>CM060839.1:56773928-57385237 GCA_030762175.1 Metallyticus violacea | reverse complement strand
ACTAAACTAACTTAACCTAAATTAAACTAAACTGAATTAAACTAAAGTAAACTAAACTAAACTAAATTAACGAAACTAACTAAACTAAACTAACTTAACCTAACCTAACCTAACCTAACATAACCTAACCTAAACTAAATAAAAGTAAATTAAACCAAACTAAACTAATCTAACCTAACCAAACCTAAAATAAACTAAACTAAACCAACCTAACCGAACCTAACCTAAATTAAACTAAACTAAAATAAACTAACCTAACCTAACCTAAACTAAACTAAATTAAAGTAAATTAAACTAAAATAAACTATAAGCTAAACTATAAACTAAACTAAACTAAACTTTAAACTAATGTAAAGTATAAACTAAACTAAAATAAACTAAACTAACCTAACCTAACCTGACCTAAACTAAACTAAACAAAACTAAACTAAACTAAACTAACCTAACCTAACTTAACCTAAATTAGAGTAAACTAAACTAAACTACAATAACCTAATCAAACCTAAACTAAACTAATCTAAACTAAACTAATTAAACTATTCTATAAAATAAACTAAACTAACCTAACCTAACCTAACCTGACCTAAACTAAACTAAACAAAACTAAACTAAACTAAACTAACCTAACCTAACTTAACCTAAATTAAAGTAAAGTAAACTAAACTACAATAACCTAATCAAACCTAAACTAAACTAATCTAAACTAAACTAATTAAACTATTCTATAAACTAAACTAAACTAAACTAACCTAACCCAACCTAACCTAAACTAAACTAAACCAAACTAAACCAAAATAAACTATAAACTAAACTACAAATTAAACTAAACTAAAGTATAAACTAAAATATAAACTAAATTAACAAAACTATAAGCTAAACTAAACTTAACTAAACTAAACTAAACAAAACTTAACTAACCTAACCTAACCTAACTTAACTTAACATAAACTTAACTAAACTAAACTAAGCTAACCTAAACTAAACTAAACTAAACCAAACTAAGTTCCACTAAATTAAACTAAACTAAACTAAACTAAACTAACCTAACCTAAACTAACCTAAACTAAACTAATCTAACCTAACTTAGCATACCCTAAACTAAACTAATCTAAACTAAATTAAATGTAAACTAAACTATAAACTAAACTGAACTATTAACTAAACTAAACTAATCTAAACTAAACTAAAGTAAAATCACCTTACCCAGCCTAACCTAACCTAACCTAAACTAAACTAAATTAAACTATCCTAACCTAACCTATCCTAACCTAAACTAACCTAACCTAAACTAAATTGAACTAAACTAAAATAAACTAAACTAAACCATAAACTAAACTAAACTAAACTAAACAAAATTAAACTAATATAACCTAACCTAAATTAAACTATAAACTAAACTATAAACTAAAATAAACTAAACTATAAACAAAACTAAATTAAACTAAACTAACATAACCTAACCTAAATTAAAATAAACTAACCTTACCTAACCTAACCTAAACTAACCTATATTAAACTAAACAAAACTAATCTAACCTAACCTAACCTAAAATAAACTATACTAAACCAAACAAAACTAAACTAAACTAAACTAAACTGAACCATAAACTTAACTATATACTTAACTAAACTAAATTAACTAAACTAAAGTATAAACAAAACTAAACTAAACTAAACTAAACTAAACTAACCTAACTAAAACATAACTAAACTTAAGTAAACTAATCTAACCTAACTTAACATAAATTAAACTAAACTAAACGAAACTAAATTAAGCTAAACTAAACTAACCTAACCTAACCTTACCTAAACTACACTAAACTAATTTTACCTAACTAAACGTAACCTAAAGTAAACTAAACTAAACTAAACTAAACGAAACTAAAGTATAAAAATACTATTAACTAGACTAAACTAAACTAAACTATAAACTTAACTAAACTAAACTAAACTAACCTAACCTAACCTAACCGAACCTAACCTAACCTAACCTAAACTAAACTAAAGTAAACTAAACTAACCTAAACTAACCTAACCTAACCTAACCAAAACTAAACTAAACTAAATTTACATAACTTAACCTAACCTAAAGTAAACTAAACTAAACTAAACTAAACGAAACTAAAGTATAAAAATACAATAAACTAAAGTAAACTACACTAATCTATAAATTAAACTAAACTATACTAAATTAAATAAACCTAACCTAACCTAACCGTACCTAGCCTAACCTAACCGTACCCAAATTAAACTAAACTAACCTAATCTAACCTAACCCAACCTAAATTAATCTAAACTAACCTAACCTAATCTAACCTAACCTAACCTAACCTAAACTAATCCATAAACTAAATTAAACTAAACTATAAATAAACTATAAACTAAACTAAACAAAACCAACTAAGCCATAAACTAAACTAAACTAAACTACACTAAACTAAACTAACGTATCTAAGCTAACCTATACTAATGTATACTAAACTAAACTTAACTATAAACTAAACTATAAATTAACTAAACTAAACTAAACTATGAACTAGATTAAACTAAACTATACTAAACTAAACTAAACTAACCTAATCTAAACTGAACTGAACTAAACTAAACTAACTTATCATAACCTAAACTAAACCGAATTAAACTAAACTAAATTCAACTTAACTAATGTAAAGCAAACTAACTTAACCTAACCTAACATAACATAACCTAACTTAACCTAAACTAAACTAAATTAAACTTAACTAAACTAAACTAACCTAACCTAAACTAAACTAAACTAAACAAAACTAAACTAAACTAACCTAACCTAACGTAACCTAAACTAAAATAAACTAAAATAATCTAACCTAACCTAACCTAACCTAACCTAAACTAAACTAAATTAAACTAAATTAAACTAAACAAAACTAAACTATAAGCTAAACTAAACTAAACTAAAAACAAATCTAAAGTATAAATTAAACTAAACTAAACTAAACTAACCTAACCTAACCTAACTTGACCTAAACTAAACTAAACTAAACTAAAGTACACTAACCTAATCAAACCTAAACTAAACTAAATTAAACTATTCTATAAACTAAACTAAACTAACCTAACCTAACCTAACCTAACCTAAACTTAACCAAATTAAACTAAACTAAACTATAAACTAAACTATAAACTAAACTAAACTAAACTATAAACTAAACTGTAAATTAAATTAATTAACTAAACTATAAAGTAAACTAAACTTAACTAAACTAAACTAAACTTAACTAACCTAACCTAACCTAACTTAACTTAACATAAACTAAACTAAACTAAAATAAGCTAAGCTAACCTAACCTAACCTAACCTAAACTAAACTAAACTACACTAACCTAACCTAACTTAATCTAATCTAAACTAAACTAAAGTAAACAAAACCAAACCAACCTAGCCTAACTAACCTAAAATATCTAAACTAAACTAAACTGAACTATAAACTAAACTATAAATTAAACTAAACTATAAACTAAACTAAACTAACCTAACCTAACATAACCTAAATTAAACTAAAATAAACTAATTTAAAATAACCTAACCCAACCTTACCTAACCTAATCTAACCTAAACTAAACTAAACTAGGAATGGAAAAAAAGTGATTCTAATGAAGTTTCCAACCATCGAAATAAATCTTTTCTTTTCGCGAATCTTTCTTCATTTTATGGTTTTCTATGTCTATCAAACTAGTATAATGAAAGAGAACTTGTTATCTAAAATAAGAATGGAAATAAATTGATTCATAAGGATTTTCAAAACGTCAAAAAAAAAAAAATTTTTCTTTTCGAGATTCTTTCCGCATAATATGCTTTTCTAAGACTATCAAACTAGTATAATAAAAGAGAACCAGTTATCTCAAATAAGAACGGAAAAACAGTGATTCTAATGAAGTTTCCAAACTTTGAAAAAAAATTTTTTTCTCTTCGAGATTCTTTCGCATAATATGCTTATCTAAGGCTATCAAACTAGTATAATGAAAGAGAACCAGTTATCTCAAATAAGAACGGAAAAAAAGTGATTCTATTGAAGTTTCCAAACTTTGAAAAAACTTTTTTTTTCTTTTCGAGATTCTTTCCGCATAATATGCTTTTCTACAGCTATCAAACTAGCAAAATGAAAGAGAACCGGTTATCTCAAATAAGAACGGAAAAAAAGTGATTCCAATAAGGTTTGCAACAATCGAAATAAATCTGTCTTTTTCGCGAATCTTTCTTCATTTTATGGTTTTCTAAGGTTATCAAACTAGATTAATGAAGGAGAAATAGTTATCTCCAATTGAAACGCAAAAAAAAAAAAAAAAAAAACATTCTTTTGGTTTCCAACCTTAGAAAAAAATTTTTTTCTTTTCGAGATTCTTTCCGCATAATATGCTTTTGTAAGGCTATCAAACTAGAAAAATGAAAGAGAACCAGTTAATTCAAATAAGAACGGAAAAATAGTGATTGTAATAATGATTCCAACCATCGAAATAAATCCTTACTTTTCGCCATTTTTCTTGATTTTATGCTCTTCTAAGCCTATCAAACTAGAATATTGAAGGAAAAATAATTATCTCCATTTGAAACGCAAAAAAAGCAGATGCTTTTGGTTTCCAAAATTCGAAAATAATTTTCTTTTAACTAAACTAACTAACCTAACCTAAGCGAAACTAAACTAAATTAAACTAAACTCAATAAAACTAAACTTAACAAAAATAAACTAAACTAAAATAAACGAAACTAACTAAACCAAACGAAACTAACTAAACTAAACTAACCTAACCTAACCTAACCTAAACTAAACTACACTAAATTAAACTAAACTAAACTAAACTAAACTAAACTATAAGCTAAATTATAAACTAAACTAAACTAAACTATAAATTAATCTAAATTATAAACTAAACTAAACTAAACTAAACTAACCTAACCTAACCTAACCTAACATAACCTAAACTAAACTTACCAAACTGAACTAAATAAAACTAACCTAACCTAACCTAACCTCACCTAACCTAACCTAACCTAACCTAACGTAAACTAAATTAAACAAAAGTAAGCTAACCTAATGAAACCTAAACTAATCTAATCTAAACTAAACTAAAATAAACTATTCCATAAACTAAACTAAACTAAACTAAACTAACCTAACCTAACCTAATCTAATCTAACCTGAACTAAACTAAACTAAACTAAACTAACCTAACCTAACCGAACCTAACCTAAAATAAACGAAACTAAATAAACTAACTAATCTAAACTAATCTAAACTAACCTAACCTTACCTAAATTAAACTAAACTAAACTAAACTAATCTAAACTAAACTAATCTAAACTAACCTAACCTAACCTAACATAACCTAAACCAAAATAACCTAACCTACCCTAAACTAAACTAAATTAAACTAAACTAACTAAGCTAAACTAAACTAAACTAAACTAACCGAACCTAACCTAACCTAACATAAACTAAACTAAAGTAAACTAATCTAAACTAACCCAACCAAACTTAAACGTAACTAAACTAAACTAAACTAATCTAAACCAAACTAAACTAAACTAATCTAAATTCAACTAAACTAAACTAAACTAAACTAAACTACACTAACATAACATTTTCTAACCTAATCTAAACTAAACTAAACTAAACATAATCCAAACTAAACTTAAAACTAAACTAAACTAATCTAAATTACACTAACCTAACCTAATCTTAACTAAACCCAACTAAACTAACTTAACCTAACCTATCCTAAACTTACCTAACCTAATATAAGCTAAACTAAACTAAACTAAACTAAATTATAAACTAAACTATAAACTAAACTTAATTAAACTATAAACTAAACTATAAACTAAACTAAAATAAACTAAACTAACCTTACCTAACCTAACCTAACCTAAATTAAACTAACTAACCTTACTTAACCTAACCTAACCTTACCTAACCTAAACTAAACTAAACTAAACTAAACTAACCTAAACTAAACAAATCTAAAATAAATTTAACTATAAATTAACTATAAACTATACTTTACTAAATTATAAACTAAACTATAAACTAAATTATATTAACTAAACTAAAATAAACTAAACTAAACTAAACTATACTAACCTAACCTAACCTAAACTTAAGTAAACTTAACTAAATTAACATAACCAAACCTAACCTAAACTAAACTAAAATAAACTAAACGAAACTAACTAAACTAAACTAAACTGAACTTACCTAACCTAACCTAACCTAACCGAAATTTCCAACCTCCAAAAATAAATGTTTTCTTTTCGAGATTCTTTCCGCATAATATGCTTTTCTAAAGTTTTCAAACAAAAATGAAAGAGAACCAGTTATCTCAAATAATAACGGAAAAAAGGTGATTCTAATGAAGTTTCCAACCATCGAAATAAATCCTTTCTTTTCGCGAATCTTTCCTAATTTTATGGTTTTCTATGGCTATCAAACTAGCAAAGTGAAAGAGAACCGGTTTTCTCAAATAAGAACGGAAAAAAAGTGATTCTAATGAAGTTTCCAACCATCGAAATAAATCTTATCTTTTCGCGAATCTTTGTTCATTTTATGGTTTTCTATGGCTATCAAACTAGTATAATGAAAGAGAACCAGTTATCTCAAATAAGAATGGAAAAAAAGTGATTTTAATGAAGTTTCCAAACATCAAAAAAATTTTTTTCTTTTCGAGATTCTTTGCGCATTATATGCTTTTCTAAGTCTATCAAATAGTATAATGAAAGAGAACTAGTTATCTCAAATAGGAATGGAAAAAAATTGATTCATAAGTATTTTCAAAACATCAAAACAAATTTTTTTTCTTTTCGAGATTCTTTCGCATAATATGCTTTTCTAAGAGTATCAAACTAGTATAATGAAAGAGAACCAGTTATCTCAAATTAGAACGGAAAAAAAGTGATTCTAATGAAGTTTCCAAACTTTGAAAAAAAATATTTTTCTTTTCGAGATTATTTTGCATAATATGCTTTTCTAAGGCTATCTAACTAGCATAATGAAAGTGAACCATTATCTCAAAAAAGAACAGAAAAAAATTGATTCTCTTGGATTTTCCAACCTTTGAAAAATTTTTTTTTTCTTTTCGAGATTCTTTCCCCATAATATGCTTTTCAAAGGCTATCAAACTAGTATAATGAAAGAGAACCAGTTATCTCAAAAAAGAACGGAAAAGAAGTGATTCTAATGAAGTTTCCAACCATCGAAATAAATCTTTTCTTTTCGCGAATCTTTCTTCATTTTATGGTTTTCTATGGCTATCAAACTAGTATAATGTAAGAGAACCAGTTATCTCAAATAAGAAAGGAAAAAAAGTGATTCTAATGAAGTTTCAAACCTTGGAAAAAAATTTTTTTTTATTTCGATATTATTTCCGCATAATATGCTTTTCTACAGCTATCAAACTAGCAAAATGAAAGACAATCAGTTATCTCAAATAAGAACGGAAAAAAGTGATTCTAATGAAGTTTCCAACCATCGAAATAAATCTTTTTTCTTTTCGAGATTCTTTCCGCATAATATGCTTTTCTAAGGCTATCAAACTAGTATAAAGAAAGAGAACCAGTTATCTCAAATAAGAATGGAACAAAAGTGATTCATATGGATTTTCCAAACATCAAAAAAAAATTTTTTTCTTTTCGAGCTTCTTTCCGCATAATATGCTTTTCTAAGCCTATCAAAGTAGTATAATGAAAGAGAACCAGTTATCTCAAAAAAGAACGGAAAAAAATTCATTCTCTTGGATTTTCCAGCCTTCGAAAAAAAATTTTTTTCTTTTTCGAGATTCTTTCCGCATAATATACTTTTCTACAGCTATCAAGCTAGCAAAATGAAAGAGAACCGGTTATCTCAAATAAAAACAGAAAAAAAGTAATTCTAATAAAGTTTCCAACCATCGAACTAAATCTTTTCTTTTCGAAATTCTTTGCGCATTATATGCTTTTCTAAGGCTATCAAATTAGTACAATGAAAGAGAACTAGTTATCTCAAATAAGAATGGAAAAAAATTGATTCATAAGTATTTTCAAAACATCAAAAAAAAATTTTTTTCTTTTCGAGATTCATTCCGCATAATATGCTTTTCTAAGACTATCAAACTAGTACAATGAAAGAGAACCAGTTATCTCAAATAAGAACGGAAAAAAAGTGATTTTAATGAAGTTACCAAACTTTGAAAAAAAATTTTTTTCTTTTCGAGATTATTTCGCATAATATGCTTTTCTAAGGCTATCAAACTTGTATAATGAAAGAGAACCAGTTATCTCAAAAAAGAACGGAAAAAAATTGATTCTCTTGGATTTTCCAAACTTCGAAAAAAATTTTTTTTTCTTTTCATGATTCTTTCCGCATAATATGCTTTTCTACAGTTATCAAACTATCAAAATGATAGAGAACCAGTATCTCAAATAAGAAAGGAAAAAAAGTGATTCTAATGAAGTTTCCAACCATCGAAATAAATCCTTTCTCTTCGCGAATCTTTCTTCATTTTATGGTTTTCTAAGGTTATCAAACTAGAATAATGAAGGAGAAATAGTTATCTCCATTTGAAACGCAAAAAAAAAAAACAAAAAAAAAAAAAAAAAATTTTGGTTTCCAACCTTAGAAAAAAAATTTTTTCTTTTCGAGATTCTTTCTGCATAATGTGCTTTTGTAAGGCTATCAAACTAGAAAAATGAAAGAGAACCAGTTAATTCAAATAAGAACGGAAAAAAAGTGATTGTAATGATATTTCCAACCATCGAAATAAATCCTTTCTTTTCGCCATTTTTCTTCATTTTATGCTCTTCTAAGCCTATCAAACTAGAATATTGAAGGAAAAATAGTTATCTCCATTTGAAACGCAAAAAAACATATGCTTTTGGTTTCCAAACTTCGAAAATAATTTTCTTCTTAACTAAACTAACTAAACTAACCTAAGCGAAACTAAACTAAATTAAACTAAACTCAAAAAACTAAACTTAACTAAAATAAACTAAACTAAAATAAACGAAACTAACTAAACTAAACGAAACTAACTAAACTAAACTAACCTAACATAACCTAACCTAAACTAAACTACACTAAATTAAACTAAACTAAACTAAACTAAACTAAACTAAACTATAAGCTAAATTATAAACTAAACTAAACTAAACTATAAACTAATCTAAATTATAAACTAAACTAAACTAAACTAAACTAACCTAACCTAACATAACCTAAACTAAACTAACCTAACCTAACCTAAACTGAACTAAATTCAACTAAACTAACTAAGCTAAACTAAACTAAACTAAACCAACCGAACCTAACCTAACCTAACATAAACTAAACTAAACTAAACTAAGCTAAACTAACCCAACCTAACTTAAACGTAACTAAACTAAACTAAACTAAACTAATCTAAACCAAACTAAACCAAACTAAACTAAATTCAACTAAATTAAACTAAACTAAACTACACTAACATAACCTTTCCTAACCTAATCTAAACTAAACTAAACTAAACTACCATAATCCAAACTAAACTATAAACTAAACTAAACTAATCTAAATTACACTAACCTAACCTAACCTTAACTAAACCCAACTAAACTAACTTAACCTAACCTAACCTAAACTTACCTAACCTAATCTTAGCTAAACTAAACTAAACTAAACTAAATTATAAACTAAACTTTAACTAAACTTTATTAAACCATAAACTAAACTATAAACTAAACTAAATAAACTAAACTAACCTTACCTAACCTAACCTAACCTAAATTAAACTAACTAACATAACTTAACCTAACCTAACCTTACCTAGCCTAAACTAAACTAAAGTAAACTAACCTAAAATAAATTTAACTATAAATTAACTATAAACTATACTTAACTAAATTATAAACTAAACTATAAACTAAATTATGTTAACTAAACTAAAATAAACTAAACTAAACTAAACTAAACTAACCTAACCTAACCTAAACTTAAGTAAACTTAACTAAATAAACATTACCTAACCTTACCTAAACTAAACTAAAATAAACTAAACTAAACTAACTAAACTAAACTAAACTAAATTAAACTAAACTAAACTAAACCAAAGTAAACTTAACTATAAGCTAAATTATAAACTAAACTAAACTAAACTATAAACTAATCTAAATTATAAATTAAACTAAACTAAAATAAACTAACCTAACCTGACCTAAACCAAACTAAACTTAACTAAACTAAAGTAACCTAACCTAACATAACCTAACCTAACCTAAACTAACCTAAATTAAACTAATCTAAACTAAAGTAAACTAACCTAATGAAACCTAAACTAAACTAATCTTAACTAAACTAAAATGAACTATTCCATAAACTAAACTAAACTAAACTGAACTAACCTAACCTAACCTAACCTAACATAACCTAAACTGAACTAAACTAACCTAACCTAACCGAACCTAACCTAACCAAAACTAAACTAAATAACCTAACTAATCCAAACTAACCTAAACTAACATAACCTAACCTAAATTAAACTAAACTAAACTAAACTAATCTAAACCAAACTAAACTAACCTAACCTAACGTAACCTAAACTAAACTAACCTAATTTAACCTAACCTAACCAAAATAAACTAACCTTAACTAACCTAATCTAATCTAAACTAAACTAAACTAAACTAAACTATAAACTAATCTATAAACTAAACTAAACTAAATTAAACTATAATCCAAAAAGAACTAAACTAAAATAAATTAACTAAACTAACCTAACCTAAGCTAAACTAAACTAACCTAACCTAAAATAATCTAAACTAAACTAAACTATATTCTAATGTTAAAAAAACTATAAACTTAAGTAAATTATAAAGTAAACTAAACAACACTAAACTAACGTAGCCTAAGCTAACCTAACCTAACTTAAACTAATCTAAACTAAACTAAACTAAAATTACCTTACCCAACCTAACCTAACCTAACCTACACTAAACTAAACTAACCTAACCTAATATAACCTAACGTAACCTGAACTTACCCAACCTAAACTAAACTAAACTAAACTAAACTAAACTAAATTAAACTAAACTAAACTTAACGAAACTAAACTAAACTATAAACTAAATTAACTATAAACTAAACTAAACTAAACTATAAAATAAACTAAACTAAACTATAAACTAAACTAAATTAAACAAAACTAAACTAATATAACCTATCCTAAACTAGCCCTACATAAGCTAACCTAAACTAAACTAAACTAAACTAAACTAAACTAAACGAAACTAACCTAACCTAACTTAACTAACTAACTTAACTAAACTTAACTAAACTAAACTAAACTATAAACTAAACTAAAATCATCTAAATTAAACTAAACTAACTAAACTACACTAACCTAACCTAGCCTAATCTAATCTAAACTAAACTAAACTAAACCAAACCAACCTAGCCTAAACTAACCTAAACTATCTAAACTAAATTAAACTAAACTATAAACTATAAACTAAACTAAACTAAAATATAAACTAAACTATAAACTAAACTTACCTAACCTAACCTAACAGAACCTAAACTAATCTAAACAAAACAAAATAAACTAATTTAACATAACCTAACCTACCATAACCTAACCTTACCTAACCTATTCTAACCTAAACTAAACTAAAGTAAACTAAATTATGAACTACACCATAAATTAATCTATAAACTAAACTAAACTAAAATATAAAATAAAATAAACTAAACAAAAATAACCTAAACTAAACTAACTAACCTAACCTAACCTAACCTAAGATAAACTAAACTAACCTTACCTAACCTAAACTAAACTAACTAATTTAACCTAACCTAACCTAACCTAAGATAAACAAAAGTAACCTAACCTAAACTAAACCAAACTAAACTGAAATAAACTATATTCTAAACTAACTATAAAAAACTATAAACTAAAGCAAACTATAAACTAATCTAAACTAAACTAAACTAACCTAACCTAACCTAACCTAAACTAAACTAAACTAATCTAACCTAACCTAATCTAACCTAATCTAAACTAAACTAATCTAAATTAAACTAAATGTAAACTAAACTATAAACTAAACTGAACTATAAACTAAACTAATCTAAACTAAACTAAACTAAAATCACCTTACCCAACGTAACCTAACCTAACCTAATCTAAACTAAACTAAACTAACCTAACCTGAACTAAGTAAAATTAAACTAAAATAAACTAAACTAAACCATAAACTAAACTAAACTAAACTAAACTAAATTAAACCAAACTAAACTAAACTAAATTAAACTAACCTAACCTAACCTAACCTAACCATAACTGAAATTAACTGAACTAAACTAAACTAACCAAAACTAACCTAAACTAAATTAAACTAAACTAAACTAAACCAAAGTAAACTTAACTATAAGCTAAATTATAAACTAAACTAAACTAAACTATAAACTAATCTAAATTATAAATTAAACTAAACTAAAATAAACTAACCTAACCTGACCTAAACCAAACTAAACTTAACTAAACTAAAGTAACCTAACCTAACATAACCTAACCTAACCTAAACTAACCTAAATTAAACTAATCTAAACTAAAGTAAACTAACCTAATGAAACCTAAACTAAACTAATCTTAACTAAACTAAAATGAACTATTCCATAAACTAAACTAAACTAAACTGAACTAACCTAACCTAACCTAACCTAACATAACCTAAACTGAACTAAACTAACCTAACCTAACCGAATCTAACCTAACCAAAACTAAACTAAATAACCTAACTAATCCAAACTAACCTAAACTAACATAACCTAACCTAAATTAAACTAAACTAAACTAAACTAATCTAAACCAAACTAAACTAACCTAACCTAACGTAACCTAAACTAAACTAACCTAACCTAACCTAACCTAAACTATACTAAATTAAACTAAACTAACAAAGCTAAACTAAAGTAAACTAAACTAATCTAAACAAAAATTAACTATAAACTAAACTATAAACTAAACTAAATTATAAACTAAACTATAAAATAAATTATATAAACTAAACTATATGCTAAACCAAACTTAACTAAACTAAACTAAATTAAACTTAACTAACATAACCTAAACTAAGCTAACCTAACATAAACTAAACTAAACTAAACTAGGCTATCCTAACCTAACCAAACTTAAACGTAACTATTCTAAACTAAACTAAGCTAATCTAAACCAAACAAAACTAAACTAAACTAAATTCAACTAAATTAAACTAAACTACACTAACCTAACCTAATCTAATGTAGATTAAACTAAACTAAACTAAACAAACCTAACCTAAACTTTCCTAAACTATCTAAGCTAAACTAAACTGAACTATAAATTAACTATAAATTAAACTAAACTATAAACTATATACTAAACTAAACTATAAACCAAACTAAACTAACCTAACCTAACCTAACCTAACATAACCTAAACTAAACTAAACTAATATAAACTATTTTAACCTAACCTAACCTAAACTAACCTAACATTACCTAACCTAATATAACCTAAACTAAACTAAACTAAACTACACTATAAACTATTCTATTAACTAATCTATAAACTAAGCTAAACAAAACTATAATCCAAAATAAACTAAACTAAAATAAATTAACTAAACTAACTAACCTAACCTAAGCTAAACTAAACTAACCTACCCTAAAATAAAATAAACTAAACTTAATTATATATTCTAAATTAACTGTTAAAAAAACTATAAACTTAAGTAAATTATAAAGTAAACTAAACAACACTAAACTATCCTAGCCTAACCTAAGCTAAACTATCCTAACCTAATGTAACCTAAACTAAACTAAAATAAACTGATATAAACTAAACTATAAACTAAACTATAAACTAAACTAAACTAAACTAAACTAAAGTAAATTAACCTAACCCAACCTAAACCAAACTAAATGAAACTAAACTAAGCTAAACTATACTTACCTAACGTAAACTTTCCTAAACTAATCAAAACTAAACTTACCTATCTTAACCTAACTTAAAGTAAACTAAATTAAACTAAACTAAACAAACTAAACAAAACTAATTAACCTAACCTCACCTAACCTAACCTAACCTAACGTAAACTAAACTAAACAAAAGTAAACTAACCTAATGAAACCTAAACTAATCGAATCTAAACTAATCTAAAATAAACTATTCTATAAACTAAACTAAACTAAACAAAACTAACCTAACCTAACCTAATCTAATCTAACCTAAACTAAACTAAACTAAACTAAACTAAACTAACCTAACCTAACCGAACCTAACCTAAAATAAACTAAACTAAATAACCTAACTAATCTAAACTAATCTAAACTAACCTAAACTTACCTAAATTAAACTAAACTTACCTAATCTAAACTAAACTAATCTAAACTAACCTAACCTAACATAACCTAAACTAAACTAACCTAACCTAACCTAAACTAAACTAAATTAAACTAAACTAACTAAGCTAAACTAAACTAAACTAAACTAAGCGAACCTAACATAAACTAAACTAAACTTAATTAAGCTTAACTAACCCAACCTAACTTAAACGTAACTAAACAAACTAAACTAATCTAAACCAAACTAAGCTAAACTAAACTAAATTCAACTAAACTAAACTAAACTAAACTAAACTACACTAAAATAGCCTTTCCTAACCTAATCTAAACTAAACTAAACTAAACTAACATAATCCAAACTAAACTATAAACTAAACTAAACTAATCTAAATTACACTAACCTAACCTAACCTTAACTAAACCCAACTAAACTAACTTAACCTAAACTATCCTAAACTTACCTAACCTAATCTAAGCTAAACTAAACTAAACAAAACTGAATTATAAACTAAACTATAAACTAAACTTAATTAAACTATAAACTAAACTATAAACTAAACTAAAATAAACTAAACTAACCTTACCTAACCTAACCTAACCTAAATTAAACTAACTAACCTTACTTAACCTAACCTAACCTTACCTAACCTAAACTAAACTAAACTAAACTAATCTAAACTAAACAAAACTAAAATAAATTTAACTATAAATTAACTATGAACTATACTAAATTAAATTATAAAGTAAACTATAAACTAAATTATATTAACTAAACTAAAATAAACTAAACTAATGTAAACTATACTAACCTAACCTAACCTAAACTTAAGTAAACTTAACTAAATTAACATAACCTAACCTAACCTAAACTACACTAAAATAAACTAAACGAAACTAACTAAACTAAACTAAACTGAACTTACCTAATCTAACCTAACCTAACCGAAATTTCTAACCTCCAAAAATAAATGTTTTCTTTTCGGGATTCTTTCCGCATAATATGCTTTTCTAAGGTTTTCAAACAAAAATGAAAGAGAACCAGTTATCTCAAATAAGAACGGAAAAAAGGTGATTCTAATGAGGTTTGCAACCATCGAAATAAATCTTTTCTTTTCGCGAATCTTTCTTCATTTTATAGTTTTCTATGGCTATCAAAATAGCAAAATGAAAGACAACCGGTTATCTCAAATAAGAACGGAAAAAAAGTGATTCTAATGAAGTTTCCAACCATCGAAATAAATCTATTCTTTTCCCGAATCTTTCTTCATTTTATGGTTTTCTATGGCTATCAAACTAGTATAACGAAAGAGAACTAGTTATCTCAAATAAGAATGGAAAAAAATTGATTCATAAGTATTATCAAAACATCAAAAAAAAAAATATTTCTTTTCGAGATTGTTTCCGCATAATATGCTTTTCTAAGAGTATCAAACTAGTATAAGAAAGAGAACCAGTTATCTCAAATAAGAACGGAAAAAAAAGTGATTCTAAAGAAGTTTCCAAACTTTGAAAAAAAAATTTTTTCTTTTCGAGATTATTTCGCATAATATGTTTTTCTAAGGCTATCAAACTAGTATAATGAAAGAGAACCAGTTATCTCAAAAAAGAACGGAAAAAAATTGATTCTTTTGCATTTTCCAACCTTCGAAAAAAATTTTTTTTTCTTTTCGAGATTCTTTCGGCATAATATGCTTTTCTAAGGCTATCAAACTAGTATAATGAAAGAGAACCAGTTATCTCAAAAAAGAAGGGAAAAAAATTGCTTCTCTTGGATTTTCCAACCTTAGAAAAAAATTTTTTTTCCTTTTCATGATTCTTTGCGCAAAATATGCTTTTCTACAACTATCAAACTATCAAAATGAAAGAGAACCAGTATCTCAAATAAGAAAGGAAAAAAAGTGATTCTAATGAAGATTCCAACCATCGAAATAAATCTGTTCTTTCGCGAATCTTTCTTCATTTTATGGTTTTCTATGGCTATCAAACTAGCAAAATGAAAGAGAACCGGTTATCTCAAATAAGAACGGAAAAAAGTGATTCTAATGAAGTTTCCAACCATCGAAATAAATCTTTTCTTTTCGCGAATCTTTCTTCATTTTATGGTTTTCTATGGCTATCAAACTAGTATAATGAAAGAGAACCAGTTATCTCAAATAAGAATGGAAAATAAGTGATTCTAATGAAGTTTCCAAACATCAAAAAAATTTTTTTTTCTTTTCGAGATTCTTTGCGCATTATATGCTTTTCTAAGGCTATCAAACTAGTATAAGAAAGAGAACCAGTTATCTCAAATAAGAACGGAAAAAAAAGTGATTCTAAAGAAGTTTCCAAACTTTGAAAAAAAAATTTTTTCTTTTCGAGATTATTTCGCATAATATGTTTTTCTAAGGCTATCAAACTATTATAATGAAAGAGAACCAGTTATCTCAAAAAATAACGGAAAAAAATTGATTCTTTTGCATTTTCCAACCTTCGAAAAAAATTTTTTTTCTTTTCCAGATTCTTTCGGCATAATATGCTTTTCTAAGGCTATCAAACTAGTATAATGAAAGAGAACCAGTTATCTCAAAACAGAACGGAAAAAAATTCATTCTCTTGGATTTTCCAACCTTAGAAAAATTTTTTTTTCCTTTTCATGATTCTTTCCGCAAAATATGCTTTTCTTCAACTATCAAACTATCAAAATGAAAGAGAACCAGTATCTCAAATAAGAAAGGAAAAAAAGGGATTCTAATGAAGATTCCAACCATCGAAATAAATCTGTTCTTTCGCGAATCTTTCTTCATTTTATGGTTTTCTATGGCTATCAAACTAGCAAAATGAAAGAGAACCGGTTATCTCAAATAAGAACGGAAAAAAAGTGATTCTAATGAAGTTTCCAACCATCGAAATAAATCTTTTCTTTTCGCGAATCTTTCTTCATTTTATGGTTTTCTATGGCTATCAAACTAGTATAATGAAAGAGAACCAGTTATCTCAAAAAAGAACGGAAAAAAATTGAGTCTCTTGGATTTTCCAACCTTCGAAAATTTTTTTTTTTTTTTTCGATATTCTTTCCGCATTATATGCTTTTCTACATCTATTAATCTAGCAAAATGAAGGAGAACCGGTTATCTCAAATAAGAACGGAAAAAAAGTGATTCTAATGAAGTTTCCAACCATCGAAATAAATATTGTCTTTTCGCGAATCTTTCCTCATTTTATGGTTTTTTATGGTTATCAAACTAGTATAATGAAAGAGAACCAGTTATCTCAAATAAGAATGGAAAAAAAGTGATTCTAATGAAGTTTCCAAGAATCAAAAAATTTTTTTTTTTCTTTTCGAGATTCTTTCCGCATAATATACTTTTCTAAGACTATCAAACTAGTTTAATGAAAGAAAACCAGTTATCTCAAAAAAGAACGGAAAAAAATTGATTCTCTTGTATTTTCCAACCTTCGAAAAAATTTTTTTTTTCTTTTCGAGATTCTTTCCGCATAATATGCTTTTCTAAGGCTATCAAACTAGTATAATGAAAGAGAACCAGTTATCTCAAAAAAGAACGGAAAAAATTGATTCTCTTGGATTTTCCAACCTTCGAAAAAATTTTTTTTTTCTTTTCATGATTCCTTCCGCATAATATGCTTTTCCACAGCTATCAAACTATCAAAATGAAAGAGAACCAGTATCTCAAATAAGAAAGGAAAAAAAGTGATTCTAATGAAGTTACCAACCATCGAAATAAATCTTTTCTTTTCGCGAATCTTTTTTCATTTTATGGTTTTCTATGGCTATCAAAGTAGTATAATGAAAGGGAACCAGTTATCTCAAATAAGAACGGAAAAAAAGTGATTCTAATGAAGTTTCCAAAGATAAAAAAAAATTATTTTCTTTTCGAGATTCTTTGCGCATTATATGCTTTTCTAAGGCTATCAAACTAGTATAATGAAAGAGAACCAGTTATCTCAAATAAGCATGGAAAAAAAGTGATTCTAATGAAGTTTCCAAACATCAAAAAAAATTTTTTTTCTTTTCGAGATTCTTTGCGCAATATATGCTTTTCTAAGGCTATCAAACTAGTATAATGAAAGAGAACTAGTTATCTCAAATAAGAATGGAAAAAAATTGATTCATAAGGATTTTCAAAACAGCAAAAAAAAAGTTTTTCTTTTCGAGATTCTTTCCGCATAATATGCTTTTCTAAGACTATCAAACTAGTATAATGAAAGAGAACCAGTTATCTCAAATAAGAACGGAAAAAAAGTGATTGTAATGAAGTTTCCAAACTTTGAAAAAAAATTTTTTTCTTTTCGAGATTCTTTCCATAATATGCTTATCTAAGGCTATCAAACTAGTATAATGAAAGGGAACCAGTTATCTCAAAAAAGAACGGAAAAAAATTGATTCTCTTGGATTTTCCAACCTTCGAAAGAATTTTTTTTTTTCTTTTCGATATACTTTCCGCATAATATGCTTTTCTACAGCTATCAAACTAGCAAAATGAAGGAGAACCGGTTATCTCAAATAAGAACGGAAAAAAAGTGATTCTAATGAAGTTTCCAACCATCGAAATAAATCTTTTCTTTTCGCGAATCTTTCTTCATTTTCTGGTTTTCTATGGCTATCAAACTAGTATAATGAAAGAGAAACAGTTATCTCAAATAAGAACGGAAAAAAAGTGATTCTAATGAAGTTTCCAAACATCAAAAAAATTTTTTTTCTTTTCGAGATTTTTTCCCCATAATATGCTTTTCTAAGGCTATCAAACTAGTATAAAGAAAGAGAAACAGTTATCTCAAATAAGAACGGAAAAAAGTGATTCATAAGGATTTTCCAAAAAGTAAAAAAAATTTTTTTTCCTTTGGAGATTCTTTCTGCATAATATGCTTTTCTAAGCCTATCAAACTAGTATAATGAAAGAGAACCAGTTATCTATAAAAGAACGGAAAAAATTGATTCTCTTGGAATTTCCAACCTTCGAAAAAAATTTTTTTTCTTTTCGAGATTCTTTCCGCATAATATGCTTTTCTACAGCTATCAAGCTAGCAAAATGAAGGAGAACTGGTTATCTCAAATAAGAACGGAAAAAAAGTGATTCTAATGAAGTTTCCAACCATTGAAATAAATCCTTTCTTTTCGCGAATCTTTCTTCATTTTATGGTTTTCTATGGCTATCAAACAAGTATAATGAAAGAGAACCAGTTATCTCAAATGAGAATGGAAAAAAAGTGATTCTAATGAAGTTTCCAAGAATCAAAAAAATTTTTTTTTCTTTTCGAGATTCTTTCCGCATAATATGCTTTTCTAAGACTATCAAACTAGTATAATGAAAGAGAACCAGTTATCTCAAAAAAGAACGGTAAAAAATTGATTCTCTTGGATTTTCCAACCTTCGAAAAAATTTTTTTTTTTCTTTTCATGATTCTTTCCGCATAATATGCTTTTCTACAGCTATCAAACTATCAAAATGAAAGAGAACCAGTATCTGAAATAAGAAAGGAAAAAAAGTGATTCTAATGAAGTTTCCAACCATCGAAATAAATATGCTCTTTTCGAGAATCTTTCTTCATTTTATGGTTTTCTATGGCTATCAAACTAGTATAATGAAAGAGAAACAGTTATCTCAAATAAGAATGGAAAAAAAGTGATTGTAATGAAGTTTCCAAACAACAAAAAAAATTTTTTTTCTTTTCGAGATTCTTTGCCCATTATATGCTTTTCTAAGGGTAACAAACTAGTATAATGAAAGAGAACTAGTTATCTCAAATAGGAATGGAAAAAAATTGATTCATAAGGATTTTCAAAACAACAAAAAAAAAATTTTTTCTTTTCGAGATTCTTTCCGCATAATATGCTTTTCTAAGACTATCAAACTACTATAATGAAAGAGAACCAGTTATCTCAAATAAGAACGGAAAAAAAGTGATTCTAATGAAGTTTCCAAACTTTGAAAAAATTTTTTTTCTTTTCGAGATTCTTTCGCATAATATGCTTATCTAAGGCTATCAAACTAGTATAATGAAAGAGAACCAGTTATCTCTAAAAAGAATGGAAAAAAATTGATTCTCTTGGATTTTCCAACCTTCTAAAAAATTTTTTTTTTTCTTTTCGATATTCTTTCCGCATAATATGCTTTTCTACAGCTATCAAACTAGCAAAATGAAGGAGAACCGGTTATCTCAAATAAGAACGGAAAAAAAGTAATTCTAATGAAGTTTCCAACCATAGAAATAAATCTTTTCTTTTCGCGAATCTATCTTCATTTTCTGGTTTTCTATGGCTATCAAACTAGTATAATGAAAGAGAAACAGTTATCTCAAATAAGAACGGAAAAAAAAGTGATTCTAATGAAGTTTCCAAACATCAAAAAAAAAATTTTTTCGTTTCGAGATTCTTTCCGCATAATATGCTTTTCTAAGGCTATCAAACTAGTATAAAGAAAGAGAACCAGTTATCTCAAATAAGAATGGAAAAAAAGTGATTCATAAGGATTTTCCAAACAGCAAAAAAAAATTTTTTTTCTTTTCGAGATTCTTTCCGCATAATATGCTTTTCTAAGCCTATCAAACTAGTATAATGAAAGAGAACCAGTTATCTCAAAAAAGAACGGAAAAAAATTGATTCTCTTGGATTTTCCAACCTTCGAAAAAAATCTTTTCTTTTCGCGAATCTTTCCTCATTTTATGGTTTTCTATGGCTATCAAACTAGTATAATGAAACAGAACCAGTTATCTCAAATAAGAAAGGAGAAAAAATGATTCTAATGAAGTTTCAAACCTTGTAAAAAAATTTTTTTTCATTTCTATATTATTTCCGCATAATATGCTTTTCTACAGCTATCAAACTAGCAAAATGAAAGACAATCAGTTATCTCAAATAAGAACGGAAAAAAAGTGATTCTAATGAAGTTTCCAACCATCTAAATAAATCTTTTCTTTTCGAGATTCTTTGCGCATTATATGCTTTTCTAAGGCTATCAAACTAGTATAATGAAAGAGAACTAGTTATCTCAAATAAGAATGGAAAAAAATTGATTCATAAGTATTTTCAAAACATCAAAAAAAAATTTTTTTTTTTCGAGATTCTTTCCGCATAATATGCTTTTCTAAGACTATCAAACTAGTATAATGAAAGAGAACCAGTTATCTCAAATAAGAACGGAAAAAAATTTATTCTCTTGGATTTTCCAACCTTCGAAAAAAAATTTTTTTTCTTTTCGAGATTCTTTCCGCATAATATACTTTTCTACAGCTATCAAGCTAGCAAAATGAAAGAGAACCGGTTATCTCAAATAAAAACGGAAAAAAAGTGATTCTAATGAAGTTTCCAACCATCGAAATAAATCGTTTCTTTTCGAGATTCTTTGCGCATTATATGCTTTTCTAAGGCTATCAAACTAGTATAATGAAAGAGAACGAGTTATCTCAAATAAGAATGGAAAAAAATTTAATAAATATTTTCAAAACATCAAAAAAAAATGTTTTTCTTTTCGAGATTCTTTCCGCATAATATGCTTTTCTAAGCCTATCAAAGTAGTATAATGAAAGAGAACCAGTTATCTCAAAAAAGTCGGAAAAAAATTGATTCTCTTGGATTTTCCAACCTTCGAAAAAAAATTTTTTTCTTTTCGAGATTCTTTCCGCATAATATACTTTTCTACAGCTATCAAGCTAGCTAAATGAAAGAGAACCGGTTATCTCAAATAAAAACCGGAAAAAAAGTGATTCTAATGAAGTTTCCAACCATCGAAATAAATCTTTTCTTTTAGCGAATCTTTGTTCATTTTATGGTTTTCTATGGCTATCAAACTAGTATAATGAAAGAAAACCAGTTATCTCAAATAAGAATGGAAAAAAAGTGATTCTAATGAAATTTCCAAACATCAAAAAAAATTTTTTTCTTTTCGAGATTCTTTCCGCATAATATGCTTTTCTAAGCCTATCAAAGTAGTATAATGAAAGAGAACCAGTTATCTCAAAAAAGAACGGAAAAAAATTGATTCTCTTGGATTTTCCAACCTTCGAAAAAAAATTTTTTTTCTTTTCGAGATTCTTTCCGCATAATATACTTTTCTACAGCTATCAAGCTAGCTAAATGAAAGAGAACCGGTTATCTCAAATAAAAACGGAAAAAAAGTAATTCTAATGAAGTTTCCAACCATCAAAATAAATCTTTTCTTTTCGCGAATCTTTCTTCATTTTATGGTTTTCTAAGGTTATCAAACTAGAATAATGAAGGAGAAATAGTTATCTCCATTTGAAACGCAAAAAAAAAAAAAAAAAAAAAACAAATTTTGGTTTCCAACCTTAGAAAAAAATTTTTGTCTTTTCGAGATTCTTTCTGCATAATATGCTTTTGTAAGGCTATCAAACTAGAAAAATGAAAGAGAACCAGTTAATTCAAATAAGAACGGAAAAAAAGTGATTGTAATGACGTTTCCAACCATCGAAATAAATCCTTTCTTTTCGCCATTTTTCTTCATTTTATGCTCTTCTAAGCCTATCAAACTAGAATATTGAAGGAAAAATAGTTATCTCCATTTAAAACGCAAAAAAGCAGATGCTTTTGGTTTCCAAACTTCGAAAATAATCTTCTTCCTAACTAAACTAACTAACCTAACCTAAGCGAAACTAAACTAAATTAAACTAAACTCAAAAAAACTAAACTTATCTAAAATAAACTAAACTAAAATAAACGAAACTAACTAAACTAAACGAAACTAACTAAACTAAACTAACCTAACATAACGTAACCTAAACTAAACTACACTAAATTAAACTAAACTAAACTAAACTAAAATATAAGCTAAATTATAAACTAAACTAAACTAAACTATAAACTAATCTAAATTATAAACTAAACTAAAGTAAACTAAACTAACCTAACCTAACCTAACCTAACATAACCTAAACTAAACTAAACAAACTAAACAAAACTTACCTAACCTAACCTCACCTAACCTAACCTAATCTAACCTAACGTAAACTAAACTAAACAAAAGTAAACTAACCTAATGAAACCTAAACTAATCTAATCTAAACTAAACTAAAATAAACTATTCTATAAACTAAACTAAACTAAACTAAACTAAACTAACCTAACCTAACCTAATATAATCTAACCTAAACTTAACTAAACTAAACTAAATTAAACTAACCTAACCTAACCGAACCTAACCTAAAATAAACTAAACTAAATAACCTAACTAATCTAAACTAATCTAAACTAACCTAACCTTACCTAAATTAAACTAAACTAAACTAAACTAATCTAAACTAAACTAATCTAAACTAACCTAACCTAACCTAACATAACCTAAACTAAACTAACCTAACCTAACCTAAACTAAACTAAATTAAACTAAACTAACTAAGCTAAACTAAACTAAACTAAACTAACCGAACCTAACCTAACCTAACATAAACTAAACTAAACTAAACTAAGGTAAACTAACCCAACCTAACCTAAACGTAACTAAACTAAACTAAACTAAACTAATCTAAACCAAACTAAACTAAACTAAATTCAACTAAACTAAACTAAACTAAACTACACTAACAGAACATTTCCTAACCTAATCTAAACTAAACTAAACTAAACTAACATAATCCAAACTAAACTATAAACTAAACTAAATTAATTACACTAACCCAACCTAACCTTAACTAAACCCAACTAAACTAACTTAACCTAACCTATCCTAAACTTACCTAACATAATCTAAGCTAAACTAAACTAAACTAAACTAAATTATAAACTAAACTATAAACTAAAATTTATTAAACCTTAAACTAAACTATAAACTAAACTAAAATAAACTAAACTAACCTTACCTAACCTAACCTAACCTATTTTAAACAAACTAACATAACTTAACCTAACCTAACCTTACCTAGCCTAAACTAAACTAAACTAAACTAACCTAAACTAAACAAAACTAAAATAAATTTAACTATAAATTAACTAAAACTATACTGAACTAAATTATAAACTAAACTATAAACTAAATTATATTAACTAAACTAAAATAAACTAAACTAAACTAAAATAAACTAACCTAACCTAACCTAAACTTAAGTAAACTTAACTAAATTAACATTACCTAACCTAACCTAAACTAAACTAAAATAAACTAAACGAAACTAACTAAACTAAACTAAACTGAACTTACCTAACCTAACCTAACCTAACCGAAATTTCCAACCTCCAAAAATAAATGTTTTCCTTTCGAGATTCTTTCCGCATAATATGCTTTTCTAAGGTTTTCAAACAACAAAAATGAAAGAGAACCAGTTATCTCAAATAAGAACGGAAAAAAGGTGATTCTAATGAGGTTTCAACCATCGAAATAAATCTTTTCTTTTCCGAATCTTTCTAGATTTTATGCTTTTCTAAGGCTATCAAATTAGAATATTGAAGGAGAAATGGTTAACTATATTAGAGACGCAAAAAAAGAAGATTCTTTTGGTTTCAGACCATCGAAAATAATTTTTTTACTAACTAAACTAACCTAATCTAAATTAAACTAAACTAAATTAAACTAAACTAAAGTAAACTAAACTAAACTAAACGAAACTAGCTAAACTAAACTAACTTTACCTAACCTAACGTAACATAACCTAACCTAAACTAAATAAAAGTAGATTAAACCAATCTGAACTGACCTAACCTAACCTAAACAAAACTAAACTAAACTAAACTATCCCAATCTAACCTAAACTAAACTAAACTAAACTAACCTAACATAACCTAAACTAAAATAAACTAAATTAAACTAACCTTACCTAACTAACCTAAACTATTCTAAATTAATCAAAATTCAACTAAACTAAACTAAACTTTAAACTAAACTATAAACCTAACTAAACTAAACTTTAAATTAATCTAAAGTATAAACTAAAATAAAATAAACTAAACTAACCTAACCTAACCTGACCTAAACTAAACTAACAAAACTAAACTAAACTAAACTAACCTAACCTAACTTAACCTAAACTAAGGTAAACTAAACTAAACTACAATAACCTAATCAAACCTAAACTAAACTCATTTAAACTAAACTAAATTAAAGTATTCTATAAACTAAACTAAACTAAACTAAACTAACCTAACCTAACCAAACCTAAACTAAACCAAACTAAACTAAAATAAAATATAAACTAAACTATAAACTAAACTAAACTAAAGTATAAACTAAAGTATATACTAAATTAATTAACTAAACTATAAACTGAACTAAACTTAACTAAACTAAACTAAACTTAACTAACGTAACCTCACCTAACCTAACCTAAGCCAATTTAACATAAACTAAACTAAACTAAGCTAATCTAACCTAACATAACCTAACCTAACCCAAACGAAACTAAACTAAACTAAACTAAATTAAACTAATCTAAACTAAACTAAACTAAACTAAATTCAACTAAATTAAACTAAACTAAACTAAACTGCACTAACCTAACCTAACCTAATCTAATCTAAACTAAAGTTAACTAAACCAAACCAACCTAGCCTAAACTAACCTAAACTATCTAAACTAAACTAAACTGCACTATAAACTAAACTATAAATTAAACAAAAACTATAAACTATAAACTAAAGTATACTAAACTATAAACTAAACTATAAACTAAACTAACCTAACCTAACCTATCCTAACATAACCTAAATTAAACTAAACTAAAATAAACTGATTTGACATAACCTAACCTAAAGTAACCTAAGCTAAACTGAACTAACCTAACCTAAGCTAAACTGAACTAAACTAAACTATATTCTAAACTAACTATAAAAAACTATAAACTAAAGGAAACTATAAACCAAACTAAACTAAACTAACCTAACCTAAACTAACCTAAACTAAACTAATCTAACCTAACTTAACGTAACCTAAACTAAACTAATCTAAACAAAACTAAATGTAAACTAAACTAAACTAATCTAAATTAATCTAAAAAAAAATCACCTTACCCAGCCTAACCTAACCTAAACTAAACTAAACTAAACTAACTTAACCTAACCTAACCTAACCTAAACAAACCTAACCTAAACTAAATTAAACTAAATTAAAATAAACTAAACTAAACCATAAACTAAACTAAACTAAACAAAACTAATCTAATATAACCTAACCTAACGTAAACTAAATTAACCGAACTATAAACTAAACTAAATTAATCTAAAATAAACTAAATGAAACTAAACTAAGCTAAACTATACTTACCTAACGTAAACTTTCCTAAACTAATCAAAACTAAACTTACCTATCTTAACCTAACCTAAAGTAAACTAAACTAAACTAAACTAAACGAAACTAAACTATAAACTAAACTATAAACTAAACTAAACTAAACTATAAACTTAACTAAATTAATTAAACTAAACTAACCTAACCTAACCTAACCTAACCTAACCTAAACTAAACTGAAATAAACTAAACTAACCTAAATTAACCTAACCTAACCTAACCGTACCTAACCAAAAAAAACTAAACTAAACTAAACTTACATAACTTAACCTAACCCAAAGCAAACTAAACTAAACTAAACTAAACTAAACTAAACGAAACTAAACTATAAACTAAACTAAACTACACTAATCTATAAACTAAACTAAACTAAACCAAACTAAATAAACCTAACCTAACCCAACCGAACCTAACGTAACCTAACGTAACATAAATTAAACTAAACTAACATAACCAAACCTAACCCAACCTACACTAATCTAAACTAACGTAACCTAACCTAACCTAAACTAAACTAAACTATAAACTAAATTAAACTAAACTGTAAATAACCCATAAACTAACTAAACTAAACTAAGCCATAAACTAAACTAAACTAAACTAAACTACACTAAACTAACCTAACCTATCCTAAGCTAACTTATACTAAACTAAACTAAACTATAAATTAACTAAACTAAATTAAATTATAAACTAAACTATAAAGTAAACTAAACTAAACTAAACTATAAACTAAATTAAACTAAACTATAAATAACCCATAAACAAACTAAATTAACTAAGCCATAAACTAAACTAAACTACACTAAACTACACTAAATTAACCTAACCTATCCTAAGCTAACCTATACTAAACTAAACTAAACTATAAATTAACTAAACTAAATTAAATTATAAACTAAACTATAAAGTAAAGTAAACTAAACTATACACTAGATTAAACTAAACTAAACTAAACTATACTAAACTAACCTAACCTAAACTCAACTAAACTAAACTAAACTAACTTAACCTAAATTAAACTAAACTGAATTAAACTAAAGTAAACTAAACTAAACTAAACTAAACTAAACGAAAATAACTAAACTAAACTAACTTAACCTAACCTAACCTAACCTAACATAACCTAACCTAAACTAAATAAAAGTAAATTAAACCAAACTAAACTAATCTAACCTAACCAAACCTAAACTAAACTAAACTAAACCAACCTAACCGAACCTAACCTAAATTAAACTAAACTAAAATAAACTAACCTAACCTAACCTAACCTAAACTAAACTAAATTAAACTAAATTAAACTAAAATAAACTATAAGCTAAACTATAAACTAAACTAAACTAAACTTTAAACTAATCTAAAGTATAAACTAAACTAAAATAAACTAATGTAACCTAACCTAACCTGACCTAAACTAAACTAAACAAAACTAAACTAAACTAAACTAACCTAACCTAACTTAACCTAAATTAGAGTAAACTAAACTAAACTACAATAACCTAATCAAACCTAAACTAAACTAATCTAAACTAAACTAATTAAACTATTCTATAAACTAAACTAAACTAAACTAACCTAACCTAACGTAACCTAACCTGACCTAAACTAAACTAAACAAAACTAAACTAAACTAAACTAACCTAACCTAACTTAACCTAAATTAAAGTAAACTAAACTAAACTACAATAACCTAACCAAACCTAAACTAAACTAATTAAACTATTCTATTAACTAAACTAAACTAAACTAACCTAACCCAACCTAACCTAACCTAAACTAAACCAAACTAAACTAAAATAAACTATAAACTAAACTACAAATTAAACTAAACTAAAGTATAAACTAAACTATAAACTAAATTAACAAAACTATAAACTAAACTAAACTTAACTAAACTAAACTAAACAAAACTTAACTAACCTAACCTAAAATAACTTAACTTAACATAAACTAAACTAAACTAAACTAAGCTAACCTAACCTAACCTAACCTAAACTAAACTAAACTAAACCAAACTAAATTCCACTAAATTAAACTAAACTAAACTAAACTACACTAACCTAACCTAACCTAAACTAAACCAAACTAAACTAAAATAAACTAAACTAAACTAAATTAAACTAACCTAACCTAACCTAACCTAACATAAACTGAACTAAACTGAACTAAACTAAACTAACCTAAACTAACCTAAACTAAACTAAACTAAATTAAACTAAAATAAACTAAACTAAACTAAACTTATCTATAAGCTAAATTATAAACTAAACTAAACTAATCTATAAACTAATCTAAATTATAAACTAAACTAAACTAAAATAAACTAACCTAACCTGACCTAAACCAAACTAAACTTAACTAAACTAAAGTAACCTAACCTAACATAACCTAACTTAACTTAACTAACCTAAATTACTCTAATCTAAACTAAAGTAAACTAACCTAATGACACCTAAACTAAACTAATCTAAACTAAACTAAAATGAACTATTCTATAGACTAAACTAAACTAAACTAAACTGAACTAACCTAACCTAACCTAACCTAACATTACCTAAACTGAACTAAACTAACCTAACCTAACCGAACCTAACCTAACCAAAACTAAACTAAATAACCTAACTAATCCAAACTAACCTAAACTAACATAACCTAACCTAAATTAAACTAAACTAAACTAAACTAATCTAAACCAAACTAAACTAACCTAACCTAACGTAACCTAAACTAAACTAACCTAACCTAACCTAACCTAAACTATACTAAATTAAACTAAACTAACAAAGCTAAACTAAAGTACACTAAACTAATCTAAACAAAAATAAACTATAAACTAATCTATAAAGTAAACTAAATTATAAACTAAACTATAAACTAAATTATATAAACTAAACTATAAACTAAACCAAACTTAACTAAACTAAACTAAATTAAACTTAACTAACCTAACCTAAACTAAGCTAACCTAACATAAATTAAACTAAACTAAACTAAGCTAACCTAACCTAACCAAACTTAAACGTAACTATTCTAAACTAAACTAAGCTAATCTACGCGAAACAAAACTAAACTAAACTAAATTCAACTAAATTAAACTAAACTACACTAACCTAACCTAATCCAATGTACATTAAACTAAACTAAACTAAACAAACCTAACCTAAACTTTCCTAAACTATCTAAGCTAAACTAAACTGAACTATAAACTAAACTATAAATTAAACTAAACTATAAACTATATACTAAACTAAACTATAAACCAAACTAAACTAACCTAACCTAACCTAACATAACCTAAACTAAACTAAATTAATATAAACTATTTTAACCTAACCTAACCTAAACTAACCTAACATTACCTAACCTAATCTAACCTAAACTAAACTAAACTAAATTACATTATAAACTATTCTATTAACTAATCTATAAACAAAACTAAACAAAACTATAATCCAAAATAAACTAAACTAAAATAAATTAACTAAACTAACTAACCTAACCTAAGCTAAACCAAACTAACCTACCCTAAATAATAAAATAAACTAAACTTAATTATATATTCTAAATTAACTGTTAAAAAAACTATAAATTTAAGTAAATTATAAAGTAAACTAAACAACACTAAACTATCCTAGCCTAAGCTAACCTAAACTATCCTAACCTAATGTAACCTAAACTAAACTAAAATAAACTGAAATAAACTAAACTATAAACTAAACTATAAACTAAACTAAACTATAAACTAAACTATAAAATAAACTAAACTATAAACTAAACTAAGGTAAACTAAACTAAAGTAAATTAACCTAACCCAACCTAAACTAAACTAAATGAACTAAACTAAGCTAAACTATACTTACCTAACGTAAACTTTCCTAAACTAATCAAAACTAAACTTACCTATCTTAACCTAACCTAAAGTAAACTAAACTAAACTAAACTAAACTAAACGAAACTAAACTATAAACCAAACTATAAACTAAACTAAACTAAACTATAAACTTAACTAAATTAATTAAACTAAACTAACCTAACCTAACCTAACCTAACCTAAACTAAACTGAAGTAAACTAAACTAACCTACCCTAATCTAACCGTACCTAACCAAACCAAAACTAAACTAAACTAAACATACATAACTTAACCTAACCCAAAGCAAACTAAAATCAACTAAACTAAACTAAACTAAACCAAACTAAACTATAAACTAAACTAAACTACACTAATCTATAAACTAAAGTAAACTAAACCAAACTAAATAAACCTAACCTAACCCAACCGAACCTAACGTAACCTAACGTAACCTAAATTAAACTAAACTAACATAACCAAACCTAACCCAACCTAAACTAATCTAAACTAACGTAACCTAACCTAACCTAAACTAAACTAAAATATAAACTAAATTAAACTAAACTATAAATAACCCATAAACAAACTAAACTAAACTAAGCCACAAACTAAACTAAACTAAACTAAACTACACTAAACAAACCTAACCTATCCTAAGCTAACCTATACTAAACTAAACTAAACTATAAATTAATTAACTAAATTAAATTATAAACTAAACTATAAAGTAAACTAAACTATACTAAATTATACACTAGATTAAACTAAATTAAACTAAACTATTCTAAACTAACCTAACCTAAACTCAACTAAACTAAACTAAACTAACTTAACCTAAATTAAACTAAACTGAATTAAACTGAAGTAAAGTAAACTAAACTAAACTAAACGAAACTAACTAAACTAAACTAACTTAACCTAACCTAACCTAACCTAACCTAACATAACCTAACCTAAACTAAATAAAAGTAAATTAAACCAAACTAAACTAATCTAACCTAACAAAACCTAAACTAAACTAAACTAAACCAACCTAACCGAACCTAACCTAAATTAAACTAAACTAAAATAAACTAACCTAACCTAACCTAAAATAAACTAAATTAAACTAAATTAAACTAAAATAAACTATAAGCTAAACTATAAACAAAACTAAACTAAACTTTAAACTAATCTAAAGTATAAACTAAACTAAAATAAACTAAACTAACCTAACCTAACCTGACCTAAACTAAACTAAACAAAACTAAACTAAACTAAACTAACCTAACCTAACTTAACCTAAATTAGAGTAAACTAAACTAAACTACAATAACCTAATCAAACCTAAACTAAAGTAATCTAAACTAAACTAATTAAACTATTCTATAAACTAAACTAAACTAAGCTAACCTAACCTAACCTAACCTAACCTGACCTAAACTAAACTAAACAAAACTAAACTAAACTAAACTAACCTAACCTAACTTAACCTAAATTAAAGTAAACTAAACTAAACTACAATAACCTAATCAAACCTAAACTAAACTAATCTAAACTAAACTAATTAAACTATTCTATAAACTAAACTAAACTAAACTAACCTAACCCAACCTAACCTAATCTAAACTAAACTAAACTAAAATAAACTATAAACTAAACTACAAATTAAACTAAACTAAAGTATAAACTAAACTATAAACTAAATTAACAAAACTATAAACTAAACTAAACTTAACTAAACTAAACTAAACAAAACTTAACTAACCTAACCTAACCTAACTTAACTTAACATAAACTAATCTAACCTAACCTTACCTAACCTAATCTAACCTAAACTAATCTAAACTAAAGTAAACTAAATTATAAACTTTAATATAAACTAATCTATAAACTAAACTAAACTAAACTATAAACTAAATAAACTGAACTAAAATAAACCAAACTAAACTAACTAACCTAACCTAACCTAACCTAACCTAAGATAAACTAGAGTAACCTAACCTAACCTAAACTGAAGTAAAATAAACTCTTATTTAAACTAACTATAAAAAACTATAAACTAAAGGAAACTATAAACTAAACTAAACTAAACTAAACTAACCTAACCTAAACTAACCTAAACTAAACTAATCTAACCTAACTTAACATAACCTAAACTAAACTAATCTAAACTAAACTAAATGTAAACTAAACTATAAACTAAACTGAACTATTAACTAAACTAAACTAATCTAAACTAAACTAAAGTAAAATCACCTTACCCAGCCTAACCTAACCTAACCTAAACTAAACTAAACTAAACTATCCTAACCTAACCTAACCTAACCTAAACTAACCTAACCAAAACTAAATTGAACTAAACTAAAATAAACTAAACTAAACCATAAACTAAACTAAACTAAACTAAACAAAACTAAACTAATATAACCTAACCTAAATTAAACTATAAACTAAACTATAAACTAAAATAAACTAAACTATAAACAAAACTAAATTAAACTAAACTAACATAACCTAACCTAAATTAAAATAAAATAACCTTACCTAACCTAACCTAACCTAACCTAAAATAAACTATACTAAACCAAACAAAACTAAACTAAACTAAACTAAACTAAACTGAACCATAAACTTAACTATATACTTAACTAAACTAAATTAACTAAACTAAAGCATAAACAAAACTAAAATAAACTAAACTAAACTAAACTAACTAAAACATAACTAAACTTAAGTAAACTAATCTAACCTAACTTAAAATAAATTAAACAAAACTAAACGAAACTAAATTAAGCTAAACTAAACTAACCTAACCTAACCTTACCTAAACTACACTAAACTAATTTTACCTAACTTAACGTAACCTAAAGTAAACTAAACTAAACTAAACTAAACGAAAATAAAGTATAAAAATACTATAAACTAACCTAAACTAAACTAAACTATAAACTTAACTAAACTAAACTAAACTAACCTAACCTAACCTAACCGAACCTAACCTAACCTAACCTAAACTAAACTAAAGTAAACTAAACTAACCTAAACTAACCTAACCTAACCTAACCAAAACTAAACTAAATTAAACTTACATAACTTAACCTAACATAAAGTAAACTAAACTAAACTAAACGAAATTAGAGTATAAAAATACAATAAACTAAACTAAACTACACTAATCTATAAACTAAACTAAACTATACTAAATTAAATAAACCTAACCTAACCTAACCGTACCTAGCCTAACCTAACCGTACCCAAATTAAACTAAACTAACCTAATCTAACCTAACCCAACCTAAATTAATCTAAACTAACCTAACCTAATCTAACCTAACCTAACCTAACCCAAACTAATCCATAAACTAAATTAAACTAAACTATAAATAAACTATAAACTAAACTAAACTAAACTAAGCCATAAACTAAACTAAACTAAACTACACTAAACTAAACTAACATATCTAAGCTAACCTATACTAATGTATACTAAACTAAACTTAACTATAACCTAGACTATAAATTAACTAAACTAAACTAAACTACGAACTAGATTAAACTAAACTATACTAAACTAAACTAAACTAACCTAATGTAAACTCAACTGAACTAAACTAAACTAACTTATCATCACCTAAACTAAACCGAATTAAACTAAACTAAATTCAACTTAACTAATGTAAAGCAAACTAACTTAACCTAACCTAACCTAACATAACCTAACTTAACCTAAACTTAACTAAATTAAACTTAACTAAACTAAACTAACCTAACCTAAACTAAACTAAACTAAATTAAACTAAACAAAACTAAACTAAACTAACCTAACCTAACGTAACCTAAACTAAAATAAACTAAAATAATCTAACCTAACCTAACCTAACCTAACCTAACCTAAACTAAACTAAATTAAACTAAATTAAACTAAACTAAACTAAACTAAAGCTAAACTATAAGCTAAACTAAACTAAACTAAAAACAAATCTAAAGTATAAATTAAACTAAACTAAACTAAACTAACCTAACCTAACCTAACTTGACCTAAACTAAACTAAACTAAACTAAAGTACACTAACCTAATCAAACCTAAACTAAACTAAATTAAACTATTCTATAAACTAAACTAAACTAACCTAACCTAACCTAACCTAACCTAAACTTAACCAAATTAAACTAAACTAAACTATAAACTAAACTATAAACTAAACTAAACTAAACTATAAACTAAACTATAAATTAAATTAATTAACTAAACTATATAGTAAACTAAACTTAACTAAACTAAACTAAACTTAACTAACCTCACCTAACCCAACTTAACTTAACATAAACTAAATTAAACTAAAATAAGCTAAGCTAACCTAACCTAACCTAACCTAAACTAAACTAAACTAAACTAATCTAAATTAAACTAAACTAATCTAAACCAAACTAAAGTAAACTAAACTAAATTCAACTTTATTAAACTAAACTAAACTAAACTATACTAACCTAACCTAACCTAATCTAATCTAAACTAAACTAAACTTAACAAAACCAAACCAACCTAGCCTAAATAACCTAAAATATCTAAACTAAACTGAACTATAAACTAAACTATAAATTAAAATAAACTATAAATTATAAACTAAACTAAACTAACCTAACCTAACATAACCTAAATTAAACTAAAATAAACTAATTTAAAATAACCTAACCCAACATTACCTAACCTAATCTAACCTAAATTAAACTAAACTAAGAATGGAAAAAAAGTGATTCTAATGAAGTTTCCAACCATCGAAATAAATCTTTTCTTTTCGCAAATCTTTCTTCATTTTATGGTTTTCTATGGCTATCAAACTAGTATAATGAAAGAGAACTTGTTATCTCAAATAAGAATGGAAAAAAATTGATTCATAAGGATTTTCAAAACATCAAAAAAAAATTCTTTTCTTTTCGAGACTCTTTCCGCATAATATGCTTTTCTAAGACTATCAAAATAGTATAATGAAAGAGAACCAGTTATCTCAAATAAGAACGGAAAAAAAGTGATTCTAATGAAGTTTCCAAACTTTGAAAAAAAAATTTTTTCTCTTCGAGATTCTTTGGCATAATATGCTTTTCTACAGCTATCAAACTAGCAAAATGAAGGAGAACCAGTTATCTCAAATAAGAACGGAAAAAAAGTGATTGTAATGGTGTTTCCAACCATCGAAATAAATCCTTTCTTTTCGCCATTTTTCTTCATTTTATGCTCTTCTAAGCCTATCAAACTAGAATATTGAAGGAAAAATAGTTATCTCCATTTGAAACGCAACAAAAGCAGATGCTTTTTGTTTCCAAACTTCGAAAATAATTTTCTTCCTAACTAAAGTAACTAACCTAACCTAAGCGAAACTAAACTAAATTAAACTAAACTCGATAAAACTAAACTTAACTAAAATAAACTAAACTAAAATAAACGAAACTAACGAAACTAAACGAAACTAACTAAACTAAACTAACCTAACCGAACCTAACCTAAACTAAACTACACTAAATTAAACTAAACTAAACTAAAGTAAACTAAACTAAACTATAAGCTAAATTATAAACTAAACAAAACTATAAACTAATCTAAATTATAAACTAAACTAAACTAAACTAAACTAACCTAACCTAACCTAACCTAACATAACCTAAACTAAACTAAACAAACTAAACAAAACTAACCTAACCTAACCTAACCTCACCTAACCTAACCTAACCTAACCTAACCTAACGTAAACTAAACTTAACAAAAGTAAACTAACCTAATGAAACCTAAACTAATCTAATCTAAACTAAACTAAAATAAACTATTCTATAAACTAAACTAAACTAAACAAAACTAACCTAACCTAACCTAATCTAATCTAACCTAAACTAAACTAAACTAAACTAAACTAAACTAACCTAACCTAACCGAACCTAACCTAAAATAAACTAAACTAAATAACCTAACTAATCTAAACTAATCTAAACTAACCTAAACTTACCTAAATTAAACTAAACTAAACTAATCTAAACTAAACTAATCTAAACAAACCTAACCTAACCTAACATAACCTAAACTAAACTAAACTAACCTAACCGAACCTAAAATAAACTAAATTAAACTAAACTAACTAAGCTAAACTAAACTAAACTAAACTAAGCGAACCTAACCTAACCTAACATAAACTAAACTACACTAAACTAAGCTTAACTAACCCAACCTAACTTAAACGTAACTAAACAAAACTAAACTAATCTAAACCAAACTAAACTAAACTAAACTAAATTCAACTAAACTAAACTAAACTACACTAACATAACCTTTCCTAACCTAATCTAAACTAAATTAAACTAAACTAACATAATCCAAACTAAACTATAAACTAAACTAAACTAATCTAAATTACACTAACCTAACCTAACCTTAAATAAACCCAACTAAACTAACTTAACCTAACCTATCCTAAACTTACCAAACCTAATCTAAGCTAAACTAAACTAAACTAAACTAAATTATAAACTAAACTATAAACTAAACTTAATTAAACTATAAACTAAACTATAAACTAAACTAAAATAAACTACACTAACCTTACCTAACCTAACCTAACCTAAGTTAAACTAACAAACCTTACTTAACCTAACCTAACCTTACCTAACCTAAACTAAACTAAACTAAACTAACCTAAACTAAACAAAACTAAAATAAATTTAACTATAAATTAACTATAAAATATACTAAACTAAATTATAAAGTAAACTATAAACTAAATTATATTAACTAAACTAAAATAAACTAAACTAAAGTAAACTATACTAACCTAACCTAAACTTAACTAAGCCTAACTAAATTAACATAACCTAACCTAACCTAAACTTCACTAAAATAAACTAAACGAAACTAACTAAACTAAACTAAACTGAACTTACCTAACCTAACCTAACCTAACCGAAATTTCCAACCTCCAAAAATAAATGTTTTCTTTTCGAGATTCTTTCCGCATAATTTGCTTTTCTAAGGTTTTCAAACAAAAATGAAAGAGAACCAGTTATCTCAAATAATAACGGAAAAAAGGTGATTCTAATGAGGTTTGCAACCATCGAAATAAATCTTTTCTTTTCGCGAATCTTTCTTCATTTTATGGTTTTCTATGGCTATCAAAATAGCAAAATGAAAGAGAACCGGTTATCTCAAATAAGAACGGAAAAAAAGTGATTCTAATGAAGTTTCCAACCATCGAAATAAATCTTTTATTTTCCCGAATATTTCTTCATTTTATGGTTTTCTATAGCTATCAAACTAGTATAATGAAAGAGAACTAGTTATCTCAAATAAGAATGGAAAAAAAATTGATTCATAAGTATTTTCAAAACATCAAAAAAATTTTTTTTTTCTTTTCGAGATTCTTTCCGCATAATATGCCTTTCTAAGTGTATCAAACTAGTATAATGAAAGAGAACCAGTTATCTCAAATAAGAACGGAAAATAAAGTGATTCTAATGAAGTTTCCAAACTTTGAAAAAAATTTTTTTTCTTTTCGAGATTATTTCGCATAATATGCTTTTCAAAGGCTATCAAACTAGTATAATGAAAGAGAACCAGTTATCTCAAAAAAGAACGGAAAAAAAATTTATTCTTTTGGATTTTCCAACCTTCGAAAAAAATTTTTTTTTTCTTTTCGATATTCTTTCCGTATAATATGCTTTTCTAAGGCTATCAAACTAGTATAATGAAAGAGAACCAGTTATCTCAAAAAAGAACGGAAAAAAATTGATTCTCTTGGATTTTCCAACATTAGAAAAATTTTTTTTTCTTTTCATGATTCTTTCCGCATAATATGCTTTTCTACAGCTATCAAACTATCAAAATGAAAGAGAACCAGTATCTCAAATAAGAAAGGAAAAAAAGTGATTCTAATGAAGTTTCCAACCATCGAAATAAATCTTTTCTTTTCGCGAATCTTTCTTCATTTTATGGTTTTCTATGGCTATCAAACTAGCAAAATGAAAGAGAACCGGTTATCTCAAATAAGAACGGAAAAAAAGTGATTCTAATGAAGTTTCCAACCATCGAAATAAATCTTTTCTTTTCGCGAATCTTTCTTCATTTTATGGTTTTCTATGGCTATCAAACTAGTATAATGCAAGAGAACCAGTTATCTCAAATAAGAATGGAAAAAAAGTGATTCTAATGAAGTTTCCAAACATCAAAAAAATTTTTTTTTTCTTTTCGAGATTCTTTGCGCATTATATGCTTTTCTAAGGCTATAAAACTAGTATTATGAAAGAGAACTAGTTATCTCAAATAAGAATGGAAAAAAATTTATTCATAAGGATTTTCAAAACATCAAAAAAAATTTTTTTTCTTTTCGAGATTCTTTCCGCATAATATGCTTTTCTAAGACTATCAAACTAGTATAATGAATAAGAACCAGTTATCTCAAATAAGAACGGAAAAAAGTGATTCTAATGAAGTTTCCAAACTTTGAAAAAAAATTTTTTTCTCTTCGAGATTCTTTCGCATAATATGCTTATCTAAGGCTATCAAACTAGTATAATGAAAGAGAACCAGTTATCTCAAAAAAGAACGGAATAAAATTGATTCTCTTGGATTTTCCAAACTTCGAAAAATTTTTTTTTTCTTTTCGAGATTCTTTCCGCATAATATGCTTTTCTACAGCTATCAAACTAGCAAAATGAAGGAGAACCAGTTATCTCAAAGAAGAACGGAAAAAAAGTGATTCTAATGAAGTTTCCAACCATCGAAACAAATCTTTTCTTTTCCCGAATTTTTTCTCATTTTCTGGTTTTCTATGGCTATCAAACTAGTATAATGAAAGACAAACAGTTATCTCAAATAAGAACGGAAAAAAAGTGATTCTAATGAAGTTTCTAAACATCAAAAAAAATTTTTTTTTCTTTTCGAGATTCTTTTCGCATTATATGCTTTTCTAAGGCTATCAAACTAGTATTATGAAAGAGAACCAGTTATCTCAAATAAGAATGGAAAAATTTTGATTTATAAGGATTTTCCAAACATCAAAAAAAAATTTTTTTCTTATCGAGATTCTTTCCGGATAATATGCTTTTCTAATCCTATCAAACTAGTATAATGAAAGAGAACCAGTTATCTCAAAAAAGAACGGAAAAAAATTGATTCTCTTGGATTTTCCAACCTTCGAAAAATTTTCTTTTTTTTTTCGAGATTCTTTCCGGAGAATATGCTTATCTACAGCTATCAAACTAGCAAAATGAAACAGAACCGGTTATCTCAAATAAGAACGGAAAAAAAGTGATTCTAATGAAGTTTCCAACCATCGAAATAAATCATTTCTTTTTGCGAATCTTACTTCATTTTATGGTTTTCTATGGCTATCAAACTAGTATAATGAAAGAGAACCAGTTATCTCAAATAAGAATGGAAAAATAGTGATTCTAATGAAGTTTCCAAACATCAAAAAACGTGTTTTTTCTTTTCGAGATTCTTTGCGCATTATATGCTTTTCTAAGGCTATCAAACTAGTATAATGAAAGAGCACCAGTTATCTCAAAAACGAACGGAAAAAAATTGATTCTCTTGGATTTTTCAACCTTCGAAAAAATTTTTTTTTTCTTTTCGAGATTCTTTCAGCATAATATGCTTTTCTACAGCTATCAAACTAGCAAAATGAAAGAGAACCGGCTATCACAAATAAGAACGGAAAAAATGTGATTCTAATAAGGTTTGCAACCATCGAAATAAATCTATCTTTTTCGCGAATCTTTCTTCATTTTATGGTTTTCTAAGGTTATCAAAATAGAATAATGAAGGAGAAATAGTTATTTCCATTTGAAACGCAAAAAAAAAAATAAAAAATAAAAAAAAACATTCTTTTGGTTTCCAACCTTAGACAAAAAATTCTTTCTTTTCGAGATTCTTTCCGCATAATATGCTTTTGTAAGGCTATCAAACTAGGAAAATGAAAGAGAACCAGTTAATTCAAATAAGAACGGAAAAATAGTGATTGTAATGATGTTTCCAACCATCGAAATAAATCCTTTCTTTTCGCCATTTTTCTTCATTTTATGCACTTCTAAGCCTATCAAACTAGAATATTGAAGGAAAAATAGATATCTCCATTTGAAACGCAACAAAAGCAGATGCTTTTTGTTTCCAAACTTCGAAAATAATTTTCTTCCTAACTAAACTAACTAACCTAACCTAAGCCAAACTAAACTAAATTAAACTAAACTCAATAAAACTAAACTTAACTAAAATAAACTAAACTAAAATAAACGAAACTAACTGAACTAAACGAAACTAACTAAACTAAACTAACCTAACCGAACCTAACCTAAACTAAACTACACTAAATTAAACTAAACTAAACTAAACTAAACTATAAGCTAAATTATAAACTAAAGTAAACTAAACTATAAACTAATCTAAATTATAAACTAAAGTAAACTAAACTATAAACTAATCTAAATTATAAACTAAACTAAACTAAACTAACCTAACCTAACCTATCCTAACATAACCTAAACTAAACTAAACAAACTAAACAAAACTAACCTAACCTAATCTAACCTCACCTAACCTAACCTAACCTAACCTAACGTAAACTAAACTAAACAAAAGTAAACTAACGTAATGAAACCTAAACTAATCTAATCTAAACTAAACTAAAATAAACTATTCTATAAACCAAACTGAACTAAACAACACTAAACTAACCTAACCTAATCTAATCTACCTAAACTAAACTAAACTAAACTAAACTAAACTAACCTAACCTAAACGAACCTAACCTAAAATAAACTAAACTAAATAACCTAACTAATCTAAACTAATCTAAAATAACCTAAACTTACCTAAATTAAACTAAACTAAAATAAACTAATCTAAACTAAACTAATCTAAACTAACCTAACCTAACTTAACATAACCTAAACTAAACTAACCTAACCTAACCTAAACTAAACTAAATTAAACTAAACTAACTAAGCTAAACTAAACTAAACTTAACCAAGCGATCCTAACCTAACCTAACATAAACTAAACTAAACTTAACTAAGCTTAACTAACCCAACCTAACTTAAACGTAACTAAACAAAACTAAACTAATCTAAACGAAACTAAACTAAACTAAACATAATTCAACTAAACTAAACTAAACTAAACTACACTAACATAACCTTTCTTAACGTAATCCAAACTAAACTAAACTAAACTAACATAATCCAAACTAAACTATAAACTAAACTAAACTAATCTAAATTACACTAACCTAACCTAACCTTAACTAAACCCAAATAAACTAACTTAACCTAACCTATCCTAAACTTACCTAACCTAATCTAAGCTAAACTAAACTAAACTAAACTAAATTATAAACTAAACTATAAACTAAACTTAATTAAACTATAAACTAAACTATAAACTAAACTAAAATAAACTAAACAAACCTTACCTAACCTAACCTAACCTAAATTAAACTCACTAACCTTACTTAACCTAACCTAACCTTACCTAACCTAAACTAAACTAAACTAAACTAACCTAAACTAAAAAAAACTAAAATAAATTTAACTATAAATTAACTATAAACTATACTAAAATAAATTAAGTAAACTATAAACTAAATTATATTAACTAAACTAAAATAAACTAAACTAAAGTAAACTATACTAACCTAACCTAACCTAAACTTAAGTAAACTTAACTAAATTAACAGAACCTAACCTAACCTAAACTACACTAAAATAAACTAAACGAAACTAACTTAACTAAACTAAACTGAACTTACCTAACCTAACCTAACCTAACCGAAATTTCCAACCTCCAAAAATAAATGTTTTCTTTTCGAGATTCTTTCCGCATAATATGCTTTTCTAAGGTTTTCAAACAAAAATGAAAGAAAACCAGTTATCTCAAATAAGAACGGAAAAAAGGTGATTCTAATGAGGTTTGCAACCATCGAAATAAATCTTTTCTTTTCGCGAATCTTTCTTCATTTTATGGTTTTCTATGGCTATCAAAATAGCAAAATGAAAGAGAACCGGTTATCTCAAATAAGAACGGAAAAAAAGTGATTCTAATGAAGTTTCCAACCATCGAAATAAATCTTTTCTTTTCCCGAATCTTTCTTTATTTTATGGTTTTCTATGGCTATCAAACTAGTATAATGAAAGAGAACTAGTTATCTCAAATAAGAATGGAAAAAAATTGATTCATAAGTATTTTCAAAACATCAAAAAAAAATTTTTTTCTTTTCGAGATTCTTTCCGCATAATATGCTTTTCTAAGGGTATCAAACTAGTATAATGAAAGAGAACCAGTTATCTCAAATAAGAACGGAAAAAAAAGTGATTCTAATGAAGTTTCCAAACTTTGAAAAAATTTTTTTTTCTTTTCGAGATTATTTCGCATAATATGCTTTTCTAAGGCTATCAAACTAGTATAATGAAACAGAACCAGTTATCTCAAAAAAGAACGGAAAAAAATTGATTCTTTTGGATTTTCCAACCTTCGAAAAAAAATTTTTTTTCTTTTCGAGATTCTTTCCGCATAATATGCTTTTCTAAGGCTATCAAACTAGTATAATGAAAGAGAACCAGTTATCTCAAAAAAGAACGGAAAAAAATTGAATCTCTTGGATTTTCCAACCTTAGAAAAAATTTTTTTTTTCTTTTCATGATTCTTTCCGCATAATATGCTTTTCTACAGCTATCAAACTATCAAAATGAAAGAGAACCAGTATCTCAAATAAGAAAGGAAAAAATGTGATTCTAATGAAGTTTCCAACCATCGAAATAAATCTTTTCTTTTCGCGAATCTTTCTTCATTTTATGGTTTTCTATGGCTATCAAACTAGCAAAATGAAAGAGAACCGGTTATCTCAAATAAGAACGGAAAAAAAGTGATTCTAATGAAGTTTCCAACCTTCGAAATAAATCTTTTCTTTTCGCGAATCTTTCTTCAATTTATGGTTTTCTATGGCTATCAAACTAGTATAATGAAAGAGAACCAGTTATCTCAAATAAGTATGGAAAAAAAGTGATTCTAATGAAGTTTCCAAACATCAAAAAAAATTTTTTTTCTTTTCGAGATTCTTTGCGCATTATACGCTTTTCTAAGGCTATCAAACTAGTATAATGAAAGAGAACTAGTTATCTCAAATAAGAATGGAAAAAAATTTATTCATAAGGATTTTCAAAACATCAAAAAAAATTTTTTTTCTTTTCGAGATTCTTTCCGCATAATATGCTTTTCTAAGACTATCAAACTACTATAATGAATAAGAACCAGTTATCTCAAATAAGAACGGAAAAAAAGTTATTCTAATGAAGTTTCCAAACTTTGAAAAAAAAATTTTTTCTCTTCGAGATTCTTTCGCATAATATGCTTATCTAAGGCTATCAAACTAGTATAATGAAAGAGAACCAGTTATCTCAAAAAAGAACGGAATAAAATTGATTCTCTTGGATTTTCCAAACTTCGAAAAAAATTTTTTTTTCTTTTCGAGATTCTTTCCGCATAATATGCTTTTCTACAGCTATCAAACTAGCCAAATGAAGGAGAACCAGTTATCTCAAAGAAGAACGGAAAAAAGGGATTCTAATGAAGTTTCCAACCATCGAAATAAATCATTTCTTTTCGCGAATCTTTCTTCATTTTCTGGTTTTCTATGGCTATCAAACTAGTATAATGAAAGACAAACAGTTATCTCAAATAAGAACGGAAAAAAAGTGATTCTAATGAAGTTTCTAAACATCAAAAAAAAAATTTTTTTCTTTTCGAGATTCTTTGCGCATTATATGCTTTTCTAAGGCTATCAAACTAGTTTAATGAAAGAGAACCAGTTATCTCAAATAAGAATGGAAAAAATTGATTCATAAGGATTTTCCAAACATCAAAAAAAAATTTTTTTCTTTTCGAGATTCTTTCCGGATAATATGCTTTTCTAATCCTATCAAACTAGTATAATGAAAGAGAACCAGTTATCTCAAAAAAGAACGCAAAAATATTGATTCTCTTGGATTTTCCAACCTTCGAAAAATTTTCTTTTTCTTTTCGAGATTCTTTCCGGATAATATGCTTATCTACATCTATCAAACTAGCAAAATGAAACAGTACCGGTTATCTCAAATAAGAACGGAAAAAAGTGATTCTAATGAAGTTTCCAACCATCGAAATAAATCTTTTCTTTTTGCGAATCTTTCTTCATTTTATGGTTTTCTATGGCTATCAAACTAGTATAATGAAAGAGAACCAGTTATCTCAAATAAGAACGGAAAAAAAAGTGATTCTAATGAAGTTTCCAAACTTTGAAAAAATGTTTTTTTCTTTTCGACATTATTTCGCATAATATGCTTTTCTAAGGCTATCAAACTAGTATAATGAAACAGAACCAGTTATCTCAAAAAAGAACGGAAAAAAAATTGATTCTTTTGGATTTTCCAACCTTCGAAAAATTTTTTTTTTTTCTTTTCGAGATTCTTTCCGCATAATATGCTTTTCTAAGGCTATCAAACTAGTATAATGAAAGAGAACCAGTTATCTCAAAAAAGAACGGAAAAAAATTGAATCTCTTGGATTTTCCAACCTTAGAAAAAATTTTTTTTTTCTTTTCATGATTCTTTCCGCATAATATGCTTTTCTACAGCTATCAAACTATCAAAATGAAAGAGAACCAGTATCTCAAATAAGAAAGGAAAAAAAGTGATTCTAATGAAGTTTCCAACCATCGAAATAAATCTTTTCTTTTCGCGAATCTTTCTTCATTTTATGGTTTTCTATGGCTATCAAACTAGCAAAATGAAAGTGAACCGGTTATCTCAAATAAGAACGGAAAAAAAGTTATTCTAATGAAGTTTCCAACCATCGAAATAAATACTTTCTTTTCGCCATTTTTCTTCATTTTATGCTCTTCTAAGCCTATCAAACTAGAATATTGAAGGAAAAATAGTTATCTCCATTTGAAACGCAAAAAAAGCAGATGCTTTTGGTTTCCAAAATTCGATAGTAATTTTCTTTTAACTAAACTAACTATCCTAACCTAAGCGAAACTAAACTAAATTAAACTAAACTCAATAAAACTAAACTTAACTAAAATAAACTAAACTAAAATAAACGAAACTAACTAAACTAAACGAAACTAACTAAACTAAACTAACCTAACCTAACCTTACCTAAACTAAACTACACTAAATTAAAGTAAACTAAACTAAACTATAAGCTAAATTATAAACTAAACTAAACTAAATTATAAACTAATCTAAATTATAAACTAAACTAAACTAAACTAACCTAACCTAACATAACATAACCTAAACTAAACTTACCAAACTAAACTAAACAAAACTAACCTAACCTAACCTAACCTCACCTAACCTAACCTAACCTAACCTAACGTAAAATAAATTAAACAAAAGTAAGCTAACCTAATGAAACCTAAACTAATCTAATCTAAACTAAACTAAAATAAACTATTCTATAAACTAAACTAAACTAAACTAACCTAACCTAACCTAACCTAACCTAACCTAAACTAAACTAAACTAAACTATCCTAACCTAACCTAACCTAACCTAAACTAACCTAACCTAAACTAAATTGAACTAAACTAAAATAAACTAAACTAAACCATAAACTAAACTAAACTAAACTAAACAAAACTAAACTAATATAACCTAACGTAAATTAAACTATAAACTAAACTATAAACTAAAATAAACTAAACTATAAACAAAACTAAATTAAACTAAACTAACATAACCTAACCTAAATTAAAATAAACTAACCTTACCTAACTTAACCTAAACTAACCTAAATTAAACTAAACAAAACTAACCTAACCTAACCTAACCTAAACTAACCTAACCTAAACTAAATTAACTAAACTAAAGTATAAACAAAACTAAATAAACTAAACTAAACTAACCTAACTAAAACATAACTAAACTTAAGTAAACTAATCTAACCTAACTTAAAATAAATTAAACTAAACTAAACGAAACTAAATTAAGCTAAACTAAACTAACCTAACCTAACCTTACCTAAACTACACTAAACTAATTTTACCTAACTTAACGTAACCTAAAGTAAACTAAACTAAACTAAACTAAACGAAACTAAAGTATAAAAATACTATAAACTAAACTAAACTAAACTAAACTATAAACTTAACTAAACTAAACTAAACTAACCTAACCTAACCTAACCAAAACTAAACTAAACTAAACTTACATAACTTAACCTAACCTAAGGTAAACTAAATTAAACTAAACTAAACGAAACTAAAGTATAAAAATACTATAAGCTAAACTAAACTACACTAATCTATAAACTAAACTAAACTATACTAAATTAAATAAACCTAACCTAACCTAACCGTACCTAGCCTAACCTAACCGTACCCAAATTAAACTAAACTAACCTAATCTAACCTAACCCAACCTAAATTAATCTAAACTAACCTAACCTAATCTAACCTAACCTAACCTAACCTAAACTAATCCATAAACTAAATTAAACTAAACTATAAATAAACTATAAACTAAACTAAACTAAACTAGGCCATAAACTAAACTAAACTAAACTACACTAAACTAAACTAACATATCTAAGCTAACCTATACTAATGTATACTAAACTAAACGTAACTATAAACTAAACTATAAATTAACTAAACTAAACTAAACCATGAACTAGATTAAACTAAACTATACTATACTAAACTAAACTAACCTAATCTAAACTGAACTGAACTAAACTAAACTAACTTATCATAACCTAAACTAAACCGAATTAAACTAAACTAAATTCAACTTAACTAATGTAAAGCAAACTAACTTAACCTAACCTAACATAATCTAACTTAACCTAAACTAAACTAAATTAAACTTAACTAAACTAAACTAACTTAACCTAAACCAAACTAAACTAAACTAAACAAAACTAAACTAAACTAATCTAACCTAACGTAACCCAAACTAAAATAAAATCAAATAGTCAAACCTAACCTAACCTAACCTAACCTTTACTAAACTAAAATAAACTAACTTAAACTAAACTAAACTAAACTATAAGCTAAACTATAAGCTAAACTAAACTAAAAACAAATCTAAAGTATAAATTAAACTAAACTAAACTAAACTAACCTAACCTAACCTAACTTGACCTAAACTAAACTAAACTAAACTAAACTAAACTTACCTAACCTAACCTAACCTAACTTAACCTAAACTAAACTAAACTAAACTAAAGTACACTAAACTAATCAAACCTAAACTAAACTAAATTAAACTATTCTATAAACTAAACTAAACTAACCTAACCTAACCTAACCTAAACTTAACCAAATTAAACTAAATTAAACTATAAACTAAACTATAAACTAAACTAAACTAAACTATAAACTAAACAATAAATTAAATTAATTAACTAAACTATAAAGTAAACTAAACTTAACTAAACTAAACTAAACTTAACTAACCTAACCTAACTTAACTTAACATAAACTAAACTAAACTAAAATAAGCTAAGCTAAGCTAAGCTAAGCTAACCTAAACTAAACTAAACTAAACTAATCTAAATTAAACTAAACTAATCTAAACCAAACTAAACTAAACTAAACTAAATTCAACTTTATTAAACTAAACTAAACTAAACTACACTAACCTAACCTAACCTAATCTAATCTAAACTAAACTAAACTAAACAAAACCAAACCAACCTAGCCTAACTAACCTAAAATATCTAAACTAAACTAAACTGAACTATAAACTAAACTATAAATTAAACTAAACTATAAACTATAAACTAAACTAACCTAACCTAACATAACCTACATTAAACTAAAATAAACTAATATAAAATAACCTAACCCAACATTACCTAACCTAATCTAACCTAAACTAAACTAAACTAAGAATGGAAAAAAAGTGGTTCTAATGAAGTTTCCAACCATTGAAATAAATCTTTTCTTTTCGCGAATCTTTCTTCCTTTTATGGTTTTCTATGGCTATCAAACTAGTATAGTAAAAGAGAACTTGTTATCTCAAATAAGAATGGAAAAAAATTGATTCATAAGGATTTTCAAAACATCAAAAAAAAATTTTTTTCTTTTTGAGATTCTTTCCGCATAATATGCTTTTCTAAGACTATCAAACTAGTATAATGAAAGACAACCAGTTATCTCAAATAAGAACGGAAAAAAAGTGATTCTAATGAAGTTTCCAAACTTTGAAAAAAAATTTTTTTCTCTTCGAGATTCTTTCGCATAATATGCTTATCTAAGGCTATCAAACTAGTGTAATGAAAGAGAACCAGTTATCTCAAAAAAGAACGGAATAAAATTGATTCTCTTGGAATTTCCAAACTTCGAAAAAATTTTTTTTTCTTTTCGAGATTCTTTCCGCATAATATGCTTTTCTTCAGCTATCAAACTAGCAAAATGAAGGAGAACCAGTTATCTCAAATAAGAACGGAAAAAAAGTGATTCTAATGAAGTTTCCAACCATCGAAATAAATCTTTTCTTTTCGCGAATCTTTCTTCATTTTCAGGTTTTCTATGGCTATCAAACTAGTAAAATGAAAGAGAAACAGTTATCTCAAATAAGAAGGGAAAAAAAGTGATTCTAATGAAGTTTCTAAACATCAAAAAAAATTTTTTTTCTTTTCGAGATTCTTTGCGCATTATATGCTTTTCTAAGGCTATCAAACTAGTATAATGAAAGAGAACCAGTTATCTCAAATAAGAATGGAAAAAAATTGATTCATAAGGATTTTCCAAACATCAAAAAAAATTTTTTTCTTTTCGAGATTCTTTCCGGATAATATGCTTTTCTAAGCCTATCAAACTAGTATAATGAAAGAGAACCAGTTATCCCAAAAAAGAACGGAAAAAAATTGATTCTCTTGTATTTTCCAACCTTCGTTAAAATGTTTTTTTTCTTTTCGAGATTCTTTCCGCATAATATGCTTTTCTACAGCTATCAAACTAGCAAAATGAAAGAGAACCGGTTATCACAAATAAGAACGGAAAAAAAGTGATTCTAATAAGGTTTGCAACCATGGAAATAAATCTATCTTTTTCGCAAATCTTTCTTCATTTTATGGTTTTCTAAGGTTATCAAACTAGAATAATGAAGGAGAAATAGTTATTTCCATTTGAAACGCAAAAAAAAAAAAAAAAAAAAAAAACATTCTTTTGTTTTCCAACCTTAGAAAAAAAATTTTTTCTTTCCAAATTCTTTGCGCATAATATGCTTTTGTAAGGCTATCAAACTAGAAAAATGAAAGAGAACCAGTTAATTCAAATAAGAACGGAAAAATAGTGATTGTAATGATGTTTCCAACCATCGAAATAAATCCTTTCTTTTCGCCATTTTTCTTCATTTTATGCTCTTCTAACCCTATCAAATTAGAATATTGAAGGAAAAATAGTTATCTCCATTTGAAACGCAACAAAAGCAGATGCTTTTTGTTTCCAAACTTCGAAAATAATTTTCTTCCTAACTAAACTAACTAACCTAACTTAAGCGAAACTAAACTAAATGAAACTAAACTCAATAAAACTAAACTTAACTAAAATAAACTAAACTAAAATAAACGAAACTAACTAAACTAAACGAAACTAACTAAACTAAACTAACCTAACCGAACCTAACCTAAACTAACTACACTAAATTAAACTAAAGTAAACTAAACTAAACTAAACTATAACCTAAATTATAAACTAAACTAAACTAAACTATAAACTAATCTAAATTATAAACTAAACTAAACTAAACTAAACTAACCTAACCTAACCTAACATAACCTTTACTAAACTAAACAAACTAAACAAAACTAACCTAACCTAACCTAACCTCACCTAACCTAACCTAACCTAACGTAAACTAAACTAAACAAAAGTAAACTAACCTAATGAAACCTAAACTAATCTAATCTAAACTAAACTAAAATAAACTATTCTATAAACTAAACTAAACTAAACAAAACTAACCTAACCCAACCTAATCTAATCTAACCTAAACTAAACTAAACTAAACTAAACTAAACTAACCTAACCTATCCGAACCTAACCTAAAATAAGCTAAACTAAATAACCTAACTAATCTAAACTAATCTAAACTAACCTAAACTTAACTAAATTAAACTAAACTAAACTAAACTAATCTAAACTAAACTAATCTAAACTAACCTAACCTAACCTAACATAACCTAAACTAAACTAACCTAACCTAACCCAAACTAAACTAAATTAAACTAAACTAACTAAGCTAAACTAAACTAAACTAAACTAAGCGAACCTAACCTAACCTAACATAAACTAAACTAAACTAAACTAAGCTTAACTAACCCAACCTAACTTAAAAGTAACTAAAAAACTAAACTAATCTAAACCAAACTAAACTAAACTAAACTAAATTCAACTAAACTAAACTAACCTAAACTAAACTACACTAACATAACCTTTCCTAACCTAATCTAAACTAAACTAAACTAAACTGACATAATCCAAACTAAACTATAAACTAAACTAAACTAATCTAAATTACACTAACCTAACCTAACCTTAACTAAACCCAACTAAACTCACTTAACCTAACCTGTCCTAAACTTACCAAACCTAATCTAAGCTAAACTAAACTAAACTAAACCAAATTATAAACTAAACTATAAACTAAACTTAATTAAACTATAAACTAAACTATAAACTAAACTAAAATAAACTAAACAAACCTTACCTAACCTAACCTAACCTAAATTAAACTAACTAACCTTACTTAACCTAACCTAACCTTACCTAACCTAAATTAAACTAAACTAACCTAACCTAAACTAAACAAAACTAAAATAAATGTAACTATAAATTAACTATAAAATATACTAAACTAAATTATAAAGTAAACTATAAACTAAATTATATTAACTAAACTAAAATAAACTAAACTAAACTATACTAACCTAACCTAAACTTAAGTGAACTTAACTAAATTAACATAACCTAACCTAACCTAAACTACACTAAAATAAACTAAACGAAACTAACTAAACTAAACTAAACTGAAGTTACCTAACCTAACCTAACCTAACCGAAATTTCCAACCTCCAAAAATAAATGTTTTCTTTTCGAGATTCTTTCCGCATAATATGCTTTTCTAAGGTTTTCAAACAAAAATGAAAGAGAACCAGTTATCTCAAATAAGAACGGAAAAAAGGTGATTCTAATGAGGTTTGCAACCATCGAAATAAATCTTTTCTTTTCGCGAATCATTCTTCATTTTATGGTTTTCTATGGCTATCAAAATAGCAAAATGAAAGAGAACCGGTTATCTCAAATAAGAACGGAAAAAAAGTGATTCTAATGAAGTTTCCAACCATCGAAATAAATCTTTTCTTTTCGCGAATCTTTCTTCATTTTATGGTTTTCTATGGCTATCAAACTAGTATAATGAAACAGAACTAGTTATCGCAAATAAGAATGGAAAAAAAATTGATTCATAAGTATTTTCAAAACATCAAAAAAAAATTTTATTCTTTTCGAGATTCTTTCCGCATAATATGCTTTTCTAAGAGTATCAAACTAGTATAATGAAAGAGAACCAGTTATCTCAAATAAGAACGGAAAAAAAAGTGATTCTAATGAAGTTTCCAAACTTTGAAAAAAAATTTTTTTCTTTTCGAGATTATTTCGCATAATATGCTTTTCTAAGGCTATCAAACTAGTATAATGAAAGAGAACCAGTTATCTCAAAAAAGAACGGAAAAAAATTGATTCTTTTGGATTTTCCAACCTTCGAAAAAATTGTTTTTTTCTTTTCGAGATTCTTTCCGTATAATATGCTTTTCTAAGGCTATCAAACTAGTATAATGAAAGAGAACCAGTTATCTAAAAAAAGAACGGAAAAAAATTGAATCTCTTGGATTTTCCAACATTAGAAAAATTTTTTTTTTTCTTTTCATGATTCTTTCCGCATAATATGCTTTTTTTTCTACAGCTATCAAACTAGCCAAATGAAGGAGAACCAGTTATCTCAAAGAAGAACGGAAAAAAGGGATTCTAATGAAGTTTCCAACCATCGAAATAAATCATTTCTTTTCGCGAATCTTTCTTCATTTTCTGGTTTTCTATGGCTATCAAACTAGTATAATGAAAGACAAACAGTTATCTCAAATAAGAACGGAAAAAAAGTGATTCTAATGAAGTTTCTAAACATCAAAATAAAAATTTTTTTCTTTTCGAGATTCTTTGCGCATTATATGCTTTTCTAAGGCTATCAAACTAGTTTAATGAAAGAGAACCAGTTATCTCAAATAAGAATGGAAAAAATTGATTCATAAGGATTTTCCAAACATCAAAAAAAAATTTTTTTCTTTTCGAGATTCTTTCCGGATAATATGCTTTTCTAATCCTATCAAACTAGTATAATGAAAGAGAACCAGTTATCTCAAAAAAGAACGGAAAAAAATTGATTCTCTTGGATTTTCCAACCTTCGAAAAATTTTCTTTTTCTTTTCGAGATTCTTTCCGGATAATATGCTTATCTACATCTATCAAACTAGCAAAATGAAACAGAACCGGTTATCTCAAATAAGAACGGAAAAAAGTGATTCTAATGAAGTTTCCAACCATCGAAATAAATCTTTTCTTTTTGCGAATCTTTCTTCATTTTATGGTTTTCTATGGCTATCAAACTAGTATAATGAAAGAGAACCAGTTATCTAAAATAAGAATGGAAAAAAAGTGATTCTAATGAAGTTTCCAAACATCAAAAAACATTTTTGTTCTTTTCGAGATTCTTTGCGCATTATATGCTTTTCTAAGGCTATCAAACTAGTATAATGAAAGAGAACCAGTTATCTCAAAAACGAACGGAAAAAAATTGATTTTCTTGGATTTTCCAACCTTCGAAAAAATTTTTTTTCTTTTCGAGATGCTTTCCGCATAATATGCTTTTCTACAGCTATCAAACTAGAAAAATGAAAGAGAACCAGTTAATTCAAATAAGAACGGAAAATAGTGATTGTAATGATGTTTCCAACCATCGAAATAAATACTTTCTTTTCGCCATTTTTCTTCATTTTATGCTCTTCTAAGCCTATCAAACTAGAATATTGAAGGAAAAATAGTTATCTCCATTTGAAACGCAAAAAAAGCAGATGCTTTTGGTTTCCAAAATTCGATAATAATTTTCTTTTAACTAAACTAACTATCCTAACCTAAGCGAAACTAAACTAAATTAAACTAAACTCAATAAAACTAAACTTAACTAAAATAAACTAAACTAAAATAAACGAAACTAACTAAACTAAACGAAACTAACTAAACTAAACTAACCTAACCTAACCTTACCTAAACTAAACTACACTAAATTAAAGTAAACTAAACTAAACTAAACTATAAGCTAAATTATAAACTAAACTAAACTAAATTATAAACTAATCTAAATTATAAACTAAACTAAACTAAACTAACCTAACCTAACCTAACCTAACATAACCTAAACTAAACTTACCAAATTAAACTAAACAAAACTAACCTAACCTAACCTAACCTCATCTAACCTAACCTAACCTAACCTAACCTAACCTAACGTAAACTAAATTAAACAAAAGTAAGCTAACCTAATGAAACCTAAACTAATCTAATCTAAACTAAACTAAAATAAACTATTCTATAAACTAAACTAAACTAAACTAACCTAACCTAACCTAACCTAACCTAACCTAAACTAAACTAAACTAAACAATCCTAACCAACCTAGCCCTACTAACCTAAAATATCTAAACTAAACTAAACTGAACTATAAACTTAACTATAAATTAAACTAAACTATAAACTATAAACTAAACTAAACTAACCTAACCTAACATAACCTACATTAAACTAAAATAAACTAATATAAAATAACCTAACCCAACATTACCTAACCTAATCTAACCTAAACTAAACTAAACTAAGAATGGAAAAAAAGTGATTCTAATGAAGTTTCCAACCATCGAAATAAATCTTTTCTTTTCCCGAATCTTTCTTTATTTTATGGTTTTCTATGGCTATCAAACTAGTATAATGAAAGAGAACTAGTTATCTCAAATAAGAATGGAAAAAAATTGATTCATAAGTATTTTCAAAACATCAAAAAAAAATTTTTTTCTTTTCGAGATTCTTTCCGCATAATATGCTTTTCTAAGGGTATCAAACTAGTATAATGAAAGAGAACCAGTTATCTCAAATAAGAACGGAAAAAAAAGTGATTCTAATGAAGTTTCCAAACTTTGAAAAAATTTTTTTTTCTTTTCGAGATTATTTCGCATAATATGCTTTTCTAAGGCTATCAAACTAGTATAATGAAACAGAACCAGTTATCTCAAAAAAGAACGGAAAAAAATTGATTCTTTTGGATTTTCCAACCTTCGAAAAAAAATTTTTTTTCTTTTCGAGATTCTTTCCGCATAATATGCTTTTCTAAGGCTATCAAACTAGTATAATGAAAGAGAACCAGTTATCTCAAAAAAGAACGGAAAAAAATTGAATCTCTTGGATTTTCCAACCTTAGAAAAAATTTTTTTTTTCTTTTCATGATTCTTTCCGCATAATATGCTTTTCTACAGCTATCAAACTATCAAAATGAAAGAGAACCAGTATCTCAAATAAGAAAGGAAAAAATGTGATTCTAATGAAGTTTCCAACCATCGAAATAAATCTTTTCTTTTCGCGAATCTTTCTTCATTTTATGGTTTTCTATGGCTATCAAACTAGCAAAATGAAAGAGAACCGGTTATCTCAAATAAGAACGGAAAAAAAGTGATTCTAATGAAGTTTCCAACCTTCGAAATAAATCTTTTCTTTTCGCGAATCTTTCTTCAATTTATGGTTTTCTATGGCTATCAAACTAGTATAATGAAAGAGAACCAGTTATCTCAAATAAGTATGGAAAAAAAGTGATTCTAATGAAGTTTCCAAACATCAAAAAAAATTTTTTTTCTTTTCGAGATTCTTTGCGCATTATACGCTTTTCTAAGGCTATCAAACTAGTATAATGAAAGAGAACTAGTTATCTCAAATAAGAATGGAAAAAAATTTATTCATAAGGATTTTCAAAACATCAAAAAAAATTTTTTTTCTTTTCGAGATTCTTTCCGCATAATATGCTTTTCTAAGACTATCAAACTACTATAATGAATAAGAACCAGTTATCTCAAATAAGAACGGAAAAAAAGTTATTCTAATGAAGTTTCCAAACTTTGAAAAAAAAATTTTTTCTCTTCGAGATTCTTTCGCATAATATGCTTATCTAAGGCTATCAAACTAGTATAATGAAAGAGAACCAGTTATCTCAAAAAAGAACGGAATAAAATTGATTCTCTTGGATTTTCCAAACTTCGAAAAAAATTTTTTTTTCTTTTCGAGATTCTTTCCGCATAATATGCTTTTCTACAGCTATCAAACTAGCCAAATGAAGGAGAACCAGTTATCTCAAAGAAGAACGGAAAAAAGGGATTCTAATGAAGTTTCCAACCATCGAAATAAATCATTTCTTTTCGCGAATCTTTCTTCATTTTCTGGTTTTCTATGGCTATCAAACTAGTATAATGAAAGACAAACAGTTATCTCAAATAAGAACGGAAAAAAAGTGATTCTAATGAAGTTTCTAAACATCAAAAAAAAAATTTTTTTCTTTTCGAGATTCTTTGCGCATTATATGCTTTTCTAAGGCTATCAAACTAGTTTAATGAAAGAGAACCAGTTATCTCAAATAAGAATGGAAAAAATTGATTCATAAGGATTTTCCAAACATCAAAAAAAAATTTTTTTCTTTTCGAGATTCTTTCCGGATAATATGCTTTTCTAATCCTATCAAACTAGTATAATGAAAGAGAACCAGTTATCTCAAAAAAGAACGCAAAAATATTGATTCTCTTGGATTTTCCAACCTTCGAAAAATTTTCTTTTTCTTTTCGAGATTCTTTCCGGATAATATGCTTATCTACATCTATCAAACTAGCAAAATGAAACAGTACCGGTTATCTCAAATAAGAACGGAAAAAAGTGATTCTAATGAAGTTTCCAACCATCGAAATAAATCTTTTCTTTTTGCGAATCTTTCTTCATTTTATGGTTTTCTATGGCTATCAAACTAGTATAATGAAAGAGAACCAGTTATCTCAAATAAGAACGGAAAAAAAAGTGATTCTAATGAAGTTTCCAAACTTTGAAAAAATGTTTTTTTCTTTTCGACATTATTTCGCATAATATGCTTTTCTAAGGCTATCAAACTAGTATAATGAAACAGAACCAGTTATCTCAAAAAAGAACGGAAAAAAAATTGATTCTTTTGGATTTTCCAACCTTCGAAAAATTTTTTTTTTTTCTTTTCGAGATTCTTTCCGCATAATATGCTTTTCTAAGGCTATCAAACTAGTATAATGAAAGAGAACCAGTTATCTCAAAAAAGAACGGAAAAAAATTGAATCTCTTGGATTTTCCAACCTTAGAAAAAATTTTTTTTTTCTTTTCATGATTCTTTCCGCATAATATGCTTTTCTACAGCTATCAAACTATCAAAATGAAAGAGAACCAGTATCTCAAATAAGAAAGGAAAAAAAGTGATTCTAATGAAGTTTCCAACCATCGAAATAAATCTTTTCTTTTCGCGAATCTTTCTTCATTTTATGGTTTTCTATGGCTATCAAACTAGCAAAATGAAAGTGAACCGGTTATCTCAAATAAGAACGGAAAAAAAGTTATTCTAATGAAGTTTCCAACCATCGAAATAAATACTTTCTTTTCGCCATTTTTCTTCATTTTATGCTCTTCTAAGCCTATCAAACTAGAATATTGAAGGAAAAATAGTTATCTCCATTTGAAACGCAAAAAAAGCAGATGCTTTTGGTTTCCAAAATTCGATAGTAATTTTCTTTTAACTAAACTAACTATCCTAACCTAAGCGAAACTAAACTAAATTAAACTAAACTCAATAAAACTAAACTTAACTAAAATAAACTAAACTAAAATAAACGAAACTAACTAAACTAAACGAAACTAACTAAACTAAACTAACCTAACCTAACCTTACCTAAACTAAACTACACTAAATTAAAGTAAACTAAACTAAACTATAAGCTAAATTATAAACTAAACTAAACTAAATTATAAACTAATCTAAATTATAAACTAAACTAAACTAAACTAACCTAACCTAACATAACATAACCTAAACTAAACTTACCAAACTAAACTAAACAAAACTAACCTAACCTAACCTAACCTCACCTAACCTAACCTAACCTAACCTAACGTAAACTAAATTAAACAAAAGTAAGCTAACCTAATGAAACCTAAACTAATCTAATCTAAACTAAACTAAAATAAACTATTCTATAAACTAAACTAAACTAAACTAACCTAACCTAACCTAACCTAACCTAACCTAAACTAAACTAAACTAAACTATCCTAACCTAACCTAACCTAACCTAAACTAACCTAACCTAAACTAAATTGAACTAAACTAAAATAAACTAAACTAAACCATAAACTAAACTAAACTAAACTAAACAAAACTAAACTAATATAACCTAACGTAAATTAAACTATAAACTAAACTATAAACTAAAATAAACTAAACTATAAACAAAACTAAATTAAACTAAACTAACATAACCTAACCTAAATTAAAATAAACTAACCTTACCTAACTTAACCTAAACTAACCTAAATTAAACTAAACAAAACTAACCTAACCTAACCTAACCTAAACTAACCTAACCTAAACTAAATTAACTAAACTAAAGTATAAACAAAACTAAATAAACTAAACTAAACTAACCTAACTAAAACATAACTAAACTTAAGTAAACTAATCTAACCTAACTTAAAATAAATTAAACTAAACTAAACGAAACTAAATTAAGCTAAACTAAACTAACCTAACCTAACCTTACCTAAACTACACTAAACTAATTTTACCTAACTTAACGTAACCTAAAGTAAACTAAACTAAACTAAACTAAACGAAACTAAAGTATAAAAATACTATAAACTAAACTAAACTAAACTAAACTATAAACTTAACTAAACTAAACTAAACTAACCTAACCTAACCTAACCAAAACTAAACTAAACTAAACTTACATAACTTAACCTAACCTAAGGTAAACTAAATTAAACTAAACTAAACGAAACTAAAGTATAAAAATACTATAAGCTAAACTAAACTACACTAATCTATAAACTAAACTAAACTATACTAAATTAAATAAACCTAACCTAACCTAACCGTACCTAGCCTAACCTAACCGTACCCAAATTAAACTAAACTAACCTAATCTAACCTAACCCAACCTAAATTAATCTAAACTAACCTAACCTAATCTAACCTAACCTAACCTAACCTAAACTAATCCATAAACTAAATTAAACTAAACTATAAATAAACTATAAACTAAACTAAACTAAACTAGGCCATAAACTAAACTAAACTAAACTACACTAAACTAAACTAACATATCTAAGCTAACCTATACTAATGTATACTAAACTAAACGTAACTATAAACTAAACTATAAATTAACTAAACTAAACTAAACCATGAACTAGATTAAACTAAACTATACTATACTAAACTAAACTAACCTAATCTAAACTGAACTGAACTAAACTAAACTAACTTATCATAACCTAAACTAAACCGAATTAAACTAAACTAAATTCAACTTAACTAATGTAAAGCAAACTAACTTAACCTAACCTAACATAATCTAACTTAACCTAAACTAAACTAAATTAAACTTAACTAAACTAAACTAACTTAACCTAAACCAAACTAAACTAAACTAAACAAAACTAAACTAAACTAATCTAACCTAACGTAACCCAAACTAAAATAAAATCAAATAGTCAAACCTAACCTAACCTAACCTAACCTTTACTAAACTAAAATAAACTAACTTAAACTAAACTAAACTAAACTATAAGCTAAACTATAAGCTAAACTAAACTAAAAACAAATCTAAAGTATAAATTAAACTAAACTAAACTAAACTAACCTAACCTAACCTAACTTGACCTAAACTAAACTAAACTAAACTAAACTAAACTTACCTAACCTAACCTAACCTAACTTAACCTAAACTAAACTAAACTAAACTAAAGTACACTAAACTAATCAAACCTAAACTAAACTAAATTAAACTATTCTATAAACTAAACTAAACTAACCTAACCTAACCTAACCTAAACTTAACCAAATTAAACTAAATTAAACTATAAACTAAACTATAAACTAAACTAAACTAAACTATAAACTAAACAATAAATTAAATTAATTAACTAAACTATAAAGTAAACTAAACTTAACTAAACTAAACTAAACTTAACTAACCTAACCTAACTTAACTTAACATAAACTAAACTAAACTAAAATAAGCTAAGCTAAGCTAAGCTAAGCTAACCTAAACTAAACTAAACTAAACTAATCTAAATTAAACTAAACTAATCTAAACCAAACTAAACTAAACTAAACTAAATTCAACTTTATTAAACTAAACTAAACTAAACTACACTAACCTAACCTAACCTAATCTAATCTAAACTAAACTAAACTAAACAAAACCAAACCAACCTAGCCTAACTAACCTAAAATATCTAAACTAAACTAAACTGAACTATAAACTAAACTATAAATTAAACTAAACTATAAACTATAAACTAAACTAACCTAACCTAACATAACCTACATTAAACTAAAATAAACTAATATAAAATAACCTAACCCAACATTACCTAACCTAATCTAACCTAAACTAAACTAAACTAAGAATGGAAAAAAAGTGGTTCTAATGAAGTTTCCAACCATTGAAATAAATCTTTTCTTTTCGCGAATCTTTCTTCCTTTTATGGTTTTCTATGGCTATCAAACTAGTATAGTAAAAGAGAACTTGTTATCTCAAATAAGAATGGAAAAAAATTGATTCATAAGGATTTTCAAAACATCAAAAAAAAATTTTTTTCTTTTTGAGATTCTTTCCGCATAATATGCTTTTCTAAGACTATCAAACTAGTATAATGAAAGACAACCAGTTATCTCAAATAAGAACGGAAAAAAAGTGATTCTAATGAAGTTTCCAAACTTTGAAAAAAAATTTTTTTCTCTTCGAGATTCTTTCGCATAATATGCTTATCTAAGGCTATCAAACTAGTGTAATGAAAGAGAACCAGTTATCTCAAAAAAGAACGGAATAAAATTGATTCTCTTGGAATTTCCAAACTTCGAAAAAATTTTTTTTTCTTTTCGAGATTCTTTCCGCATAATATGCTTTTCTTCAGCTATCAAACTAGCAAAATGAAGGAGAACCAGTTATCTCAAATAAGAACGGAAAAAAAGTGATTCTAATGAAGTTTCCAACCATCGAAATAAATCTTTTCTTTTCGCGAATCTTTCTTCATTTTCAGGTTTTCTATGGCTATCAAACTAGTAAAATGAAAGAGAAACAGTTATCTCAAATAAGAAGGGAAAAAAAGTGATTCTAATGAAGTTTCTAAACATCAAAAAAAATTTTTTTTCTTTTCGAGATTCTTTGCGCATTATATGCTTTTCTAAGGCTATCAAACTAGTATAATGAAAGAGAACCAGTTATCTCAAATAAGAATGGAAAAAAATTGATTCATAAGGATTTTCCAAACATCAAAAAAAATTTTTTTCTTTTCGAGATTCTTTCCGGATAATATGCTTTTCTAAGCCTATCAAACTAGTATAATGAAAGAGAACCAGTTATCCCAAAAAAGAACGGAAAAAAATTGATTCTCTTGTATTTTCCAACCTTCGTTAAAATGTTTTTTTTCTTTTCGAGATTCTTTCCGCATAATATGCTTTTCTACAGCTATCAAACTAGCAAAATGAAAGAGAACCGGTTATCACAAATAAGAACGGAAAAAAAGTGATTCTAATAAGGTTTGCAACCATGGAAATAAATCTATCTTTTTCGCAAATCTTTCTTCATTTTATGGTTTTCTAAGGTTATCAAACTAGAATAATGAAGGAGAAATAGTTATTTCCATTTGAAACGCAAAAAAAAAAAAAAAAAAAAAAAACATTCTTTTGTTTTCCAACCTTAGAAAAAAAATTTTTTCTTTCCAAATTCTTTGCGCATAATATGCTTTTGTAAGGCTATCAAACTAGAAAAATGAAAGAGAACCAGTTAATTCAAATAAGAACGGAAAAATAGTGATTGTAATGATGTTTCCAACCATCGAAATAAATCCTTTCTTTTCGCCATTTTTCTTCATTTTATGCTCTTCTAACCCTATCAAATTAGAATATTGAAGGAAAAATAGTTATCTCCATTTGAAACGCAACAAAAGCAGATGCTTTTTGTTTCCAAACTTCGAAAATAATTTTCTTCCTAACTAAACTAACTAACCTAACTTAAGCGAAACTAAACTAAATGAAACTAAACTCAATAAAACTAAACTTAACTAAAATAAACTAAACTAAAATAAACGAAACTAACTAAACTAAACGAAACTAACTAAACTAAACTAACCTAACCGAACCTAACCTAAACTAACTACACTAAATTAAACTAAAGTAAACTAAACTAAACTAAACTATAACCTAAATTATAAACTAAACTAAACTAAACTATAAACTAATCTAAATTATAAACTAAACTAAACTAAACTAAACTAACCTAACCTAACCTAACATAACCTTTACTAAACTAAACAAACTAAACAAAACTAACCTAACCTAACCTAACCTCACCTAACCTAACCTAACCTAACGTAAACTAAACTAAACAAAAGTAAACTAACCTAATGAAACCTAAACTAATCTAATCTAAACTAAACTAAAATAAACTATTCTATAAACTAAACTAAACTAAACAAAACTAACCTAACCCAACCTAATCTAATCTAACCTAAACTAAACTAAACTAAACTAAACTAAACTAACCTAACCTATCCGAACCTAACCTAAAATAAGCTAAACTAAATAACCTAACTAATCTAAACTAATCTAAACTAACCTAAACTTAACTAAATTAAACTAAACTAAACTAAACTAATCTAAACTAAACTAATCTAAACTAACCTAACCTAACCTAACATAACCTAAACTAAACTAACCTAACCTAACCCAAACTAAACTAAATTAAACTAAACTAACTAAGCTAAACTAAACTAAACTAAACTAAGCGAACCTAACCTAACCTAACATAAACTAAACTAAACTAAACTAAGCTTAACTAACCCAACCTAACTTAAAAGTAACTAAAAAACTAAACTAATCTAAACCAAACTAAACTAAACTAAACTAAATTCAACTAAACTAAACTAACCTAAACTAAACTACACTAACATAACCTTTCCTAACCTAATCTAAACTAAACTAAACTAAACTGACATAATCCAAACTAAACTATAAACTAAACTAAACTAATCTAAATTACACTAACCTAACCTAACCTTAACTAAACCCAACTAAACTCACTTAACCTAACCTGTCCTAAACTTACCAAACCTAATCTAAGCTAAACTAAACTAAACTAAACCAAATTATAAACTAAACTATAAACTAAACTTAATTAAACTATAAACTAAACTATAAACTAAACTAAAATAAACTAAACAAACCTTACCTAACCTAACCTAACCTAAATTAAACTAACTAACCTTACTTAACCTAACCTAACCTTACCTAACCTAAATTAAACTAAACTAACCTAACCTAAACTAAACAAAACTAAAATAAATGTAACTATAAATTAACTATAAAATATACTAAACTAAATTATAAAGTAAACTATAAACTAAATTATATTAACTAAACTAAAATAAACTAAACTAAACTATACTAACCTAACCTAAACTTAAGTGAACTTAACTAAATTAACATAACCTAACCTAACCTAAACTACACTAAAATAAACTAAACGAAACTAACTAAACTAAACTAAACTGAAGTTACCTAACCTAACCTAACCTAACCGAAATTTCCAACCTCCAAAAATAAATGTTTTCTTTTCGAGATTCTTTCCGCATAATATGCTTTTCTAAGGTTTTCAAACAAAAATGAAAGAGAACCAGTTATCTCAAATAAGAACGGAAAAAAGGTGATTCTAATGAGGTTTGCAACCATCGAAATAAATCTTTTCTTTTCGCGAATCATTCTTCATTTTATGGTTTTCTATGGCTATCAAAATAGCAAAATGAAAGAGAACCGGTTATCTCAAATAAGAACGGAAAAAAAGTGATTCTAATGAAGTTTCCAACCATCGAAATAAATCTTTTCTTTTCGCGAATCTTTCTTCATTTTATGGTTTTCTATGGCTATCAAACTAGTATAATGAAACAGAACTAGTTATCGCAAATAAGAATGGAAAAAAAATTGATTCATAAGTATTTTCAAAACATCAAAAAAAAATTTTATTCTTTTCGAGATTCTTTCCGCATAATATGCTTTTCTAAGAGTATCAAACTAGTATAATGAAAGAGAACCAGTTATCTCAAATAAGAACGGAAAAAAAAGTGATTCTAATGAAGTTTCCAAACTTTGAAAAAAAATTTTTTTCTTTTCGAGATTATTTCGCATAATATGCTTTTCTAAGGCTATCAAACTAGTATAATGAAAGAGAACCAGTTATCTCAAAAAAGAACGGAAAAAAATTGATTCTTTTGGATTTTCCAACCTTCGAAAAAATTGTTTTTTTCTTTTCGAGATTCTTTCCGTATAATATGCTTTTCTAAGGCTATCAAACTAGTATAATGAAAGAGAACCAGTTATCTAAAAAAAGAACGGAAAAAAATTGAATCTCTTGGATTTTCCAACATTAGAAAAATTTTTTTTTTTCTTTTCATGATTCTTTCCGCATAATATGCTTTTTTTTCTACAGCTATCAAACTAGCCAAATGAAGGAGAACCAGTTATCTCAAAGAAGAACGGAAAAAAGGGATTCTAATGAAGTTTCCAACCATCGAAATAAATCATTTCTTTTCGCGAATCTTTCTTCATTTTCTGGTTTTCTATGGCTATCAAACTAGTATAATGAAAGACAAACAGTTATCTCAAATAAGAACGGAAAAAAAGTGATTCTAATGAAGTTTCTAAACATCAAAATAAAAATTTTTTTCTTTTCGAGATTCTTTGCGCATTATATGCTTTTCTAAGGCTATCAAACTAGTTTAATGAAAGAGAACCAGTTATCTCAAATAAGAATGGAAAAAATTGATTCATAAGGATTTTCCAAACATCAAAAAAAAATTTTTTTCTTTTCGAGATTCTTTCCGGATAATATGCTTTTCTAATCCTATCAAACTAGTATAATGAAAGAGAACCAGTTATCTCAAAAAAGAACGGAAAAAAATTGATTCTCTTGGATTTTCCAACCTTCGAAAAATTTTCTTTTTCTTTTCGAGATTCTTTCCGGATAATATGCTTATCTACATCTATCAAACTAGCAAAATGAAACAGAACCGGTTATCTCAAATAAGAACGGAAAAAAGTGATTCTAATGAAGTTTCCAACCATCGAAATAAATCTTTTCTTTTTGCGAATCTTTCTTCATTTTATGGTTTTCTATGGCTATCAAACTAGTATAATGAAAGAGAACCAGTTATCTAAAATAAGAATGGAAAAAAAGTGATTCTAATGAAGTTTCCAAACATCAAAAAACATTTTTGTTCTTTTCGAGATTCTTTGCGCATTATATGCTTTTCTAAGGCTATCAAACTAGTATAATGAAAGAGAACCAGTTATCTCAAAAACGAACGGAAAAAAATTGATTTTCTTGGATTTTCCAACCTTCGAAAAAATTTTTTTTCTTTTCGAGATGCTTTCCGCATAATATGCTTTTCTACAGCTATCAAACTAGAAAAATGAAAGAGAACCAGTTAATTCAAATAAGAACGGAAAATAGTGATTGTAATGATGTTTCCAACCATCGAAATAAATACTTTCTTTTCGCCATTTTTCTTCATTTTATGCTCTTCTAAGCCTATCAAACTAGAATATTGAAGGAAAAATAGTTATCTCCATTTGAAACGCAAAAAAAGCAGATGCTTTTGGTTTCCAAAATTCGATAATAATTTTCTTTTAACTAAACTAACTATCCTAACCTAAGCGAAACTAAACTAAATTAAACTAAACTCAATAAAACTAAACTTAACTAAAATAAACTAAACTAAAATAAACGAAACTAACTAAACTAAACGAAACTAACTAAACTAAACTAACCTAACCTAACCTTACCTAAACTAAACTACACTAAATTAAAGTAAACTAAACTAAACTAAACTATAAGCTAAATTATAAACTAAACTAAACTAAATTATAAACTAATCTAAATTATAAACTAAACTAAACTAAACTAACCTAACCTAACCTAACCTAACATAACCTAAACTAAACTTACCAAATTAAACTAAACAAAACTAACCTAACCTAACCTAACCTCATCTAACCTAACCTAACCTAACCTAACCTAACCTAACGTAAACTAAATTAAACAAAAGTAAGCTAACCTAATGAAACCTAAACTAATCTAATCTAAACTAAACTAAAATAAACTATTCTATAAACTAAACTAAACTAAACTAACCTAACCTAACCTAACCTAACCTAACCTAAACTAAACTAAACTAAACAATCCTAACCAACCTAGCCCTACTAACCTAAAATATCTAAACTAAACTAAACTGAACTATAAACTTAACTATAAATTAAACTAAACTATAAACTATAAACTAAACTAAACTAACCTAACCTAACATAACCTACATTAAACTAAAATAAACTAATATAAAATAACCTAACCCAACATTACCTAACCTAATCTAACCTAAACTAAACTAAACTAAGAATGGAAAAAAAGTGATTCTAATGAAGTTCCCAACCATTGAAATAAATCTTTTCTTTTCGCGAATCTTTCTTCATTTTATGGTTTTCTATGGCTATCAAACTAGTATAATGAAAGAGAACTTGTTATCTCAAATAAGAATGGAAAAAAATTGATTCATAAGGATTTTCAAAACATCAAAAAAAAATTTTTTCTTTTTGAGATTCTTTCCGCATAATATGCTTTTCTAAGACTATCAAACAAGTATAATAAAAGACAACCAGTTATCTCAAATAAGAACGGAAAAAAAGTGATTCTAATGAAGTTTCCAAACTTTGAAAAAAAATTTTTTTCTCTTCGAGATTCTTTCGCATAATATGCTTATCTAAAGCTATCAAACTAGTATAATGAAAGAGAACCAGTTATCTCAAAAAAGAACGGAATAAAATTGATTCTCTTGGAATTTCCAAACTTCGAAAAATTTTTTTTTTCTTTTCGAGATTCTCTCCGCATAATATGCTTTTCTTCAGCTATCAAACTAGCAAAATGAAGGAGAACCAGTTATCTCAAATAAGAACGGAAAAACAGTGATTCTAATGAAGTTTCCAACCATCGAAATAAATCTTTTCTTTTCGCGAATCTTTCTTCATTTTCAGGTTTTCTATGGCTATCAAACTAGTATAATGAAAGAGAACCAGTTATCTCAAATAAGAATGGAAAAAAATTGATTCATAAGGATTTTCCAAACATCAAAAAAAATTTTTTTCTTTTCGAGATTCTTTCCGGATAGTATGCTTTTCTAAGCCTATCAAACTAGTATAATGAAAGAGAACCAGTTATCCCAAAAAAGAACGGAAAAAAATTGATTCTCTTGTATTTTCCAACCTTCGTTAAAATTTTTTTTTTCTTTTCGAGATTCTTTCCGCATAATATGCTTTTCTACAGCTATCAAACTAGCAAAATGAAAGAGAACCGGTTATCACAAATAAGAACGGAAAAAAAGTGATTCTAATAAGGTTTGAGACCATGGAAATAAATCTATCTTTTTCGCAAATCTTTCTTCATTTTATGGTTTTCTAAGGTTATCAAACTAGAATAATGAAGGAGAAATAGTTATTTCCATTTGAAACGCAACAAAAAAAAAAAAAAAAAAAACATTCTTTTGTTTTCCAACCTTAGAAAAAAATTTTTTTCTTTCCAGATTCTTTCCGCATAATATGCTTTTGTAAGGCTATCAAACTAGAAAAATGAAAGAGAACCAGTTAATTCAAATAAGAACGGAAAAATAGTGATTGTAATGATGTTTCCAACCATCGAAATAAATCCTTTCTTTTCGCCATTTTTCTTCATTTTATGCTCTTCTAACCCTATCAAATTAGAATATTGAAGGAAAATAGTTATCTCCATTTGAAACGCAACAAAAGCAGATGCTTTTTGTTTCCAAACTTCGAAAATAATTTTCTTCCTAACTAAACTAACTAACCTAACTTAAGCGAAACTAAACTAAATTAAACTAAACTCAATAAAACTAAACTTAACTAAAATAAACTAAACTAAAATAAACGAAACTAACTAAACTAAACGAAACTAACTAAACTAAACTAACCTAACCGAACCTAACCTAAACTAACTACACTAAATTAAACTAAAGTAAACTAAACTAAACTAAACTATAACCTAAATTATAATCTAAACTAAACTAAACTATAAACTAATCTAAATTATAAACTAAACTAAACTAAACTAAACTAATCTAACCCAACCTAACATAACCTTACTAAACTAAACAAACTAAACAAAACTAACCTAACCTAACCTAACCTCACCTAACCTAACCTAACCTAACCTAACGTAAACTAAACTAAACAAAAGTAAACTAACCTAATAAAACCTAAACTAATCTAATCTAAACTAAACTAAAATAAACTATTCTATAAACTAAACTAAACTAAACAAAACTAACCTAACCTAACCTAATCTAATCTAACCTAAACTAAACTAAACTAAACTAAACTAAACTAACCTAACCTAACCGAACCTAACCTAAAATAAACTAAACTAAATAACCTAACTAATCTAAACTAATCTAAACTAACCTAAACTTAACTAAATTAAACTAAACTAAACTAAACTAATCTAAACTAAACTAATCTAAACTAACCTAACCTAACCTAACATAACCTAAACTAAACTAACCTAACCTAACCCAAACTAAACTAAATTAAACTAAACTAACTAAGCTAAACTAAACTAAACTAAACTAAGCGAACCTAACCTAACCTAACATAAACTAAACTAAACTAAACTAAGCTTAACTAACCCAACCTAACTTAAAAGTAACTAAAAAACTAAACTAATCTAAACCAAACTAAACTAAACTAAACTAAATTCAACTAAACTAAACTAACCTAAACTAAACTACACTAACATAACCTTTCCTAACCTAATCTAAACTAAACTAAACTAAACTAACATAATCCAAACTAAACTATAAACTAAACTAAACTAATCTAAATTACACTAACCTAACCTAACCTTAACTAAACCCAACTAAACTCACTTAACCTAACCTGTCCTAAACTTACCAAACCTAATCTAAGCTAAACTAAACTAAACCAAATTATAAACTAAACTATAAACTAAACTTAATTAAACTATAAACTAAACTATAAACTAAACTAAAATAAACTAAACAAACCTTACCTAACCTAACCTAACCTAAATTAAACTAACTAACCTTACTTAACCTAACCTAACCTTACCTAACCTAAATTAAACTAAACTAACCTAACCTAAACTAAACAAATCTAAAATAAATGTAACTATAAATTAACTATAAAATATACTAAACTAAATTATAAAGTAAACTATAAACTAAATTATATTAACTAAACTAAAATAAACTAAACTAAACTATACTAACCTAACCTAAACTTAAGTGAACTTAACTAAATTAACATAACCTAACCTAAACTACACTAAAATAAACTAAACGAAACTAACTAAACTAAAGTAAACTGAACTTACCTAACCTAACCTAACCTAACCGAAATTTCCAACCTCCAAAAATAAATGTTTTCTTTTCGAGATTCTTTCCGCATAATATGCTTTTCTAAGGTTTTCAAACAAAAATGAAAGAGAACCAGTTATCTCAAATAAGAACGGAAAAAAGGTGATTCTAATGAGGTTTGCAACCATCGAAATAAATCTTTTCTTATCGCGAATCATTCTTCATTTTATGGTTTTCTATGGCTATCAAAATAGCAAAATGAAAGAGAACCGGTTATCTCAAATAAGAACGGAAAAAAAGTGATTCTAATGAAGTTTCCAACCATCGAAATAAATCTTTTCTTTTCGCGAATCTTTCTTCATTTTATGGTTTTCTATGGCTATCAAACTAATATAATGAAACAGAACTAGTTATCGCAAATAAGAATGGAAAAAAATTGATTCATAAGTATTTTCAAAACATCAAAAAAAAATTTTATTCTTTTCGAGATTCTTTCCGCATAATATGCTTTTCTAAGAGTATCAAACTAGTATAATGAAAGAGAACCAGTTATCTCAAATAAGAACGGAAAAAAAAGTGATTCTAATGAAGTTTCCAAACTTTGAAAAAAATTTTTTTTCTTTTCGAGATTATTTCGCATAATATGCTTTTCTAAGGCTATCAAACTAGTATAATGAAAGAGAACCAGTTATCTCAAAAAAGAACGGAAAAATATTGATTCTTTTGGATTTTCCAACCTTCGAAAAATTTTTTTTTTTTCTTTTCGAGATTCTTTCCGTATAATATGCTTTTCAAAGGCTATCAAACTAGTATAATGAAAGAGAACCAGTTATCTCAAAAAAGAACGGAAAAAAATTGAATCTCTTGGATTTTCCAACATTAGAAAAATTTTTTTTTTCTTTTCATGATTCTTTCCGCATAATATGCTTTTTTTTCTACAGCTATCAAACTATCAAAATGAAAGAGAACCAGTATATCAAATAAGAAAGGAAAAAAAGTGATTCTAATGAAGTTTCCAACCATCGAAATAAATCTTTTCTTTTCGCGAATCTTTCTTTATTTTATGGTTTTCTATGGCTATCAAACTAGTATAATGAAAGAGAACCAGTTATCTCAAATAAGAATGGAAAAAAATTTATTCATAAGGATTTTCAAAACATCAAAAAAAATTTTTTTTCTTTTCGAGATTCTTTCCGCATAATATGCTTTTCTAAGACTATCAAACTAGTATAATGAATAAGAACCAGTTATCTCAAATAAGAACGGAAAAAAATGTGATTCTAATTAAGTTTCCAAACTATGAAAAAAATTTTTTTTCTCTTCCAGATTCTTTCGCATAATATGCTTATCTAAGGCTATCAAACTAGTATAATGAAAGAGAACCAGTTATCTCAAAAAAGAACGGAATAAAATTGATTCTCTTGGATTTTCCAAACTTCGAAAAAAAATTTTTTTCTTTTCGAGATTCTTTCCGCATAATATGCTTTTCTACAGCTATCAAACTAGCCAAATGAAGGAGAACCAGTTATCTCAAAGAAGAACGGAAAAAAGGGATTCTAATGAAGTTTCCAACCATCGAAATAAATCATTTCTTTTCGCGAATCTTTCTTCATTTTCTGGTTTTCTATGGCTATCAAACTAGTATAATGAAAGACAAACAGTTATCTCAAATAAGAACGGAAAAAAAGTGATTCTAATGAAGTTTCTAAACATCAAAAAAAATTTTTTTTCTTTTCGAGATTCTTTGCGCATTATATGCTTTTCTAAGGCTATCAAACTGGTATAATGAAAGAGAACCAGTTATCTCAAATAAGAATGGAAAAAAATTGATTCATAGGGATTTTCCAAACATCAAAAAAAATTTTTTTTCTTTTCCAGATTCTTTCCGGATAATATACTTTTCTAATCCTATCAAACTAGTATAATGAAAGAGAACCAGTTATCTCAAAAAAGAACGGAAAAAAATTGATTTTCTTGGATTTTGCAACCTTCGAAAAATTTTCTTTTTCTTTTCGAGATTCTTTCCGGATAATATGCTTATCTACAGCTATCAAACTAGCAAAATGAAACAGAACCGGTTATCTCAAATAAGAACGGAAAAAAAGTGATTCTAATGAAGTTTACAACCATCAAAATAAATCTTTTCTTTTTGCGAATCTTTCTTGATTTTATGGTTTTCTATGGCTATCAAACTAGTATAATGAAAGAGAACCAGTTATCTCAAATAAGAATGGAAAAAAAGTGATTCTAATGAAGTTTCCAAACATCAAAACACATTTTTTTTCTTTTCGAGATTCTTTGCGCATTATATGCTTTTCTAAGGCTATCAAACTAGTATAATAAAAGAGAATCAGTTATCTCAAAAACGAACGGAAAAAAATTGATTCTCTTGGATTTTCCAACCTTCGAAAAAATTTTTTTTTTCTTTTTGAGATTCTTTCCGCATAATATGCTTTTATACAGCTATCAAACTAGCAAAATGAAAGAGAACCGGATATCACAAATAACAACGGAAAAAAAGTGATTCTAATAAGGTTTGCAACCATCGAAATAAATCTATCTTTTTCGCGAATCTTTCTTCATTTTATGGTTTTCTAAGGTTATCAAACTAGAATAATGAAGGAGAAATAGTTATTTCCATTTGAAACGAAAAAAAAAAAAAAAAAAAAAAAAAAAACATTCTTTTGGTTTCCAACCTTAGAAAAAAAAATTTTTCTTTTCGAGATTCTTTCCGCATAATATGCTTTTGTAAGGCTATCAAACTAGAAAAATGAAAGAGAACCAGTTAATTCAAATAAGAACGGAAAAATAGTGATTGTAATGATGTTTCCAACAATCGAAATAAATCCTTTCTTTTCGCCATTTTTCTTCATTTTATGCTCTTCTAAGCCTATCAAACTAGAATATTGAAGGAAAAATAGTTATCTCCATTTGAAACGCAACAAAAGCAGATGCTTTATGTTTCCAAACTTCGAAAATAATTTTCTTTCTAACTAAACTAACTAACATAACCTAAGCGAAATTAACTAAATTAAACTAAACTCAATAAAACTAAACTTAACTAAAATAAACTAAACTAAAATAAACGAAACTAACTAAACTAAACGAAACTAATTAAACTAAACTAACCTAACCGAACCTAACCTAAACTAAACTACACTAAATTAAACTAAACTAAACTAAACTAAACTAAACTATAAGCTAAATTATAAACTAAAGTAAACTAAACTATAAACTAATCTAAATTATAAACTAAACTAAACTAAACTAAACTAACTTAACCTAACCTATCCTAACATAACCTAAACTAAACTAAACAAACTAAACAAAACTTACCTAACCTGATCTAACCTCACCTAACCTAACCTAACCTAACCTAACGTAAACTAAACTAAACAAAAGTAAACTAACCTAATGAAACCTAAACTAATCTAATTTAAACTAAACTAAAATAAACTATTCTATAAACTAAATTAAACTAAACTAACCTAACCTAAACGAACCTAACCTAAAATAAACTAAACTAAATAACCTATCTAATCTAAACTAATCTAAACTAACCTAAACTTACCTAGATTAAACTAAACTAAACTAAACTAATCTAAACTAAACTAATCTAAACTAACCTAACCTAACATAACCTAAACTAAACTAACCTAACATAATCTAAACTAAACTAAATTAAACTAAACTAACTAAGCTAAACTAAACTAAACTAAACTAACCGAACCTAACCTAACCTAACATAAACTAAACTAAACTAAACTAAGCTTAACTAACCCAACCTAACTTAAACGTGACTAAACAAAACTAAATTAATCTAAACCAAACTAAACTAAACTAAACAAAATTCAACTCAACTAAACTAAACTAAACTATACTACACTAACATAACCTTTCCTAACCTAATCCAAACTAAACTAAACTAAACTAACATAATCCAAACTAAACTATAAACTAAACTAAACTAATCTAATCTAAATTACACTAACCTAACCTAACCTTAACTAAACCCAACTAAACTAACTTAACCTAACCTATCCTAAACTTACCTAACCTAATCTAAGCTAAACTAAACTAAACTAAACTAAATTATAAACTAAACTATAAACTAAACTTAATTAAACTATAAGCTAAACTATAAACTAAACTAAAATAAACTAAACTAACCTTACCTAACCTAACCTAACCTAAATTAAACTAACTAACCTTACTTAACCTAACCTAACTTTACCTAACCTAAACTAAACTAAACTAAACTAACCTAAACTAAACAAAACTAAAATAAATTTAACTATAAATTAACTATAAACTGTACTAAACTAAATTATAAAGTAAACTATAAACTAAATTATATTAACTAAACTAAAATAAACTAAACTAAACTATACTAACCTAACATAAACTTAAGTAAACTTAACTAAATTAACATAACATAACCTAACCTAAACTACACTAAAATAAACTAAACGAAACTAACTTAACTAAACTAAACTGAAATTACCTAACCTAACCTAACCTAACCGAAATTTCCAACCTCCAAAAATAAATGTTTTCTTTTCGAGATTCTTTCCGCATAATATGCTTTTCTAAGGTTTTCAAACAAAAATGAAAGAGAACCAGTTATCTCAAATAAGAACGGAAAAAAGGTGATTATAATGAGGTTTGCAACCATCGAAATAAATCTTTTCTTTTCGCGAATCTTTCTTCATTTTATGGTTTTCTATGGCTATCAAACTAGCAAAATGAAGTAGAACCGGTTATCTCAAATAAGAACGGAAAAAAAGTGATTCTAATGAAGTTTCCAACCATCGAAATAAATCTTTTCTTTTCGCGAATCTTTCTTCGTTTTATGGTTTTTTATGGCTATCAAACTAGTATAATGAAAGAGAACCAGTTATCTCAAATAAGAAATGAAAAAAAGTGATTCTAATGAAGTTTCCAAGAATCAAAAAAATTTTTTTTCTTTTCGAGATTCTTTCCGCATAATATGCTTTTCTAAGACTATCAAACTTGTATAATGAAAGAGAACCAGTTATCTCAAATAAGAACGGAAAAAAAGTGATTCTAAAGAAGTTTCCAAACTTTGAAAAAAAATTTTTTTCTTTTCGAGATTATTTCGCATAATATGCTTTTCTAAGGCTATCAAACTATCATAATGAAAGAAAACCAGTTTTCTCAAAAAAGAACGGAAAAAAATTGATTCTCTTGTATTTTCCAACCTTCGAAAAAATTTTTTTTTTCTTTTCGAGATTCTTTCCGCATAATATGCTTTTCTAAGGCTATCAAATTAGTATAATGAAAGAGAACCAGTTATCTCAAAAAAGAACGGTAAAATTGATTCTCTTGGATTTTCCAACCTTCGAAAATTTTTTTTTTATCTTTTCATGATTCTTTCCGCATAATATGCTTTTCCACAGCTATCAAACTATCAAAATGAAAGAGAACCAGTATCTCAAATAAGAACGGAAAAAAAGTGATTCTAATGAAGTTTCTAAACTTTGAAAAGAAATTTTTTTCTCTTCGAGATTCTTTCGCATAATATGCTTATCTTAGGCTATCAAACTAGTATAATGAAAGAGAACCAGTTATCTCAAAAAAGAACGGAATAAAATTGATTCTCTTGGATTTTCCAAACTTCGAAAATTTTTTTTTTTTTTTTCGAGATTCCTTCCGCATAATATGCTTTTCTACAGCTATCAAACTAGCAAAATGAAGGAGAACCAGTTATCTTAAAGAAGAACGGAAAAAAAGTGATTCTAATGATGTTTCCAACCATCGAAATAAATCTTTTCTTTTCGCGAATATTTCTTCATTTTCTGGTTTTCTATGGCTATCAAACTAGTATAAGGAAAGACAAACAGTTATCTCAAATAAGAACGGAAAAAAAGTGATTCTAATGAAGTTTCTAAACATCAAAAAAAATTTTTTTTTTTCGAGATTCTTTGCGCATTATATGCTTTTCTAAGGCTATCAAACTAGTATAATGAAAGAGAACCGGTTATCTCAAATAAGAATGGAAAAAAATTGATTCATAAGGATTTTCCAAACATCAAAAAAAAAATTTTTTCTTTTCGAGATTCTTTCCGGATAATATGCTTTTCTAATCCTATCAAACTAGTATAATGAAAGAGAACCAGTTATCTCAAAAAAGAACGGAAAAAAATTGATTCTCTTGGATTTTCCAACCTTCGAAAAATTTTCTTTTTCTTTTCGAGATTCTTTCCGCATAATATGCTATTCGACAGCTATCAAACTATCAAAATGAAAGAGAACCAGTATCTCAAATAAGAACGGAAAAAAAGTGCTTCTAATGAAGTTTCCAAACATCAAAAAACATTTTTTTTCTTTTCGAGATTCTTTGCGCATTATATGCTTTTCTAAGGCTATCAAACTAATATAATGAAAGAGAACCAGTTATCTCAAATAAGAACGGAAAAAAAGTGATTCTAATGAAGTTTCCAAACTTTGAAAAAAATTTTTTTTCTTTACGAGATTCTTTCGCATAATATGCTTATCTAAGGCTATCAAACTAGTATAATGAAAGAGAACCAGTTATCTCAAAAAAGAACGGAAAAAAATTGATTCTCTTGGATTTTCCAACCTTCGAAAAATTTTTTTTTTCTTTTCGATATTCTTTGTGCATAATATGCTTTTCTACAGCTATCAAACCAGCAAAATGAAGGAGAACCGGTTATCTAAAATAAGAACGGAAAAAAAGTGATTGTAATGAAGTTTCCAACCATGGAAATAAATCTTTTCTTTTCGCGAATCTTTCTTCATTTTCTGGTTTTCTATGGCTATCAAACTAGTATAATGAAAGAGATACAGTTATCTCAAATAAGAACGGAAAAAAAAGTGATTCTAATGAAGTTTCCAAAAATCAAAAAAAATTTTTTTTCTTTTGAGATTCTTTCCGCATAATATGCTTTTCTAAGCCTATCAAACTAGTATAACGAAAGAGAACCAGTTATCTCAAAAAAGAACGGAAAAAAATTGATTCTCTTGGATTTTCCAACCTTCGAAAAAAAATTTTTTTTCTTTTCGAGATTCTTTCCGGATAATATGCTTTTCTACAGCTATCAAGCTAGCAAAATGAAAGAGAACCGGTTATCTCAAATAAGAACGGAAAAAAAGTGATTCTAATGAAGTTTCCAACAATCGAAATAAATCTTTTCTTTTCGCGAATCTTTCTTCATTTTATGGTTTTCTATGGCTATCAAACTAGTATAATGAAAGAGAACCAGTTATCTCAAATAAGAATGGAAAAAAAGTGATTCTAATGAAGTTTCCAAGAATCAAAAAAAATTTTTTTTCTTTTCGAGATTCTTTCCGCATAATATGCTTTTCTAAGACTATCAAACTAGTATAATGAAAGAGAACCAGTTATCTCAAAAAAGAACGGAAAAAAAGTGATTCTATTGAAGTTTCCAAACTTTGAACAAACTTTTTTTTTCTTTTCGAGATTATTTCGCATAATATGCTTTTCTAAGGCTATCAAACTAATATAATGAAAGAGAACCAGTTATCTCAAAAAAGAACGGGAAAAAATTGATTCTCTTGGATTTTCCAACCTTCGAAAAAATTTTTTTTTCCTTTTCGAGATTCTTTCCGCATAATATGCTTTTCTACAGCTATCAAACTAGCAAAATGAAAGAGAACCGGTTATCTCAAATAAGAACGGAAAAAAAGTGATTCCAATAAGGTTTGCAACAATCGAAATAAATCCCTTCTTTTCGCCATTTTTCTTCATTTTATGCTCTTCTAAGCCTATCAAACTAGAATATTGAAGGAAAAATAGTTATCTCCATTTGAAAGGCAAAAAAAAAAGAAAAAAAACATTCTTTTGGTTTCCAACCTTAGAAAAAAATTTTTTTCTTTTCGAGATTCTTTCCGCATAATATGCTTTTGTAAGGCTATCAAACTAGAAAGATGAAAGAGAACCAGTTAATTCAAATAAGAACGGAAAAATAGTGATTGTAATGATGTTTCCAACCATCGAAATAAATCCCTTCTTTTCGCCATTTTTCTTCATTTTATGCTCTTCTAAGCCTATCAAACTAGAATATTGAAGGAAAAATAGTTATCTCCATTTGAAACGCAAAAAAAGCAGATGCTTTTGGTTTCCAAACTTCGAAAATAATTTTATTCCTAACTAAACTAACTAACCTAACCTAAGCGAAACTAAACTAAATTAAACTAAACTCAATAAAACTAAACTTAACTAAAATAAACTAAACTAAAATAAACGAAACTAACAAAACTAAACAAAACTAACTAAACTAAACTAACCTAACCTAACCTAAAGTAAACTACACTAAATTAAACTAAACTAAACTAAACTAAACTAAACTATAAGCTAAATTATAATTTAAACTAAACAAAATTATAAACTAATCTAAATTATAAACTAAACTAAACTAAACTAATCTAACCTGACCTAACCTAACATAACCTAAACTAAACTTACCAAACTAAACTAAACAAAACTAACCTAACCTAACCTAACCTCACCTAACCTAACCTAACCTAACCTAAACTAAACTAAACAAAAGTAAACTAACCTAATGAAACCTAAACTAATCTAATCTAAACTAAACTAAAATAAACTATTCTATAAACTAAACTAAACTAAACTAACCTAACCTAACCTAATCTAATCTAACCTAAACTAAACTAAACTAAACTAAAGTAAACTAACCTAACCTAACCGAACCTAACCTAAAATAAACTAAACTAAATAACCTAACTAATCTAAACTAATCTAAACTAACCTAACCTTACCTAAATTAAATTAAAATAAACTAAACTAATCTTAACTAAACTAATCTAAACTAACCTAACCTTAAAATATTACCTAAACTAAACTAACCTAACCTACCCTAAACTAAACTAAATTAAACTAAACTAACTAAGCTAAAATAAATTAAACTAAACTAACCGAACCTAACCTAACATAAACTAAACTAAACTAATCTAAACTAACCCAACCTAACTTAAACGTAACTAAACTAAACTAAACTAATCTAAACCAAACTAAACTAAACTAAACTAAACTAAATTCAACTAAACTAAACTTAACTAAACTAAACTACACTAACATAACCGTTCCTAACCTAATCTAAACTAAACTAAACTAACATAATCCAAACTAAACTATAAACTAAACTAAACTAATCTAAATTACACTAACCTAACCTAATCTTAATTAAACCCAACTAAACTAACTTAACCTAACCTATCCTAAACTTACTTAACCTAATCTAAGCTAAACTAAACTAAACTAAACTAAATTATAAACTAAACTATAAACTAAACTTAATTAAACTATAAGCTAAACTATAAACTAAACTAAAATAAACTAAACTAACCTTACCTAACCTAAACTAACCTAAATTAAACTAACTAACCTTACTTAACCTAACCTAACCTTACCTAACCTAAACTAAACTAAACTAACCTAAACTAAACAAAAGTAAAATAAATTTAACTATAAATTAACTATAAACTATACTTAACTAAATTATAAACTAAACTATAAACTAAATTATATTAAATAAACTAAAATAAACTAAACTAAACTAAACTATACTAACCTAACCTAACCTAAACTTAAGTAAACTTAACAAAATTAACATAACCTAACCTAACCTAAACTAAACTAAAATAAACTAAACGAAACTAACTAAACTAAACTAAACTGAACTTACCTAACCTAACCTAACTTAACCGAATTTTCCAACCTCCAAAAATAAATGTTTTCTTTTCGAGATTCTTTCCGCATAATATGCTTTTCTAAGGTTTTCAAACAAAAATGAAAGAGAACCAGTTATCTCAAATAAAAACGGAAAAAAGGGGATTCTAATGAGGTTTGCAACCATCGAAATAAATCTTTTCTTTTCGCGAATCTTTCCTAATTTTATGGTTTTCTATGGCTATCAAACTAGCAAAATGAAAGAGAACCGGTTATATCAAAAAAGAACGGGAAAAAATTCATTCTCTTGGATTTTCCAACCTTCGAAAAAAATTTTTTTTTCTTTTCATGATTCTTTCCGCATAATATGCTTTTCTACAGCTATCAAACTATCAAAATCAAAGAGAACCAGTATCTCAAATAAGAAAGGAAAAAAGTGATTCTAATGAAGTTTCCAACCATCGAAATAAATATTTTCTTTTCGCGAATCTTTCTTCATTTTATGGTTTTCTATGGCTATCAAACTAGTATAATGAAAGAGAACCAGTTATCTCAAATAAGAATGGAAAAAAAAGATTCTAATGAAGTTTCCAAACATCAAAAAAAAATTTTTTCTTTTCGAGATTCTTTACGCATTATATGCTTTTCTAAGGCTATCAAACTAGTATAATGAAAGAGAACTAGTTATCTCAAATAAGAATGGAAAAAAATTGATTCATATGGATTTTCAAAACATCAAAAAAAAAATTTTTTTCTTTTCGAGATTCTTTCCGCATAATATGCATTTCTAAGACTATCAAACTAGTATTATGAAGAGAACCAGTTTTCTCAAATATGAACGGAAAAAAAATGATTCTAATGAAGTTTCCAAACTTTGAAAAAAATTTTTTTCTTTTAGAGATTCTTTCGCATAATATGCTTCTCTAAGGCTATCAAACTAGTATAATGAAAGAGAACTAGTTATCTCAAGAAAGAACGGAAAAAAATTGATTCTCTTGGATTTTCCAACCTTCGAAAAAATTTTTTTTTTCTTTTCGATATTCTTTCGGCATAATATGCTTTTCTACAGCTATCAAACTAGCACAATGAAGGAGAACCGGTTATCTCAAATAAGAACGGAAAAAAGTGATTCTAATGAAGTTTCCAACCATCGAAATAAATCTTTTCTTTTCGCGAATCTTTCTTCATTTTCTGGTTTTCTATGGCTATCAAACTAGTATAATGAAAGAGAAACAGTTATCTCAAATAAGAACGGAAAAAAAGTGATTCTAATGAAGTTTCCAAACATCAAAAAAAATTTTTTTTCTTTTCGAGATTCTTTCCGCATAATATGCTTTTCTAAGGCCATCAAACTAGTATAAAGAAAGAGAACCAGTTATATCAATTAAGAATGGGAAAAAAGTGATTCATAAGGATTTTCCAAACAGCAAAAAAAAATTTTTTTCTTTTCGAGATTCTTTCCGCATAATATGCTTTTCTAAGCCTATCAAACTAAAATAATGAAAGAGAACCAGTTATCTCAAAAAAGAACGGAAAAAAATTGATTCTCTTGTATTTTCCAACCTTCGAAAAAAATTTTTTTTTTCTTTTCGAGATTCTTTCCGCATAATATGCTTTTCTACAGCTAGCAAAGTGAAAGAGAACCGGTTATCTCAAAATAAGAACGGAAAAAAAGTGATTCTAATGAAGTTTCCAACCATCGAAATAAATCTTTTCTTTTCGCGAATCTTTCTTCATTTTATGGTTTTCTATGGCTATCAAACTAGTATAATGAAAGAGAACCAGTTATCTCAAATAAGAATGGAAAAAAAGTGATTCTAATGAAGTTTCCAAGAATCAAAAAAAATTTTTTTTCTTTTCGAGATTCTTTCCGCATAATATGCTTTTCTAAGACTATCAAACTAGTATAATGAAAGAGAACCAGTTATCTCAAATAAGAACGGAAAAAAAGTGATTCTAATGAAGTTTCCAAATTTTGAAAAAAATTTTTTTCTTTTCGAGATTATTTCGCATAATATGCTTTTCTAAGGCTATCAAACTAGTATAAGGAAAGAGAACCAGTTATCCCAAAAAAGAACGGAAAAAAATTTATTCTCTTGGATTTTCCAACCTTCGAAAAAAATTTTTTTTCTTTTCGAGATTCTTTCCGCATAATATGCTTTTCTAAGTCTATCAAACTAGTATAATGAAAGAGAACCAGTTATCTCAAAAAAGAACGGAAAAAAATTGATTCTCTTGGATTTTCCAACCTTCGAAAAAATTTTTTTTTCTTTTCATGATTCATTCCGCATAATATGCTTTTCTACAGTTATCAAACTATGAAAATGAAAGAGAACCAGTATCTCAAATAAGAAAGGAAAAAAAGTGATTCTAATGAAGTTTCCAACAATAAATCTTTTCTTTTCGCGAATCTTTCTTCATTTTATGTTTTTCTATGGCTATCAAACTAGCAAAATGACAGAGAACCGGTTATCTCAAATAAGAACGGAAAAAAAGTGATTCTAATGAAGTTTCCAAGAATTAAAAAATTTTTTTTTTCTTTTCGAGATTCTTTCCGCATAATATGCTTTTCTAAGACTATCAAACTTGTATAATGAAAGAGAACCAGTTATCTCAAATAAGAACGGAAAAAAAGTGATTCTAATGAAGTTTCCAAACTTTGAAAAAAAATTTTTTCTTTTCGAGATTATTTCGCATAATATGCTTTTCTAAGGCTATCAAACTAGTATAATGAAAGAAAACCAGTTATCTCAAAAAAGAACGGAAAAAAATTGATTCTCTTGTATTTTCCAACCTTCGAAAAAAATTTTTTTTTCTTTTCGAGATTCTTTCCGCATAATATGCTTTTCTAAGGCTATCAAACTAGTATAATGAAAGAGAACCAGTTATCTCAAAAAAGAACGGAAAAAATTATATTCTCTGGGATTTTCCAACCTTCGAAAAATTTTTTTTTCTTTTCATGATTCTTTCCGCATAATATGCTTTTCCACAGCTATCAAACTATCAAAATGAAAGAGAACCAGTATCTCAAATAAGAAGGGAAAAAAAGTGATTCTAATGAAGTTTCCAAACTTTGAAAAAATGCTTTTTCTCTTCGAGATTCTTTCGCATAATAAGCTTATCTAAGACTATCAAAATAGTATAATGAAAGAGAACCAGTTATCTCAAAAAAGAACGGAATAAAATTGATTCTCTTGGATTTTCCAAACTTCGAAAAAAATTTTTTTTTCTTTTCGAGATTCTTTCCGCATAATATGCTTTTCTACAGCTATCAAACGAGCAAAATGAACGAGAACCAGTTATCACAAAGAAGGACGGAAAAAAAGTGATTCTAATGAAGTTTCCAACCATCGAAATAAATCTTTTCTTCTCGCGAATCTTTCTTCATTTTCTGGTTTTCTATGGCTATCAAACTAGTATAATGAAAGACAAACAGCTATCTCAAATAAGAACGGAAAAAAAGTGATTCTAATGAAGTTTCTTAACATCAAAAAATATATTTTTCTTTTCGAGATTCTTTGCGCATTATATGCTTTTCTAAGGCTATCAAACTAGTATAATGAAAGAGAACCAGTTATCTCAAATAAGAATGGAAAAAAATTGATTCATAAGGATTTTCCAAACATCAAAAAAAAATTTTTTTCTTTTCGAGATTCTTTCCGGATAATATGCTTTTCTAATCCTATCAAACTAGTATAATGAAAGAGAACCAGTTATCTCAAAAAAGAACGGAAAAAAATTGATTCTCTTGGATTTTCCAACCTTCGAAAAATTTTCTTTTTCTTTTCGAGATTCTTTCCGCATAATATGCTTTTCTAAGGCTATCAAACTAGTATAATGAAAGAGAACCAGTTATCTCAAAAAAGAACGGAAAAAAATTGATACTCTTAGATTTTCCAACCTTCGAAAACTTATTTTTTTCTTTTCATGATTCCTTCCGCATAATATGTTTTTCCACAGCTATCAAACTATCAAAATGAAAGAGAACCAGTATCTCAAATAAGAACGGAAAAAAAGTGATTCTAATGAAGTTTCCAAACTTTGAAAGAAATTTTTTTTCTCTTCGAGATTCTTTCGCATAATATTATTATCTAAGGCTATCAAACTAGTATAATGAAAGAGAACCAGTTATCTCAAAAAAGAACGGAATAAAATTGATTCTCTTGGATTTTCCAAACTTCGAAAAAAATTTTTTTTTTTTTCGAGATTCTTTCCGCATAATATGCTTTTCTACAGCTATCAAACTAGCAAAATGAAGGAGAACCAGTTATCTCAAAGAAGAACGGAAAAAAAGTGATTCAAATGAAGTTTCCAACCATCGAAATAAATCTTTTCTTTTCGCGAATCTTTCTTCATTTTCTGGTTTTCTATGGCTATCAAACTAGTATAATGAAAGACAAACAGTTATCTCACATAAGAACGGAAAAAAAGTCATTCTAATGAAGTTTCTAAACATCAAAAAAAATTTTTTTTCTTTTCGAGATTCTTTGCGCATTATATGCTTTTCTAACGCTATCAAACTAGTATAATGAAAGAGAACCAGTTATCTCAAATAAGAATGGAAAAAAATTGATTCATAAGGATTTTCCAAACATCAAAAAAAAAATTTTTTTCTTTTCGAGATTCTTTCCGGATAATATGCTTTTCTAATCCTATCAAACTAGTATAATGAAAGAGAACCAGTTATCTCAAAAAAGAACGGAAAAAAATTGATTCTCTTGGATTTTCCAACCTTCGAAAAAATTTTTTTTTTCTTTTCGAGATTCTTTCCGCATAATATGCTTTTCTACAGCTATCAAACTAGCAAAATGAAAGAGAACCGGTTATCACAAATAAGAACGGAAAAATAGTGATTCTAATAAGGTTTGCAACCATCGAAATAAATCCTTTCTTTTCGCCATTTTTCTTCATTTTATCCTCTTCTAAGCCTATCAAACTAGAATATTGAAGGAAAAATAGTTATCTCCATTTGAAACGCAACAAAAGCAGATGCTTTTTGTTTCCAAACTTCGAAAATAATTTTCTTCCTAACTAAACTAACTAACCTAACCTAAGCGAAACTAAACTAAATTAAACTAAACTCAATAAAACTAAACTTAACTAAAATAAACTAAACTGAAATAAACGAAACTAACTCAACTAAACGAAACTAACTAAACTAAACTAACCTAACCTAACCTTATATAAACTAAACTACACTAAATTAAACTAAACTAAACTAAACTAAACTAAACTATAAGCTATATTATAAACTAAACTAAACTAAATTATAAACTTATCTAAATTGTAAACTAAACTAAACTAACCTAACCTAACCTAACCTAACATAACCTAAACTAAACTTACCAAACTAAACTAAACAAAACTAACCTAACCTAACCTAACCTCACCTAACCTAACCTAACCTCACCTAACCTAACCTAACCTAACCTAACGTAAACTAAATTAAACAAAAGTAAGCTAACCTAATGAAACCTAAACTAATCTAATCAAAACTAAACTAAAATAAACTATTCTACAAACTAAACTAAACTAAACTAAACTTACCTAACCTAACCTAACCTAATCTAACCTAAACTAAACTAAACTAAACTAAACTAACCTAACCTAACCGAACCTAACCTAAAATAAACTAAACTAAATAACCTAACTAATCTAAACTAATGTAAGCTAACCTAACCTTACCTAAATTAAACTAAACTAATCTAAACTAAACTAATCTGAACTAACCTAACATAACCTAACCTAAACTAAACTAACCAACCTAACCTAAACAAAACTAAATTAAACTAAACTAACTAAGCAAAACTAAACTAAACTAAACTAACCGAACCGAACCTAACCTAACATAAACTAAACTAAACTAATCTAAACTAACCCAACCTAACTTAAATGTAACTAAACTAAACTAAACTAATCTAAACCAAACTAAACTAAACTAAACTAAATTCAACTAAACTAAACTAAACTAAACTACACTAACATAACCTTTCCTAACCTAATCTAAACTAAACTAAACTAAACTAACATAATCCAAACTAAACTATAAACTAAACTAAACTAATCTAAATTACACTAACCTAACCTAATCTTAAAAAAACCCAACTAAACTAACTTAACCTAACCTATCCTAAACTTTCCTAACCTAATCTAAGCTAAACTAAACTAAACTAAACTAAATTATAAACTAAACTATAAAATAAACTTAATTAAACTATAAACTAATCTATAAACTAAACTAAAATAAACTAAACTAACCTTACCTAACCTAACCTAATCTAAATTAAACCAACTAACCTTACTTAACCTAACCTAACCTTACCTAACCTAAACTAAACTAAACTAAATTAAACTAAACTAAACAAAACTAAAATAAATTTAACTATAAATTAACTATAAACTATACTTAACTAAATTATAAACTAAACTATAAATTAATTTATTTAACTAAACTAAAATAAACTAAACTAAACTAAACTATACTAACCTAACCTAACCTAAACTTAAGTAAACCTAACTAAATAAACATAACCTAACCTAACCTAAACTAAACTAAAATAAACTAAACCAAACTAACTAAACTAAACAAAATGAACTTACCTAACCTAACCTAACGTAACCGAGATTTCCAACCTCCAAAAATAAATGTTTTCTTTTCGAGATTCTTTCCGCATAATATGCTTTTCTAAGGTTTTCAAACTAAAATGAAAGAGAACCAGTTATCTCAAATAAGAACGGAAAAAAGGTGATTCTAATGAAGTTTCCAAACATCGAAATAAATCTTTTCTTTCGCGAATCTTTCCTAATTTTATGGTTTTCTATGGCTATCAAACTAGCAAAATGAAAGAGAACCGGTTATCTCAAATAAGAACGGAAAAAAGTGATTCTAATGAAATTTCCAACCATCGAAATAAATCTTTTCTTTTCGCGAATCTTTCTTCATTTTATGGTTTTCTATGGCTATCAAACTAGTATAATGAAAGAGAACCAGTTATTTCAAATAAGAATGGAAAAAAAGTGGTTCTAATGAAGTTCCCAAACATCAAAAAAAATTTTTTTTCTTTTCGAGATTCTTTCCGCATAATATGCTTTTCTAAGAGTATCAAAATAGTATAATGAAAGAGAACCAGTTATTTAAATAAGAACGGAAAAAAAGTGATTCTAATGAAGTTTCCAAACATCAAAAAAAATTTTTTTTCTTTTCGAGATTCTTTCCGCATAATATGCTTTTCTAAGGCTATCAAACTAGTATAATGAAAGAGAACCAGTTATCTCAAATAAGAACGGAAAAAAAGTGATTCTAATGAAGTTTCCAAACTTTGAAAAAATTTTTTATTCTTTTCGAGATTCTTTCCGCATAATATGCTTTTCTAAGACTATCAAACTAGTATAATGAAAGAGAACCAGTTATCTCAAATAAGAACGGAAAAAAAGTGATTCTAATGAAGTTTCCAAACTTTGAAAAAAATTTTTTTTCTTTTCGAGATTATTTCGCATAATATGCTTTTCTAAGGCTATCAAACTAGTATAATGAAAGAGAACCAGTTATCTCAAAAAAGAACGGAAAATATTTGATTCTCCCAAAAAATTTTCTTTTTCTTTTCATGATTCTTTCCGCATAATACGCTTTTCTACAGCTATCAAACTATCAAAATGAAAGAGAACCAGTATCTCAAATAAGAAGGAAAAAAAGTGATTCTAATGAAGTTTCCAGCCATCGAAATAAATCTTTTCTTTTCGCGAATCTTTCTTCATTTTATGGTTTTCAATGGCTATCAAACTAGTTTAATGAAAGAGAACGAGTTATCTCAAATAAGAAGGAAAAAAAGTGATTCTAATGAAGTTTCCAGCCATCGAAATAAATCTTTTCTTTTCGAGATTCTTTGCTCATTATATGCTTTTCTAAGGCTAACAAATTAGTATAATGAAAAAGAACTAGTTATCTCAAATAAGAATGGAAAAAAATTAATTCATAAGGATTTTCAAAACATCAAAAATAAATATTTTTCTTTACGAGATTCTTTCCCAATAATATGCTTTTCTAAGACTATCAACCTAGTATAATGAAAGAGAACCAGTTATCTGAAATAAGAACGGAAAAAAAGTGATTCTAATGAAGTTTCCAAACTTTGAAAAAAATTTTTTTTTCTTTTCGAGATTCTTTCGCATAGTATGCTTATCTAAGGCTATCAAACTAGTATAATGAAAGAGAACCAGTTATCTCAAAAAAGAACGGAAAAAAATTGATTCTCTTGGATTTTCCAACCTTCGAAAAAATTTTTTTTTTCTTTTCGATATTCTTTGCGCATAATATGCTTTTCTACAGCTATCAAACTAGCAAAATGAAGGAGAACCGGTTATCTCAAATAAGAACGGAAAAAAAGTGATTCTAATGAAGTTTCCAACCATCGAAATAAATCTTTTCCTTTCGCGAATCTTTCTTCATTTTCTGGTTTTCTATTGCTATCAAACTAGTATAATGAAAGAGAAACAGTTATCTCAAATAAGAACGGAAAAAAATGTGATTCTAATGAAGTTTCCAAACATCAAAAAAATTTTTTTTTCTTTTCCAGATTCTTTCCGCATAATATGCTTTTCTAAGGCAATCAAACTAGTATAAAGAAAGAGAACCAGTTATCTCAAATAAGAATGCAAAATAAGTGATTCATAAGGATTTTCCAAACAGAAAAAAAAAATTTTTTTCTTTTCGAGATTCTTTCCGCATAATATGCTTTTCTAAGCCTATCAAACTAGTATAACGAAAGAGAACCAGTTATCTCAAAAAAGAACGGAAAAAAATTGATTCTCTTGGATTTTCCAACCTTCGAAAATTTTTTTTTTTCTTTTCGAGATTCTTTCCGCATAATATGCTTTTCTACAGCTATCAAACTAGCAAAATGAACGAGAACCAGTTATCACAAAGAAGGACGGAAAAAAAGTGATTCTAATGAAGTTTCCAACCATCGAAATAAATCTTTTCTTCTCGCGAATCTTTCTTCATTTTCTGGTTTTCTATGGCTATCAAACTAGTATAATGAAAGACAAACAGTTATCTCAAATAAGAACGGAAAAAAATTGATTCTAATGAAGTTTCTAAACATTAAAAAAAAAATTTTTTCTTTTCGAGATTCTTTGCGTATTATATGCTTTTCTAAGGCTATCAAACTAGTATAATGAAAGAGAACCAGTTATCTCAAATAAGAATGGAAAAAAATTGATTCATAAGGATTTTCCAAACATCAAAAAAAAATTTTTTTCTTTTCGAGATTCTTTCCGGATAATATTCTTTTCTAATCCTATCAAACTAGTATAATGAAAGAGAACCAGTTATCTCAAAAAACAACGGAAAAAATTTGATTCTCTTGGATTTTCCAACCTTCGAAAAAAATTTTTTTTTCTTTTCGAGATTCTTTCCGCATAATATGCTTTTCTACAGCTATCAAACTAGCAAAATGAAAGAGAACCGGTTATCTCAAATAAGAACGGAAAAAAAGTGATTCCAATAAGGTTTGCAACAATCGAAATAAATCTATCTTTTTCGCGAATCTTTCTTCATTTATAGTTTTCTAAGGTTATCAAACTAGAATAATGAAGGAGAAATAGTTATCTCCATTTGAAACGCAAAAAAAAAAAAAAAAAAAAAAAAACATTCTTTTGGTTTCCAACCTTAGAAAAAAAAATTTTTCTTTTCGAGATTTTTTCCGCATAATATGCTTTTGTAAGGCTATCAAACTAGAAAAATGAAAGAGAACCAGTTAATTCAAATAAGAACGGAAAAATAGTGATTGTAATGATGTTTCCAACCATCGAAATAAATCCTTTCTTTTCGCCATTTTTCTTCATTTTATGCTCTTCTAAGCCTATCAAACTAGAATATTGAAGGAAAAATAATTATCTCCATTTGAAACGCAAAAAAAGCAGATGCTTTTGGTTTCCAAACATCGAAAATAATTTTATTCCTAACTAAACTAACTAACCTAACCTAAGCGAAACTGAACTAAATTATACTAAACTATATAAAACATAACTAAACTAAACTAAACTATTCAAAACCAAACTAATCTAAACTAAACTAGATTCAACTAAATTAAACTAAACTAAACTAAACTACAGTAACCTAACCTAACCTAATCTAATGTAAACTATCTAAACTAAACTAAACTGAACTATAAACTAAACTGAACTATAAACTAAACTATAAATTAAACTAAACTATAAACTATATACTAAACTAAACTAAACTAAACTATAAACTAAACTAATCTAATCTAACCTAACTTAACATAACCTAAACTAAAATAAACTAAAATAAACTAATTTAACCTAACCTAACCTAAACTAACCTAACCTTACCTAACCTAATTTAACCTCTACTAAAATAAACTAAACTAAACTATAAACTATACTATAAACTAATTTATAAATTAAACTAAACTAACCTAAGCCATAAACCAAAATAAACTAAACTAAAATAAACTAAACTAAACTAACTAACCTTAACTAAGTTGAACTAAACTAACCTAACCTAAACTAAACTAAACTAAACTAAACTATATTCTAAATTAACTATTAAAAAACTATAAACTTAGTTAAATTATAAAGTAAACTAAACTAAACTAATCTGACCTAACCTAACCTAACCTAACCTAACCTAACCTAAGCTAACCTAAACTAAACCAAAATAAACTTAAATAAACTATAAACTAAACTATAAACTAAATTAATTAACTAAACCATAAACTGAAATAAACTTAAAAAAGCTAAACTAAACTTAACTAACCTAACCTAATTTAACATAAACTAAACTAAACTAAACTAAATTAATCTAAAGCTAACTAAACTAAACTAAACTAAACTAAATTCAACTAAATTAAACTAAACTTACCTAAACCAAACTACACTAACCTAACCTAACCTAATCTAATCTAAACTAAACTAAACTAAACTCAAACAACCCAACTTAGCCTAAACTGAAATAAACTATCTAAACTAAATTAAACTAAACTATAAACTAAATTATAAATTAAATTAAACTATAAACTAAACTATAAACTAAACTATAAACTAAACTAACCTAACCTAACCTAACCGAACCTAACCAAACTAAACTAAACTAAACTAAACTAAACTAAACTAACCTAACCTAACCTAACCTAAACTAAACTAAACTAAACTAACCGAACCTAACCTAACCTAAACTAAAATAAACTAAAATAAACTAACCTAACCTCACCTAAACTATACTAAATTAAACTATATTAAACTAAACTATACTAAACTATAAGCTAAATTATAAACTAAACTAAACTAAACTATAAACTAATCTAAAGTATAAACTAAACTAAACTAAACTAACCTAACCTAACCTGACCTAAAATAAACTAAACTAAACTAAACTAAACTAAAAGAAACTAAACTATAAAATAAACAATAAACTAAATTAAACTACACTAATCTATAAACTAAACTAAAATAAACTAAACTAAATAAACCTAACCTAACCTAACCGAACCTAGTCTAACCTAACCTTACCTAAATTAAACTAAACCTACCTAACCTAACCTACCCCAACTTAAACTAATCTAAACTAACCTAAACTAACCTAACCTAAACTAAACTCAACTATAAACTAAATTAAACTAAACTATAAATAAACTATAAACTAAACTATAAACTAAACTAAACTAAACTAAACTAACCCAACCTAAACTGAACTAAACTAAACTAAACTAACTTAACCTAACCTACACTAAACTGAATTAAACTAAAGTAAATTCAACTAAACTAAACTAACCTAACCTAACCTAACCTAACCTAACATAACCTAAACTAAACTAAACTAAACTAAACTAAACTAAACAAAACCTAACTAAACTAAACTAAACTGAACTAAATTTAACTATAAACTAAACTATAAACTAAACTTAACTAATCTATAAACTAAACTAAAAACTAAATTAAATTAACTAAACTAAACTATAAATTAACCTAAAATAAACTAAACTAAACAAAACTAACCTAACCTAACCTAAACTTAACTAAACTTAACTAAATTATCCTAACCTAACCTAAACTAAACTAAACGAAACTAAATTATACTAAACTAAACTAAACTAACCTATCCTAACGTAATCTAACCTAACCTAACCCAAGTTTTCAACCTTCAAAAATGAATTGTTTCTTTTCGGGATTCTTTCCGCATAATATGCTTTTCTAAAGTTATCAAACTACAAAAATGAAAGAGAACCAGTTATCTCAAATAAGAACGGAAAAAAAGTGATTCTAATGCGGTTTGCAACCATCGAAATAAATATTTTGTTTTCGCGAATCTTTCTTCATTTTATGCTTTTCTAAAGCTATCAAACTAGAATAATGAAGGAGAAATACTTATCTCCATTTGAAAAGCAAAAAAAAAAAAAAAAAAAAAAAAAAACAGAATCTTTTGTTTTCCAACCTTAGAAAATAATTTTTTTTCCTTTAGAAATTCTTTCCGCATAATAATGCTTTTCTAAGGCTATCAAAGTAGAAAAATGAAAGAAAACCATTTATCGCAAATAAGAACGGAAAAAAAAAAGTGATTCTAATGAAGTTTCCAACCATGGAAATAAATATCTTCTATTCGCGAATCTTTCTTGATTTTATGGTTTTCTAAAGCTATCAAACTAGAATAATGAAGGAGAAATAGTTAACTGCATTTGAGACGCAAAAAAAGCAGATTCTTTTGGTTTCCAACTTTCGATAATAATTTTCTTCCTAACAAAACTAACCTAACCTAACCTAAACCAAACTAAACTAAATTAAACTAAACTCAATAAAACTAAACTAAACTAAAATAAACTAAACTAAACGAAACTAACTAAACCAAGCTAAACTAAACTAAACTAACCTTACGTAACCTAACCTAACCTAACCTAAACTAACCTAAACTAAACTAACTTAACCTAACTTAACCTAAAGTAAACTAAACTAAATTAAACTAAACTAAATTAACAGAACTAAACTAAACTAAACTATAAACTGAACTTAACTATACTATAAACTAAACTATAGACTAAAAATAACTAAACTATAAACTAAACTAAGATAAACTAAATTAAACTATAAACTAAACTAAACAATAAACAAAACTAAGATAAACTAAACTAACCTGACCTAACCTAAACTAAACTAAACTGAACTAACCTAACCTAAAATAAATTAAACTAAACTAAACTAAACTATAAACTAAAATGAACTAAACTAAACTATAAACTAATCTAAAAAAACATAACTAAACTAATATAACTTAAACTAACCTAACCTATCCTAACCTAACTAAACTAAACTAAACTAAAATAACCTAACCTAACCTAACTTAACTAAACTAAACTTAAAGCACTTAACCTAACCTAACGTAACATAAACTAAACTAAACTAAGCTAAGCTAAGCTAAACTAAACCAAACTAAACTAAACTAAACAGAAATTATAAACTAAACTAAACTATAAATTAAACTATAAACTAATCTAAACTAAACCAACCTAACCTAACCTAAACTAAACTGATCTAAACTAACCGAACCTAACGTAAACTACTGTTAACTATACTAAACTAAACTAAATTCAACTAAACTAAATTAAACTAAACTAAACTACACTAACCTAACCTTTCCTAACCTAATTTAAACTAAACTAAACTAAGCTAACCTAATCCAAACTAACCTAAACTAAACTAAACTATAAACTAAACTATAAACTAAACTATACTAAACTATAAACTAAACTATACTAAACTATAAACTAAACTAAACTATAAACTAAACTAAACTATATTAATCTAAATTACACTAACCTAACCTAACCTTAACTAAACCAAATTAAACTAACTTAACCTAAACTAACCTAACCTAACCTTACCTAACGTAATCTAAGCTAAACTAAACTAAACTAAACTAAACTATAAACTAAATTATAAACTAAATTTAATTAAAATATAAACTAAACTATATACTAAACTAAAATAAACTAAACTATAAACTAAACTAAGCTAAACTAAACTAAACTAAACTAACCTAACCTAATCTAAACTAAACTAGAATAAACTAACCTAACATAACCTAAACTAAACTAACATAACCTAACTTAACCTAAACTAAACTAAATTAAGTATAAACTAAATTAACTAAACTAACCTAACCTAACCTAAACCAAATAAAACTAAACTAACCTAACCTACCCTAACCTAACTTAACCTGACCCAACCCTAATTAAACTAATCTAAACTAAACTAAACTAAACTATAAACTAAATTGTAAACTAAACTATAAAGTAAACTAAACTAAACTATAAAATAAATTATAAACTAAACTATAAAGAAAACTAAACTAAACTATAAAATAATTTAAACTAAATTTAACTATCCTAAAGTAACCTAACCTAAACTAAACCTAACTAAACAAAGCTAACCTAATCTCACCTAACCTAAACTAAACAAAACTAAACTAACCTAACCTGTTCTAACTTCACTTAACCTAATCTAACCTAAACTAAACTAATCTAAACTAAACTAAACTAAACTATAAACTAAACTATAAAGTAAACGAAACTAAACTAAATTATAAACTAAACCAAACTAAACTAAACTATCCTAACGTAACCTAACCTAAATTAAACTAAACTTACCTAACCTACACTAAACTAAACTAAACTAAACTATAAAATAAACCAAACTATTAACTAATCTATAAACTAATCTAAACTAAACTAAGCAAAATAACCTAACCTAACCTATGGTAACCTAATCTAAACTAAACAAAACTAAATTAACCTAACCTAACCTAAAATGAACTAATCTAAACTAAACTTAGTTAAACTAAACTAAACTAAACTAAACTAACCTAACCTAACCTAACCTAACCTAACCTAAACTTAACTAAACTAACCCAACCTAACCTAACCTAAACTAAAATAAACTAAACTATATACTAAACTATAACCTAAATTAAAGTAAACTATAAGCTGAAATAAACTAAACTAACCTTACCTAACCTAACCTAACCTAACCTAAACTAAACTAAACTAACCTAACTTAACCTAACCTAACCTAACCCAACCTAACCTAACCTAACCTAAACTAAACTAAACTAAAATAACCTAACCTAAACAAAACTACACTAAACTAAACTAAACTAAAATAAATTTAACTATAAATTAACTATAAACTAAACTTAACTAAATTATAAACTAAACTATAAACTAAATTATATTCACTAAACTAAAATAAACTAAACTAAACTAAACTAAACTAAACTAAACTAACCTAACCTAACCTAAACTAAACTAAAATAAACTAAACGAAACTAAACTAAACAAAACATACCTAACATAACCTAACCTAACATAACCTAACCGAGCATTCCAATCTTCAAAAATAAATTTTTTCTTATCGAAATTCTTTCCGCATAATATGCTTTTCTAAGGCTATAAAACAACAAAAATGAAAGAGAACCAGTTATCTCAAATAAGAACGGAAAAGAAGTAATTCTAATGAGGTTTGCAACCATCGAAATAAATCTTTTCTTTTCGCGAATCATTCTTCATTTTATGCTTTTCTAAGGCTATCAAATTAGAATAATAAAGGAGAAATGGTTAACTCCATTTGAGACGCAAAAAAAGAAGATTCTTTTGGTTTTCAACCATCGACAATAATTTTTTCCTAACTTAACTAACTTAACCTAACCTAAATTAAACTAAACTAAATTAAACTAAACTAAATTAAACTAAACTAAACGAAACGAAACTAACTAAACTAAACTAACTTAACCTAATCTAACCTAACATAACCTAACCTAACCTAAATTAAATAAAACTAAATTAAACCAAACTAAACTAACCTAACCTAACCTTACCTAAACTAAACTAAACTAAACTAAACTAAACTAAACTAAACTAACATAACCTAAGCTAAGCTAAACTAAACTAAACTAAACTAAACTAAACTAACCCAACCTAACCTAACCTAAACTAAAATAAACTAAAATAATCCAACCTAACCTAACCTAACCTAACCTGACCTAAACTAAACTAAACTAAACTAAACTAAACTAATCTAAACTAAACTAAATTAAACTATTCTATAAACTAAACTAAACTAAACTAACCTAACCTAGCCTAACATAACCTAAACTAAACCAAACTAAACTAAAATAAACTATAAACTAAACTATAAACTAAACTAAACTAAAGTATTAACTAAACTATAAACTAAATTAATTAACTAAACTATAAACTAAACTAAACTTAACTAAACTAAACTAAACTAATCTTAACTAACCTAACCTATCCTAACCTAACCTAACCTAACTTAACATAAACTAAACTAAACTAAACTAAGCTAACCTAACCTATCGTTACCTAACCTAAACGAAACTAAACTAAACTAATCTAAACCAAAATAAACTAAACTAAACTAAACTAAATTCAACTAAATTCAACTAAACTAAACTAAACTACACTAACATAAGCTAACCTAATCTAATCTAAACTAAACTAAACTACACTAAACCAAACTAACCTAAGACTAACTAACCTAAACTATCTAAACTAAACTGAACTATAAACTAAACTATAAATTAAACAAAACTATAAAATATAAACTAAAATAAACTATACTATAAACAAAACTAACCTAGCCTAACCTAACCAAACCTAACCTAAACTAAACTAAACTAAACTAAAATAAACTAATTTAACATAACCTAACCTAACCTAAACTTACCTAACCTAATCTAACCTAAACTAAATTAAAGTAAACCAAATTATAGACTATACAATAAACTAATGTATAAACTAAACTAAACTAAACTATAAACTAAAATAAAATAAACTAAAATAAACTAAACTAAACTAACTAACCTAAACTAACCAAACCTTACCTAACCTAAGCTAAACTAAACTAACCTAACCTAACCTAAACTAAACTAATCTAAACTGTATTCTAAACTAACTATAAAAAACTATAAGCTAAAGGAAACTATAAACTAAACTAAACTAAACTAACCTAACCTAACCTAAACTAAACTAATCTAACCAAACCTAACCTACCCTAAACTAAACTAATCTAAACTAAACTAAACTAAAATCACCTAACCTAACCTAAACTAAACTAATCTAACCAAACCTAACCTACCCTAAACTAAACTAACCTAACCTAAACTAAACTAAACTAAACTAACCTAACCTAACCTAACCTAAACTAACCTAACCTAAACTAAATTAAACTAAACTAAAATAAACTAAACTAAACCATAAACTAAACTAAACTAAACTAAACAAATATAATCTAATATAACCTACCCTAACGTAACCTAAACTAAACCAAAGTAACCTAACCTAACCTAACCTAATCTAAACTTATCTAAACTAAACTAAACTAAACAATACTAAACTATAAACTAAACTATAAACTAAACTATAAACTAAACTGAACAAAACTATAAAGTAAACAATAAACTAAACTAAACTAAACTAAACTAACCTAACCTAAAAATAACTAAACTTAACTAAACTAATCTAATATAACCTAAACTAAACTAAACTAAACGAAACTGAATTAAGCTAAACTATACTAACCTAACCTAACCTTACCTAAACTAAACTAAACTAAACTTACCTAACTTAACCTAACATAAAGTAAACTAATCTAAGCTAAATTAAACGAAACTAAACTATAAACTAAACTATAAACTGAACTAAACTAAACTAAATTATAAACTTAACTAAACTAAACTAAACTAAACTAACCTAACCTAACGTAACCGAACCTAACCTAACCTAAATTAAACTAAACTAACCTAACCTAACCTACCCCAACCTAAACTTATCTAAACTAACCTAACCTAACCTAAACTAAACTAAACTATAAACTAAATTAAACTAAACTATAAATAAACTATTAACGAAACTAAACTAAACTAATCCATAATCTAAACTAAACTAAACTAAACTACACTAAACTAACCTAACTTATCCTAAGCTACCTATAATAAACTAAACTAAACTAAACTATAAACTAAACTATAAATTAACTAAACTAAACTAAACTATAAACTGAATTATAAAGTAAACTAAACTAAACTAAACAAAACCTATATTAAACTAAACTAAAATAAACTAAACTAAACTAACCTAACCTAAACTACACTAAACTAAACTAAACTAACTTAACCTAACCTAAGCAAAACTGAATTAAACTAAACTAAATTCAACTAAACTGAACTAAACTAAACTAACCTAACTTAACCTAATATAACCTAAACTAAACTAAACAAAACTAAAATAAACTAAATTAAACTAAACTAAATTTAACTATAAACTAAACAATAAACTAAAATAAACTATACTAAACTAAACTAAACTAACCTAAACATAACTAAAATTAAATAAACTAATCTAACCTAACCTAAACTAAACTAAACTAAACGAAACTAAATTAAGCTAAACTAAACTAACCTAGCCTAACCTTACCTAAACTAAACTAAACTAAACTTACCTAACTTAACCTAACATAAAGTAAACTAATCTAAGCTAAATTAAACGAAACTAAACTATAAACTAAACTATAAACTTAACTAAACCAAAATAAACTAAACTAACCTATCCTAACCTAACCTAACCGAACCTAACCTAACCTAACCTAACTTAAATTAAACTAAACTAACCTAACCTACCCCAACCTAAACTTATCTAAACTAACCTAACCTAACCTAAACTAAACTAAACTATAAACTAAATTAAACTACACTATAAATAAACTATAAACGAAACTAAACTAAACTAAGCCATAAACTAAACTAAACTAAACTACACTAAACTAACCTAACTTATCCTAAGCTACCTATAATAAACTAAACTAAACCATAAACTAAACTATAAATTAACTAAACTATAAACTGAATTATAAAGTAAACTAAACTAAACTAAACAAAAACTACATTAAACTAAACTAAAATAAACTAAACTAAACTAACCTAACCTAAACTACACTAAACTAAACTAAAGTAACTTAACCTAACCTAAACTAAACTGAATTAAACTAAACTAAATTCAACTGAACTAAACTAACCTAACCTAACCTAACCTAATATAACCTAAACTAAACTACACAAAACTAAAATAAACTAAACTAAACTAAACTAAATTTAACTATAAACTAAACTATAAACTAAACTTAACTAAACTATAAACTAAACTAAAAACTAAATTTAATTAACCAAACTAAACTATAAACTAAAATAAACTAAACTAAACTAAACTAAACTAAATTAACCTAACAAAGCCTAAACTTAACTAAACTGAACTAAATTATCCTACCCTAACCTAAACTAAACTAAACTAAACCAAACGAAACTAAATTATACTAAACTAAACTAAACTAAACTAAACTAAACGAAACTAAATTATACTAAACTAAACTAAACTAACCTAACCTAACGTAACCTAACCTAACCTAACCGAACCGAAGTTTTCAACCTTGAAAAATAAATTTTTTCTTTTCCAGATTCTTTCCGCATAAAATGCTTTTCTAAGGTTATCAAACTACAAAAATGAAAGAGAACCAGTTAATTCAAATAAGAACGGAAAAAAAGTGATTGTAATGATGTTTCCAACCATCGAAATAAATCCTTTCTTTTCGCCATTTTTCTTTATTTTATGCTCTTCTAGCTTATCAAACTAGAATATTGAAGGAAAAATAGTTATCTCCATTTGAAACGCAAAAAAAAAAAAAAAAAAAAAAACGCGATTCTTTTGGTTTTCAACCTTCGAAAATAATTTTTTTCTTTTCTAGATTCTTTCCGCATAATATGCTTTTCTAAGGCTATCAAAGCAGAAAAATGAAAGAAAACCATTTATCGCAAATAAGAAAGGAAAAAAAAAGTGATTCTAATGAAGTTTCCAACTATCGAAATAAATATCTTCTATTCGCGAATCTTTCTTGATTTTATGCTTTTCTAAGGCTACCAAACTAGAATAATTATGTTAACTCCATTTGAGAAGCAAAAAAAGCAGATGCTTTTGGTTTCCAAACTTCGAAAATATTTTTCTTCCTAACTAAACTATCTAACCTAACCTAAGCGAAACTAGACTAAATTAAACTAAACTCAATGAAACTAAACTTAACTAAAATAAACTAAACTAAAATAAACGAAACTAACTAAACTAAACGAAACTAACTAAACTAACTAACCTAAACTAACCTAACCTAAACTAAACTACACTAAATTAAACTAAACTAAACTAAACTAAACTATAAGCTAAATTATAAACTAAACTAAACTAAACTATAAACTAATCTAAATTATAAACTAAATTAAACTAAACTAACCTAACCTAACCTAACATAACCTAAACTAAACTAAACAAACTAAACTAAACTAAACTAACCTAACCTAACCTAACCTAACCTAACCTCACCTAACCTAACCTAACCTAACCTAACCTAACGTAAACTAAATTAAACTAAACAAAAGTAAACTAACCTAATGAAACCTAAACTAATCTAATCTAAACTAAACTAAAATAAATTATTCTATAAACTAAACTAAACTAAACAAAACTTACCTAACCTAACCTAACCTAATTTAACATAAACTAAACTAAACTAAACTAAACTAACCTAACCTAACCGAACCTAACCTAAAATAAACTAAACTAAATAACCTAACTAATCTAAACTAATCTAAGCTAACCTAACCTTACCTAAATTAAACTAAACTAATCTAAACTAAACTAATCTAAACTAACCTAAAATAACCTAACCTAAACTAAACTAACCTAACCTAACCTAAACTAAACTAAATTAAACTAAACTAACTAACCAAACTAATCTAAACTAAACTAACCGAACCTAACCTAACCTAACATAAACTAAACTAAACTAAACTAAGCTAAACTAACCCAACCTAACTTAAACGTTACTAAACTAAACTAAACTAAACTAATCTAAACCAAACTAAACTAAACTAAACTAAATTCAACTAAACTAAACTACACTAAAATAACCTTTCCTAACCTAATCTAAAATAAATTAAACTAAACTAACATAATCCAAACTAGACTATAAACTAAACTAAACTATAAACTAAACTAAACTAATCTAAATTACACTAACCTAACCTAACCTTGACTAAACCAAACTAAACTAACTTAACCTAACCCAACCTAAACTTACCTAACCTAATCTAAGCTAAACTAAACTAAACTAAACTAAATTATAAACTAAACTATAAACTAAATTATATTAACCAAACTAAAATAAACTAAACTAAACTAAACTAACCTAACCTAACCTAAACTTAAGTAAACTTAACTAAATTAACATAACCTAACCTAACCTAAACTAAACTAAAATAAACTAAACGAAACTAACTAAACTAAACTAACCTGAACTTACCTAACCTAACCTAACCTAACCGAAATTTCCAACCTCCAAAAATAAATGTTTTCTTTTCGAGATTCTTTCCGCATAATATGCTTTTCTAAGGTTTTCAAACAACAAAAATGAAAGAGAACCAGTTATCTCAAATAAGAACGGAAAAAAGGTGATTCTAATGAGGTTTGCAACCATCGAAATAAATCTTTCTTTTCCGAATCTTTCTAGATTTTATGCTTTTCAAAGGCTATCAAATTAGAATAATGAAGGAGAAATGGTTAACTATATTTGAGACGCAAAAAAAAAGAAGATTCTTTTGGTTTCCAACCATCTAAAAAAATTTTTTTAATAACTAAACTAACCTAACCTAAATTAAACTAAACTAAATTAAACTAAACTAAACTAAACGAAACAACTAAAGTAAACTAACTTAACCTAACCTAACCTAACCTAACCTAACCTAAACTGAATAAAAGTAAATTAAACCAATCTTAACTAACCTAACCTAACCTAAACAAAACTAAACTAAACTAAACTAAACTATCCCAATCTAACCTAAACTAAACTAAACTAAACTAAACTAACCTAACCTAAACTAAAATAAACTAAAATAAGCTAACCTTACCTAAATAACCAAAACTAATCTAAATTAAACAAAATTAAACTAAACTAAACTAAACTATAAACTAAACTATAAACTAAACTAAACTAAACTTTAAATTAATCTAAAGTATAAACTAAAATAAAATAAACTAAACTAACCTAACCTAACCTGACCTAAACTAAACTAAACAATACTAAACTAAACTAAACTAACCTAACCTAACTTAACCTAAACTAAGGTAAACTAAACTAAACTACAATAACCTAATCAAATCTAAACTAAACTAAACTAAACTAAATTAAACTATTCTATAAACTAAACTAAACTAAACTAACCTAACCTAACCAAACCTAAGTTAAACCAAAGTAAACTAAAATAAAATATAAACCAAACTATAAACTAAACTAAACTAAATTATAAATTAACAATATACTAAATTAATTAACTAAACTATAAACTGAACTAAACTTAACTAAACTAAACTAAACTGAACTAACCTAACCTCACCTAACCTAACCTAAGCCAACTTAACTTAACATAAACTAAACTAAACTAAGCTAACCTAACCTAACCTAACATAACCTAACCTAACGTAAACGAAACTAAACTAAACTAAACTAAATTAAACTAATCTAAACTAAACTAAACTAAATTCAACTAAATTAAACTAAACCAAACTAAACTGCACTAACCTAACCTAACCTAATCTAATCTAAACTAAAGTAAACTAAACCAAACCAACCTAGCCTATACTAACTTAAACTATCTAAACTAAACTAAACTGAACTATAAAATAATTATAAATTAAACTAAACTATAAACTATAAACTAAACTAAACTAAACTATAAACTAAACTAATCTAACCTAACCTAACATAACATAACCTAAATTAAACTAAATTAAATTAACTGATTTGACATAACCTAACAAAACCTAACCTAAGCTAAACTGAACTAACCTAACCTAAACTAAACTGAACTAAACTAAACTATATTCTAACTATAAAAAACTATAAACTAAAGGAAACTATAAACTAAACTAAAGTAAACTGAACTAACCTAACCTAACCTAACCTAACATAACCTAAACTAAACTAAACTAAACTAACCTAACCTAACCGAACCTAACCTAACCTAAACTAAACTAAATAACCTAACTAATCCAAACTAACCCAAACTAATATTACCTAACCTAAATTAAACTAAACTAAACTAAACTAATCTAAACCAAACTAAACTAACCTAACCTAACGTAACCTAAACTAAACTAACCTAACCAAACCTAAACTATACTAAATTAAACTAAACTAACAAAGCTAAACTAAAGTAAACTAAACTAAACTAAACAAAAATAAACTATAAACTAAACTAAATTATAAACTAAACTATAAACTAAATTATCTAAACTGAACTATAAACTAAACCAAACTTAACTAAACTAAACTAAATTAAACTTAACTAACCTAACCTAAACTAAGCTAACCTAACATAAACTAAACTAAACTAAACTAAGCTAACCTAACCTAACCTAACTTAAACGTAACTATTCTAAACTAAACTAAGCTAATCTAAACCAAACAAAACTAAACTAAACTAAATTCAACTAAATTAAACTAAACTACACTAACCTAACCTAATCTAATGTAGACTAAACTAAACTAAGCTAAACAAACCTAACCTAAACTAACCTAAACTATCTAAGCTAAACTATACTGAACTATAAACTAAACCATAAACTAAACTAAACTATAAACTATATACTAAACTAAACTATAAACCAAACTAAACTAACCTAACCTAACCTAACCTAACCTAACCTAAACTAAACTAAACTAATATAAACTAATTTAACCTAACCTAACCTAAACTAACCTAATATTACCTAACCTATCTAACCTAAACTAAACTAAAGTAAACTACACTATAAACTATTCTATAAACTAATCTATAAACTAAAGAAAACAAAACTACAAACCAAAATAAACTAAACTAAAATAAATTAACTAAACTAACTAACCTAACCTAAGCTAAACTAAACTAACCTACCCTAAAACAAAATAAACTAAACTAAATTATATATTCTAAATTAACTGTTAAAAAAACTATAAACTTAAGTAAATTATAAAGTAAACTAAACAACACTAAATTATCCTAGCCTAACCTAACCTAAACTATCCTAACCTAATGTAACCTAAACTAAACTTAAATAAACTGAACTAAACTAAACTATATTCTAAACTATAAACTAAACTAAACTAAACTATAAACTAAAATATAAAATACACTAAACTATAAACTAAACTAAGGTAAACTAAACTAAAGTAAATTAACCTAACCCAACCTAAACTACACTAAACTAAACTAAACTAAGCTAAACTAAACTTACCTAGCTTAACCTAACCTAAAGTAAACTAAACTAAACTAAACGAAACTAAACTATAAACTAAACTATAAACTAAACTAAACTAAACTATAAACTTAACTAAATTAATTAAACTAACCTAACCTAACCTAACCTAACCTAACCGAACCTAACCTAAACTAAACTAAACTAAACTAAACCAAACTAACCTAACCTAACCTAACCTAAACTAAAATAAACTAAAATAAACTAACCTAACCTAACCTAACCTAAACTAAACTAAATTAAACTATATTAAACTAAACTAAACTAAACTATAAGCTAAATTATAAACTAAACTGAATTTTAAACTAATCTAAAGTATAAACTAAACTAAACTAAACTAAACTAACCTAACCTAACCTAAAATAAACTAAACTAAATTAAATTACACTAACCCTTAAACTAAACTAAACTAAACTAAACTAAATAATCCTAACCTAACCTAACCGAACCTAGCCTAACCTAACCTTACCTAAATTAAACTAAACTAACCTAATCTAACCTAACCTAACCTAAACTAAACTAAATTATAAACTAATTTAAACTAAACTATAAATAAACTATAAACTAAACTAAACCTAATTAAGCCATAAACTAAACTAAACTAAACTACACTAAACTAACCTAACATATCCTAAGCTAACCTATACTAAACTATACTAAACTAAACTCAACTATAAACTAGATTAAACTAAACGATATTAAACTAAACTAAAGTAACCTAAAAAAAACTCAACTAAACTAAACTCAACTAAAGTGACCTAACCTAACCTAACATAACCTAAATTAAACTAAACTAAACTAAAATAAACATAACTAAACTAAACTAAACTAAACTAAATTAAATTTAACTATAAAATAAAGTAAACTAAACTAAATATAACTATAAACTAAACTATAAACTAAAATTAACTAAATAATAAACTAAACTATAAACTAAATTAAATTAACTAAACTATACTATAAACTAAACTAATATAAACCAAACTAAAATAAACTAAACTAACCTAACTAACCTAAACTTAACTAATCTAACTAAACTAAACCAACCTAACCTAACCTAACCTAAACTGAACTATAGCAAACTAAACGAATCTAAACTATACTAAACTAACTAACCTAACCTAACCTAACCTTACGTAATCTAACTAAACTAAACCAACCTAACCTAACCTAACCTAACCTAAACTAAACTGTATTCTAAACATACTATAAAAACTATATACTAAAGGAAACTACAAACTAAACTAAACTAAACTAAACTAATCTGACCTAACATAACCTAAACTAAATTAATCTAACCTAACCTAACCTACCCTAAACTAAATTAATCTAAACTAAACTAAACTAAATTCACCTTACCCAACCTAACCTAACCTAACCTAAACTAAATTAAACTAAAGTAACCTAACCTAAACTAACCTAACCTAAACTAAATTAAACTAAACTAAAATAAATTAAACTAAACCATAAACTAAACTAAACTAAACTAAACAAAACTAATCTAATATAACCTAACCTAACGTAACCTAAACTAAACCAAACTAAACTAAACTAACCTAACCTAATCTAAACTTATCTAAACTAAACTAAACTAAGCTATACTAAACTATAAACTTAACTATACACTAAACTAAACAAAACTATAAACAATACAATAAACTAAACTAAACTAAACTAAACTAACCAAACCTAAACATAACTAAACTTAACTAAACTAATCTAACCTAACCTTAACTAAACTAAACTAAACTCAATAAAACTAAACTTAACTAAAATAAACTAAACTAAAATAAACGAAACTAACAAAACTAAACGAAACTAACTAAACTAAACTAACCTAAACTAACCTAACCTAAACTAAACTACACTAAATTAAACTAAACTAAACTATACTAAACTAAACTATAAGCTAAATTATAAACTAAACTCAACTAAACTATAAACTAATCTAAATTATAAACTAAATTAAACTAAACTAACCTAACCTAACCTAACCTAACATAACCTAAACTAAACTAAACAAACTAAACTAAACTAACCTAACCTAACCTAACCTAACCTAACCTCTCCTAACCTAACCTAACCTAACCTAACGTAAACTAAATTAAACTAAACAAAAGTAAACTAACCTAATGAAACCTAAACTAATCTAATCTAAACTAAACTAAAATAAACTATTCTATAAACTAAACTAAACTAAACTAAACTTACCTAACCTAACCTAACCTAATCTAACATAAACTAAACTAAACTAAACTAAACTAACCTAACCTAACCGAACCTAACCTAAAATAAACTAAACTAAATAACCTAACTAATCTAAACTAATCTAAGCTAACCTAACCTTACCCAAATTAAACTAAACTAATCTAAACTAAACTAATCTAAACTAACCTAAAATAACCTAACCTAAACTAAACTAACCTAAGCTAACCTAACCTAAACGAAACTAAATTAAACTAAACTAACTAAGCAAAACTAATCTAAACTAAACTAACCGAACCTAACCTAACCTAACATAAACTAAACTAAACTAAACTAAGCTAAACTAACCCAACCTAACTTAAACGTTACTAAACTAAACTAAACTAAACTAATCTAAACCAAACTAAACTAAACTAAACTAAATTCAACTAAACTAAACTACACTAACATAACCTTTCCTAACCTAATCTAAAATAAACTAAACTAACATAATCCAAACTAAACTATAAACTAAACTAAACTATAAACTAAACTAAACTAATCTAAATTACACTAACCTAACCTAACCTTAACTAAACCAAACTAAACTAACTTAACCTAACCCAACCTAAACTTACCTAACCTAATCTAAGCTAAACTAAACTAAACTAAACTAAATTATAAACTAAACTATAAACTAAATTATATTAACCAAACTAAAATAAACTAAACTAAACTAAACTAAACTAACCTAACCTAACCTAAACTTAAGTAAACTTAACTATATTAACATAACCTAACCTAACCTAAACTAAACTAAATTAAACTAAACTAAACTAAACTAAACTAAACGAAACTAACTAAACTAAACTAACTTAACCTAACCTAACCTAACATAACCTAACCTAAACTGAATAAAACTAAATTAAACCAATCTTAACTAACCTAACCTAACCTAAACAAAACTAAACTAAACTAAACTAAACAAAACTATCCCAATCTAACCTAAACTAAACTAAACTAAACTAAACTAACCTAACCTAAACTAAAATAAACTAAAATAAGCTAACCTTACCTAACTAACCTAAACTAATCTAAATTAAACAAAATTAAACTAAACTAAACTAAACTATAAACTAAACTATAAACTAAACTAAACTAAACTTTAAATTAATCTAAAGTATAAACTAAAATAAAATAAACTAAACTAACCTAACCTAACCTGACCTAAACTAAACTAAACAAAACTAAACTAAACTAAACTAACCTAACCTAACTTAACCCAAACTAAGGTAAACTAAACTAAACTACAATAACCTAATCAAATCTAAACTAAACTAAACTAAATTAAACTATTCTATAAACTAAACTAAACTAAACTAACCTAACCTAACCAAACCTAAGTTAAACCAAACTAAACTAAAATAAAATATAAACCAAACTATAAACTAAACTAAACTAAATTATAAACTAAACTATATACTAAATTAATTAACTAAACTATAAACTGAACTAAACTTAAATAAACTAAACTAAACTTAACTAACCTAACCTCACCTAACCTAACCTAAACCAACTTAACTTAACATAAACTAAACTAAACATAACATAAACTTAACTTAACATAAACTAAACTAAACTAAGCTAACCAAACCTAACCTAACATAACCTAACCTAACCTAACCTAAACTAAACTAAACTAAACTAAACTAAATTAAACTAATCTAAACTAAACTAAACTAAACTAAATTCAACTAAATTAAACTAAACCAAACTAAACTGCACTAACCTAACCTAACCTAATCTAATCTAAACTAAAGTAAACTAAACCAAACCAACCTAGCCTAAACTAACCTAAACTATTTAAACTAAACTAAACTGAACTATAAAATAATTATAAATTAAACTAAACTATAAACTATAAACTAAACTAAACTAAACTATAAACTAAACTATAAACTAAACTAACCTAACCTAACCTAACATAACATAACCTAAATTAAACTAAATTAAATTAACTGATTTGACATAACCTAACCTAACCTAACCTAAGCTAAACTGAACTAACCTAACCTAAGCTAAACTGAACAAAATAAACTATATTCTAACTATAAAAAACTATAAACTAAAGGAAACTATAAACTAAACTAAAGTAAACTAACCTAAACTAAACTAACCTAAAATAAACTAATCTAACCTAACTTAACGTAACCTAAACTAAACTAATCTAAACAAAACTAAATGTAAACTAAACTAAAAACTAAACCGAACTATAAACTAAACTAAACTAATCTAAATTAATCTAAACAAAAATCACCTTACGCAGCCTAACCTAACCTAACCTAAACTAAGCTAACCTATATTAAACTAAACTAAACTAAACTAATCTATAAACTAAACTATAAATTAACTAAACTAAATTAAACTATAAACTAAACTATAAAGTAATCTAAAGTTAACTAAACTATAAACTAGATTAAACTAAACTAAACTAAACTATACAAAACTAACCTAACCTAAACTCAACTAAACTAAACTAACCTAACTTAACCTAACCTAAACTAAACTGAATTAAATAAACTCAATTCAACTAAACTAAAATAAACTAAACTAACCTAACCTAACCTAACCTAACATAACCTAACATAACCTAAACTAAACTAAACTAAACTACACTAAACTAAACAAAACAAAACTAAACTAAACTAAACTAAATTAAAACTAAATTTAACTATAAACTAAACTATAAACTAAACTTAACTAAACTATAAACTAAATTAAATTAACTAAACAATAAACTAAACTAAAATAAACTAAACTAAACTAATCTAAACTTAAATAAATTATCCTAACCTAACCTAAACTAAAGGAAACTAAAGTAATCGAAAATAAACTATACTAAACTAAACTAAACTAACCTAACCTAACGTAACCTAACCTAACCTAAGCGAAGTTTTCAACTTTCAAAAATAAATTTTTTCTTTTCGAGATTCTTTCCGCATAATATGCTTTTCTAAGGTTATCAAACTACAAAAATGAAAGAGAACCAGTTATCTCAAATAAGAACGGAAATAAGTGATTCTAATGAGGTTTGCAACCATCGAAATAAATCTTTTCTTTTCGCGAATCTTTCTTCATTTATGCTTATCTAATGCTATCAAATTAGAATAATGAATGAGAAATAGTTATCTCCATTTGAAATGCCAAAAAAACGCGATTCTGTGTGTTTCCAAACTTCGAAAATAATTTTCTTCCTAACTAAACTAACCTAACCTAATCTAAACCAAACTAAACTAAATTATACTAAACTATATAAAACTAAACTAAACTAAAATAAACTAAACTAAACGAAACGAAACTAACTAAACTAAACGAAACTAACTAAATTAAACTGACCTAACCTAACCTAACATTACCTAACGTAACATAACCTAACTTAACCTAACCTAAACTAAATAAAAATAAATTAAATCAAAAAAAACTAACCTAACCTAACCTAAGCTAAAATAAACTAAACTAAACTAAACTAAACTAAACTAACCTAACCTAACCTAACCTAACTTAACCTAAACTAAACTAAACCAAATTAAACCAAACTAAACTAAACTAAATTAAACTAACCTAACTTAACCTAAACTGAACTAAACTAAACTAAACTAAACTAACCTAAACTAACCTAAACTAAACTAAACTAAATTAAATTAAACTAAACTAAACTAAACTAAACTTAACTATAAGCTAAATTATAAACTAAACTAAACTATAAACTAATCTAAATTATAAACTAAACTAAACTAAAATAAACTAACCTAACCTCACCTAAACCAAAGTAAACTTAACTAAACTAAAGTAACCTAACCTAACATAACCTAACCTAACCTAAACTAACCTAAATTAAACTAAACTAAACTAAAGTAAAGTAACCTAATGAAACCTAAACTAAACTAATCTAAACTAAAGTAAGATGAACTATTCTATACACTAAACTAAACTAAACTAAACTGAACTAACCTAACCTAACCTAACCTAACATAACCTAAACTAAACTAAACTAAACTAACCTAACCTAACCGAACCTAACCTAACCTAAACTAAACTAAACTAAAGTAAAGTAACCTAATGAAACCTAAACTAAACTAATCTAAACTAAAGTAAGATGAACTATTCTATACACTAAACTAAACTAAACTAATCTAAACCAAACTAAACTAACCTAACCTAACGTAACCTAAACTAAACTAACCTAACCTAACCTAAACTATACTAAATTAAACTAAATTAACAAAGCTAAACTAAAGTAAACTAAACTAAACTAAACAAAAATAAACTATAAACTAAACTAAATTATAAACTAAACTATAAACTAAATTATCTAAACTGAATTATAAACTAAACCAAAATTAACTAAACTAAACTAAATTAAACTTAACTAACCTAACCTAAACTAAGCTAACCTAACATAAAATAAACTAAACTAAACTAAGCTAACCTAACCTAACCTAACTTAAACGTAACTATTCTAAACTAAACTAAGCTAATCTAAACCAAACAAAACTAAACTAAACTAAATTCAACTAAATTAAACTAAACTACACTAACCTAACCTAATCTAATGTAGACTAAACTAAACTAAGCTAAACAAACCTAACCTAAACTAACCTAAACTATCTAAGCTAAACTATACTGAACTATAAACTAAACCATAAACTAAACTAAACTATAAACTATATACTAAACTAAACTATAAACCAAACTAAACTAACCTAACCTAACCTAACCTAACATAACCTAAACTAAACTAAACTAATATAAACTAATTTAACCTAACCTAACCTAAACTAACCTAACATTACCTAACCTAATCTAACCTAAACTAAACTAAAGTTAACTACACTATAAACTATTCTATAAATTAATCTATAAACTAAAGTAAACAAAACTACAAACCAAAATAAACTAAAATAAAATAAATTAACTAAACTAACTAACCTAACCTAAGCTAAACTAAACTAACCTAACATATCCTAAGCTAACCTATACTAAACTATACTAAACTAAACTCAACTATAAACTAGATTAAACTAAACGATAGTAAACTAAACTAAAGTAACCTAAAAAAAACTCAACTAAACTAAACTCAACTAAACTGACCTAACCTAACCTAACCTAACATAACCTAAATTAAACTAAACTAAACTAAAATAATGATAACTAAACTAAACTAAACTAAACTAAACTAAATTTAACTATAAAATAAAGTAAACTAAACTAAATATAACTATAAACTAAACTATAAACTAAAATTAACTAAATAATAAACTAAACTATAAACTAAATTAAATTAACTAAACTATACTATAAACTAAACTAATATAAACTAAACTAAAATAAACTAAACTAACCTAACCTAACCTAAACTTAACTAATCAAACTAAACTAAACCAACCTAACCTAACCTAACCTAACCTAAACTGAACTATAGCAAACTAAACGAAACTAAACTATACTAAACTAACTAACCTAACCTAACCTAACCTTATCTAATCTAACTAAACTAAACCAACCTAACCTAACCTAACCTAAAGTAAACTAAACTGTATTCTAAACATACTATAAAAAACTATAAACTAAAGGAAACTACAAACTAAACTAAACTAAACTAAACTAATCTGACCTAACATAACCTAAACTAAATTAATCTAACCTAACCTAACCTACCCTAAACTAAATTAATCTAAACTAAACTAAACTAAATTCACCTTACCCAACCTAACCTAACCTAACCTAAACTAAATTAAACTAACCTAACCTAACCTAAACTAAATTAAACTAAACTAAAATAAACTAAACTAAACCATAATCTAAACTAAACTAAACTAAACAAAACTAATCTAATATAACCTAACCTAACGTAACCTAAACTAAACCAAACTATACTAAACTAACCTAACCTAATCTAAACTTATCTAAACTAAACTAAACTAAGCTATACTAAACTATAAACTTAACTATACACTAAACTAAACAAAACTATAAACATTACAATAAACTAAACTAAACTAAACTAAACTAACCAAACCTAAACATAACTAAACTTAACTAAACTAATCTAACCTAACCTTAACTAAACTAAACTAAACGAAACTAAATTTAGCTAAACTAAACTACCCTAACCATACCTAAATTAACTAAACTAAACTTACCTAACTCAACCTAACCTAAAGTAAACTAAACTAAAGTAAACTAAACGAAACTAAACTTTAAACTAAACTATAAACTAAACTAAACTAAACTAAATTATAAACTTAAATAAACTAAACTAACCTAAACTAACCTAACCTAACCGAACCTAACCTAACCTAACCTAACCTAAACTAAACTGAAGTAAGCTAAACTAACCTAACCTAACCTAACCTAACATAAACAAAACTAAACTATAAACTAATGTACAAACTAAACTAAACTACAATAATCTATAAACTAAACTGAATTAAACTAAACTAAATAAACCTAATCTAACCTAACCGTACCTAACCTAACCTAACCTAAATTAAACTAAACTAACCTAACCTAACCTACCCCAACTTAAACTAATCTAAAATAACCTAACCTAACCTAACCTAAACTAAACTCAACTATAAACTAAATTAAACTAAACAATAAATAAACTATAAACTAAAATAAACTAAACTATAAAGTAAACTAAACTAAACTAAACTAACCCAACCTAAACTGAACAAAACTAAACTAAACTAACTTAACCTAACCTAAACCAAACTGAATTAAACTAAACTAAATTCAACTAAACTAAACTAACCTAACCTAACCTAACCTAAACGAAACTAAACTAAACTAAACTAAATTAAACTAATCTAAACTAAACTAAACTAAACTAAATTCAACTAAACTAAACAAACTAAACTAAACTAAACTAACCTAACCTAACCTAACCTAACCTCTCCTAACCTAACCTAACCTAACGCAAACTAAATTAAACTAAACAAAAGTAAACTAACCTAATGAAACCTAAACTAATCTAATCTAAACTAAACTAAAATAAACTATTCTATAAACTAAACTAAACTAAACTAAACTAATCTAATATAACCTAACCTAACGTAACCTAAACTAAACTAAACTGAACTAAACTAACCTAACCTAACCTAACCTGACCTAAACTAAACTAAACTAATCTAAACTAAACTAAATTAAACTATTCTATAAACTAAAATAAACTAAACTAAAGTAAACTAAACTAAATTAAATAACCTAAACTAACCTAAGCTTACCTAACCTAAGCTAAACTAAACTAACCTAACCTAACCTAAACTAAACTAATCTAAACCGTATTCTAAACTAACTATAAAAACTATAAACTAAAGGAAACTATAAACTAAACTAAACTAAACTAACCTAACCTAACCTAAACTAAACAAATCTAACCTAGCCTAACCTACCCTAAACTAAACTAAACTAAACTAACCTAACCTAACCTAACCTAAACTAACCTAACCTAAACTAAATTAAACTAAACTAAAATAAACCAAACTAAACCATAAACTAAACTAAGCTAAACTAAACAAATCAAATCTAATATAACCTACCTTAACGTAACCTAAACTAAACCAAACTAATCTAACCTAACCTAACCTAATCTAAATTTATCTAAACTAAACTAAACTAAACAATACTAAACTATAAACTAAACTATAAACTAAACTAAACAAAACTATAAACTAAACTATAAACTAAACTTAACTAAACTATAAACTAAACTAAAAACTAAATTAACCTAACCTAACCTAAACTTAACTAAACTGAACTAAATTATCCTAACCTAACCTAAACTAAACTAAACTAAACTAAACGAAACTAAATTATATTATACTAAACTAAACTAACCTAACCTAACGTAACCTAACCTAACCTAACCGAACCGAAGTTTTCAACCTTGAAAAATAAATTTTTTCTTTTCGAGATTCTTTCCGTATAATATGCTTTTCTAAGGTTATCAAACTACAAAAATGAAAGAGAACCAGTTATCTCAAATAAGAACGGAAAAAAAGTGATTCTAATAAGGTTTGCAACCATCCAAATAAATCTTTCTTTTTCGCGAATCTTTCTTCATTTTATGGTTTTCTAAGGTTATCAAACTAGAATGATGAAGGAGAAAAAGTTATCTCCATTTGAAACGCAATAAAAAAAAAAAAAAAAAAAACATTCTTTTGGTTTCCAACCTTAGAAAAAAAAATTGTTCTTTTCGAGATTCTTTCCGCATAAAATGCTTTTGTAAGGCTATCAAACTAGAAAAATGAAAGAGAACCTGTGAATTCAAATAAGAACGGAAAAAAAGTGATTGTAATGATGTTTCCAACCATCGAAATAAATCTTTTGTTTTCGCGAATATTTCTTCATTTTATGGTTTTTTAGGGCTATCAAACTAGAATAATGAATGAGAAATAGTTATCTCCATTTGAAACGCAAAAAAAAAAAAAACGCGATTCTTTTGGTTTCCAACCTTCGAAAATAATTTTTTTCTTTTTGAGATTCTTTCCGCATAATATGCTTTTCTAAGGCTATCAAAGTAGAAAAATGAAAGAAAACCATTCATCGCAAATAAGAACGGAAAAAAAAAGTGATTCTAATGAAGTTTCCAACCATGGAAATAAATATCTTCTATTCGCGAATCTTTCTTGATTTTATGCTTTTCTAAGGCTATCAAACTAGAATAATGAAGGAGAAATAGTTAACTCCATTTGAGAAGCAAAAAAAGGAGATGCTTTTGGTTTCCAAACTTCGAAAATAATTTTCTTCCTAACTAAACTAACTAACCTAACCTAAGCGAAACTAAACTAAATTAACCTAAACTCAATAAAACTAAACTTAACTAAAATAAACTAAACTAAAATAAACGAAACTAACTAAACTAAACGAAACTAACAAAACTAAACTAACCTAACCTAAACTAAACTAAACTACACTAAATTAAACTAAACTAAACTAAACTAAACTAAACTATAAGCTAAATTATAAACTAAACTAAACTATAAACTAATCTAAATTATAAACTAAACTAAACTAAACTAACCTAACCTAACCTAACATAACCTAAACTAAACTAAACAAACTAAACTAAACTAAACTAACCTAACCTAACCTAACCTCAACTAACCTCACCTATCCTAACCTAACGTAAACTAAACTAAACTAAACAAAAGTAAACTAACCTAATAAAACCTAAACTAATCTAATCTAAACTAAACTAAAATAAACTATTCTATAAACTAAACTAAACTAAACCAAACTAAACTTACCTAACCTAACCTAACCTAATCTAACCTAAACTAAACTAAACTAAACTAAACTAACCTAACCTAACCAAACTTAACCTAAAATAATCTAAACTAAATAACCTAACTAATCTAAACTAATCTAAGCCAAACTAACCTTACCTAAATTAAACTAAACTAAACTAAACTAATCTAAACTAAACTAATCTAAACTAACCTAACCTAACCTAACCTAAACTAAACTAACCTAACCTAAATTAAACCAAACTAAACTAAAATAAACTATAAACTAAACTATAAACTAAAATAAACTAAACTATAAACTAAATTAATTAACTAAACTATAAACCAAACTAAACTTAACTAATGTATACTAAACTAAACTTAACTAACCTAACCTATCCTAACCTAACCTAACTTAACTTAACATAAACTAAACTAAATTAAACTAAGCTAACCTAACCTATCGTAACCTAACCTAAACGAAACTAAACTAAACTAAACTAAACTAATCTAAACCAAACTAAACTAAACTAAACTAAACTAAATTCAACTAAATTCAACTATACTAAACTAAACTACACTAACCTAACCTAACCTAATCTAATCTAAACTAAACTAAACTACACTAAACCAAACTAACCTAAGCCTAACTAACCTAAACTATCTAAACTAAACTGAACTATGAACTAAACTATAAATTAAACTAAACTAAAAACTAAAATAAACTAAACTATAAACTAAACTATAAACAAAACTAACCTAGCCTAACCTAACCAAACCTAACCTAAACTAAACTAAACTAAACTAAACTAAAATAAACTAATTTAACATAACCTAACCTAACCTAAACTTACCTAACCTAATCTAAACTAAACTAAATTAAAGTAAACTAAATTATAGACTATAGTTTAAACTAATCTATAAACTAAACTAAACTAAACTATAAACTAAAATAAAATAAATTAAATAAACTAAACTAAACTAACTAACCTAAACTAACCTAAGCTTACCTAACCTAGGCTAAACTAAACTAACCTAACCTAACCTAAACTAAACTAATCTAAACTGTATTCTAAACTAACTATAAAAAAATATAAACTAAAGGAAACTATAAACTAAACTAAACTAAACTAACCTAACCTAACCTAAACTAAACTAATCTAACCTAATCTAACCAACCCTAAACTAAATTAATCTAACTAAACTAAACTAAAATCACCTTATCAAACCTAACCTAACCTAACCTAAACTAAACTAAACTAATATAACCTAACCTAACCTAACCTAAACTAACCTAACCTAAACTAAACTAAACTATGAACTAAACTATAAACTAAACTAAACTAAACTTTAAATTAATCTAAAGTACAAACTAAAATAAAATAAAATAAACTAACCTAACCTAACCTGACCTAAACTAAACTAAACAAAACTAAACTAAACTAAACTAACCTAACCTAACTTAACCTAAACTAAGGTAAACTAAACTATACTACAATAACCTAATCAAACCTAAACTAAACTAATCTAAACTAAACTAAATTAAACTATTCTATAAACTAAACTAAACTAAACTAAACTAAACTAACCTAACCTACAATAAACTAAACTAATCTAAGCTAAACTAAACTAAAATCACCTTACCCAACCTAACCTAACCTAAAATAAACTAAACTAACATAACCTAACATAACCTAACCTAAACTAACCTAAACTAAACTAAATTAAACTAAATTAAAATAAACTAAACTAAACCATAAACTAAACTAAACTAAACTAAACAAAACTATTCTAATATAACCTAACCTAACGTAACCTAAACTAAACCAAACTAACCTAACCTAACCTAATCTAAACTTATCTAAACTAAACTAAACTAAACTAAACTAAACTAAATTAAACTAACCTAACCCAAACTAGCCTAAACTGAACTAAACTGAACTAAACTAACCGAACCTAACCTAACCTAACATAAACTAAACTAAACTAAACTAAGCTAAACTAACCCTACCTAACTTAAACGTAACTAAACTTAACTAAACTAAACTAATCTAAACCAAACTAAACGACACCAAACCAAACAAACCTAGCCTAACTAACCTTAACTATCTAAACTAAACTAAACTGAACTGTAAACTAAACTATAAAATAAACTAAACTGTAAACTATAAATTAAATAAAACTAAATTAAACCCAATTAAACTTACCTAACCTTACCTAACCTAACCTAAACTAGACTAAACTAAATTAAACTAAACTAAACTAAACTAACCTAACCTAAACAAAACTAAATTAAACTAAATTAATCTAAATTAAACTAAACTATAAGCTAAGTTATAAGCTAAACTAAACTAAACTAAAAACTAATCTAAAGTATAAACTAAACTAAACTAAACTAACCTAACCTAACCTAACCTGACCTAAACTAAACTAAACTAAATTCAACTAAACTAACCTAACCTAACATAACCTAACCTAACCTAACCTAACCTAACTTAACCGAAACAAAACTAAATTAAACTAAACTAAACTAAACTAACCTAACCTAACGTTAACTAAATCCAACTAAACTAAACTAACCTTACCTAACGAAACCTAAACTAAAATAAACTAAAATAAACTAACCTAACCTAAACTAAACTAAATTAAACTAAATTAAACTAAACTAAACTATAAGCTCAACTATAAGATAAACTAAACTAAACTAAAAACTAATCTAAAGTATAAACTAAACTAAACTAAACTAACCTAACCTAACCTAACCTAACCTCACCTAAACTAAAATAAACTAAATTAAACTAAACTAAACTAACCTAACCTAACATAACCTAACCTAACCTAACCTAACCTAACCTACCTTAACCTAAACTAAACTAAAGTACACTAACCAAATTAACGTAAACTAAACTAAACTAAAATAAACTATAAACTAAACTATAAACTAAACTAAACTACACTAACCTATTCATACCTAAACTAAACTAATCTAAACTAAACTAAATTAAACTATTCTATAAACTAAACTAAACTAAACTAAGCTAAGCTAACCTAACCTAACTTAACCTAAACGAAACTAAACTAAACTAAACTAAACTAATCTAAACCAAACAAAACTAAACTAAACTAAATTCAACTAAATTAAACTAAACTAAACTAAACTACACTAACCTAACCTAACCTAAATATAATCTAAACCAAACTAACCGACACCAAACCAAACTAACCTAGCCTAACTAACCTTAACTATCTAAACTAAACTAAACTGAACTATAAACTGAACTATAAAATAAACTAAACTGTAAACTATAAATTAAGCTAAACTAAACTATAAACTAAACTAACCTAACCTGACATAACCTAACATAACCTAAACTAAACTAAACTAAATTAACTAATTTAACATAACTTAACCTAACCTAACCTTACCTTACCTAATCTACCTAAACTAAACTAAAGTAAACTAAATTATAAACGATAGTATAAACTAATCTATAAACTAAACTAAACTAAACTATAAACTAAAATAAACTAAACTAAAATAAACTAAACTAAACTAACTAACCTAACCACACCTAACCTTACCTAACCTAAGCTAAACTAAACTAACCTAACCTAACCTAACTTAAATTAAACTAAACTAAACTAAACTAAACTAAACAAAACTAAACTAAACTAAACTAAATTGAACTATAAACTTAACTATATACTTAACTAAACTAAATTAACTAAACTAAAGTATAAACTAAACTAAACTAACCTAACCAAAACATAACTAAACTTAACTAAACTAATCTAACCTAACCTAAAATAAATTAAACTAAACTAAACGAAACCAAATTAAGGTAAACTAAACTAACCTAATCTAACCTTACTTATACTACACTAAACTAAACTTACCTAACTTAACGTAACCTAAAGTAAACTAAACTAAACTAAACTAAACGAAACTAAAGTATAAACTAAACTATAAACTAAACTAAACTAAACTATAAACTTAACTAAACTAAACTAAACTAACCTAAACTAACCGAACGTAGCCTAACCTAACCTAACCTAAACTAAATTAAAGCAAACTAAACTAACCCAACCTAACGTAACCTAACCAAAACTAAACTAAACTAAACTTACATAACTTAACCTAACCTAAAGTAAACTGAACCAAACTAAACTAAACGAAACTAAACTATAAAATAAACTATAAACTAAACTAAACTACACTAATCTATAAACTAAACTAAACTAAACTAAACAAACCTAACCTAACCTAACCGAACCTAGCCCAACCTAACCTTACCTAAATTAAATCTAACCTAACCCAACCTAAATTAATCTGAACTAACCTAACCTAATCTAACCTACCTAACCTAAACTAAACTAAACTATAAACTAAATTAAACTAAACTATACATAAACTATAAACTAAACTAAACTAAACTAAGCCATAAACTAAACTAAACTAAACTAAACTAACTACCCTAAATTAACCTAACATATCCTAAGCTAACCTATACTAATGTGTCTGAACTAAACTCAACTATAAACTAAACTATAAATTAACTAAACTAAACTAAACTATAAAATAAACTATAAAGTAAACTAAACTAAACTAAACTATAAACTAGATAAAACTAAACTATATTAAACTAAACTAAACTAACCTAATCTAAACTCAACTAAACTAAACTAACTTAACCTAACCTAAACTAAACTGAATTAAACTAAACTAACCTTACCTAACCTAACCTAAACTAAACTAAACTAAACTATAAGCTAAATTATAAACTGAACTAAATTAACTATAAACTAAACTAATATAAACTAAACTAAATTAAACTAAACTAACCTAACCTAACCTAAACTAAACTAAACTAAACTAACCTAACTTAACCTAAACTAAACTAAATTTAACTAAACTAAATTATAAACTAAATTATAAATCAAACTAAGCTAAACTAAACTATAAACTAATTTAAAATAAAAAAACTAAACTAATATAACCTAAACTAACCTAACCTAACCTAACCTAAACTAAACTAAACTAAACTAAAATAACCTTACCTAACCTAACCTAACCTAACTTAACTAACTAAACTTAACGCACCTAACCTAACCTAACCTAACGTAATATAAATTAAACTAAACTAAACTAAGCTAACCTAAGCTAACCTAACCTAACCTAAACGAAACTAAACTAAACTAAACCAAACTAAACCAAACTAAACTAAATTCTAAACTAAACTATAAACTAAATTAAACTAAACTATAAATTAAACTATAAACTAATCTAAACTAAACTAACCTACCGTAAACTAATCTTAACTAAACTAAACTAAACTAAATTCAACTAAACTAAATTAAAGTAAACTAAACTACACTAACCTAACCTTTCCTAACCTAATCTAAACTAAACTAAAATAAACTATCATAATCCAAACTAACCTAAACTAAACTATAAACTAAAATATATACTAAACTATAAACTAAACTAAACTAATGTAAATTACACTAACCTAACCTAACCTTAACTAAACCAAACTAAACTAACTTAACCTAACTTAACTTAACCTGACTTAATCTAAGCTAAACTAAACTAAACAAAACTAAACTAAATTATAAACTAAACTACAAAGTAAACTTAATTAAACTATAAACTAAACTAAACTAAACTATCCTAACGTAACCTAACCTAACCTAAAATAAACTAAACCAAACTAAAATAAACTAAACTAAACTAAATTAAACTATAATCTTAACTATATACTTAACTAAACTAAATAAATAAACTAAAGTATAAACTAAACTAAACTAAACTAACCTAACCAAAACATAACTAAACTTAACTAAACTAATCTAACCTAACCTAAAATAAATTAAACTAAACTAAACGAATCTAAATTAAGGTAAACTAAACTAACCTAACCTAACCTTACCTAAACTACACTAAACTAAACTTACCTAACTTAACGTAACCTAAAATAAACTAAACTAAACTAAACGAAACTAAAGTATAAACTAAGCTATAAACTAAACTAAATTATAAACTAAACTATAAAGTAAACTTAATTAAACTATAAACTAAATTATAAACTAAACTACAATAAACTAAACTAACCTTTCCTAACCTAACATAACCTAAACTAAACTAACTAACCTAACTTAACCTAACCTAACCTAACCTAACCTAAACTAAACTAAACTAAAATAAACTAAACGAAACTAAACTAAACTAAACTAAACTAAACTTACCTAACCTAACCTAACCTAACCTAACCGAAATTTCCAACCTTCAAAAATAAATGGCTTCTTTTCGAGAATATTTCCGATATAATATGCTTTTCTAAGGTTATCAAACAACAAAAATGAAAGAGAACCAGTTATCTCAAATAAGAACGGAAAAAAGCTGATTCTAATGAGGTTTTCAACCATCGAAATAAATCTTTTCTTTTCCGAATCTTTCTTGATTTTATGCTTTTCTAAGGCTATCAAATTACAATAATGAAGGAGAAATGGTTAACTCCATTTAAACGCAAAAAATGAAGATTCTAATGGTTTCCAACCATCGAAAATAATTTTTTTACTAACTAAACTAACCCAACCTATCCTTAATTAAACTAAACTAAATTAAACTAAACTAAATTAAACTAAACGAAACTAACTAAACTAAACTAACTTATACTAACCTAACCTAACATAACCTAACCTAAAATAAATAAAAGTAAATTAAACCAAACTAAACTAACCTAACCTAAACTAAACTAAACCAAACTAAACAAAACTAAAATAAAGTAACCTAACCTAACCTAAACTAAACTAAACTAACATAACCTAACCTAACCTAAACTAAACTAAACTAAAATAAACTAACCTAACCTAACCTAACCTACACTAAATTAAATTAAACTAAGTTAAACTAAACTAAACTATAAGCTAAACTATAAACTAAACTATACTAAACTAAACATTAAACTAATCTAAAGTATAAAGTAAACTAAAATAAACTAAACTAACCTAACCTAACCTTACCTGACCTAAACTAAACTTAAAAAAAAACTAAACCAAACTAAACTAACCTAACCTAACTTAGCCTAAAATAAAATAAACTACAATAACCTAATCAAAACTAAAATAAACTAATCTAAACTAAACTAATTAAACTATTCTATAAACTAAACTAAACTAACCTAACCTAACCTAACCTAACCTAAGATAAACTAAACTAACCTAACCTAACCTAAACTGAACTAAACTAAACTATATTCTAAACTAACTATAAAAAACTATAAACTAAAGGTAACTATAAACTAAACTAAGCTAAACTAAACTAGCCTAACCTAAACTAACCTAAACTAAACTAATCTAACCTAAATTAACATACCCTAAACTAAACAAATCTAAACTAAACTAAATGTAAACTAAAACTATAAACTAAACTAAACTAATCTAAACTAAACTAAACTAAAATCACCTTACCCAGCCTAACCTAACCCAACCTAAACTAAACTAAACTAACCTAACCTAACTTAACATAACCTAACCTAAACTACCCTAACCTAAACTAAATTAAACTAAACTAAACCATAAACTAAACTAAACTATACTAAACAAAACTAATCTAATATAACCTAACCTAACGTAACTTAAACTAAACCAAACTAACCTAACCTAACCTAACCTAATCTAAACTTAACTAAACTAAACTAAACTAAATTAAACTATACTAAACTATAAAATAAACTATAAAATAAACTAAACAAAACTATAAACTAAACTATAAACAAAACTGAAGTAAACTAAACTAACATAACCTAACCAAAACTAAACTAAACTAAACTAAATTAAACTATACTAAACTATAAATTAAACTATAAAATAAACTAAACAAAACTATAAACTAAACTATAAACAAAACTGAAGTAAACTAAACTAACATAACCTAACCAAAACTAAACTAAACTAACCTTACCTAACCTAACCTAAACTAACCTAAATTAAACTACACAAAACTAACCTAACCTAACATAACCTAATCTAAACTAAACTAAACTAAACTAAATTCAAGTAAACTAAATTAAACTAAACTAAACAACACTAACCTAACCTTTCCTAACCTAATCTAATCTAAAGTAAACTAACCTAATCCAAACTAACCTAAACTAAAATATAAACTAAACTATACTAAACTATAAACTAAACTATAAACTAAACTAAACTAATCTAAATTACACTAACCTAACCTAACCTTAACTAAACCAAACTAAACTAACTTAACCTAAACTAACCTAACCTTACCTAACTTAATCTAAGCTAAACTGAACTAAACTAAACTAAACTATAAACTAAACTATAAACTAAACTTAATTAAACTATAAACTAAACTATAACCTAAACTAAAATCAACTAAACTATAAACTAAACTAAGCTAATTTAAACTAAATTAAACTAACCTAACTAAACTAAACTAAACTAAATTAAATTAAACTAAACTAACCTAACCTAAATTGAATTAAACTAAACTATAAACTAAACTAAACTAAATTAAGTATAAACTAAATTAACTAAACTAACCTAAACTACCCTAACATATCTTAACCTGGCCCAACCCTAATTAAACTAATCTAAACTAAACTAAACTATAAACTAAATTATAAACTAAACAAAAAAGTAAACTAAACTATAAACTAAACTAAACTAAACTTAACTATCCTAAAGTAACCTAACCTAAACTAAACAAAACTAAACAAACCTAACCCATCCTAACCTAACTTATCCTAATCTAACCTAAACTAAACTAGTCTAAACTAAACTAAACTAAACTACAAACTAAACTATAAATTAACTAAACCAAACTAAATTATCAACTAAACTAAACTAAACTAAACTATCCTAACGTAACCTAACCTAACCTAAATTAAACTAAACTAAACTAAACTAAACAAAACTAAACTAAACTAAACTAAATTGAACTATAAACTTAACTATAAACTTAACTATACTTAAATAAACTAAATTAACTAACCTAACCAAAACATAACTAAACTTAATTAAACTAATCTAACTTTAACTAAAATAAATTAAACTAAACTAAACGAAACTAAATTAAGGTAAACTAAACTAACCTAACCTAACCTTACCTAAACTACACTAAACTAAACTTACCTAACTTAACGTAACATAAAGTAAACTAAACTAAACTAAACGAATCTAAAGTATAAACTAAACTATAAACTAAACTAAATTAAACTATAAACTTAACTAAACTAAACTAAACTAAACTAACCTAACCTAACGGAACGTAGCCTAACCTAACCTAAACTAAATTAAGCAAATTAAACTAACCTAACCTAACCTAACCAATACTAAACTAAATTAAACTTACATAACTTAACCTAACCTAAAGTAAACTAAACTAAACTAAACGAAACTAAACTATAAAATAAACTATAAACTAAACTAAACTACACTAATCTATAAATGAAACTAAACTAAACTAAATAAACCTAACCTAACCTAAACAAACCGAACATAGCCTAACCTAACCTTGCCTAAAATAAACCCAACTAACCTAATCTAACCTAACCCAACCTAAATTAATCTAAATTAGCCTAACCTAATCTAACCTTCCTAACCTAAACTAAACTAAACTATAAACTAAATTAAACTAAACTATACATAAACTATAAACTAAACTTAACTAAGCCATAAACTAAACTAAACTAAACTAAACTACACTAAATTAACCTAACATATCCTAACCTCACCTATACTAATGTATACTAAACTAAACTCAACGATAAACTAAACTATAAATTAACTAAACTAAACTAAACTATAAACTAGATTAAACTAAACTATACCAAACTAAACTAAACTAACCTAATCTAAACTCAACTAAACTAAACTAAGCTAAATTAACCTAACCTAAACTAAACTGAATTAAACTAAACTAACCTTACCTAACCTAACCTAAATTACTATACTAAACTATAAGCTAAATTATAAACTAAACTAAATTAACTATAAACTAAACTAAGATAAACTACACTAAATTAAACTAAACAAACCTAAACTAAACTAAACTAAACTAACCTAACTTAACCTAAACTAAACTAAATTAAACTAAACTAAAATATAAACTAAATTATAACACAAACTAAGCTAAACTAATCTATAAACTAATCTAAAAAAAACAACTAAACTAATATAACCTAAACTAACCTAACCTAACCTAACCTAAACTAAACTAAACCAAACTAAAATAACCTTACCTAACCTAACCTAACCTAACTTAACCAAACTAAAGTTAACGCACCTAACCTAACCTAACCTAACGTAACATAAATTAAACTAATCTAAACTAAGCTAACCTAAGCTAACCTAACCTAACCTACACGAAACTACACTAAACTATACCAAACTAAACCAAACTAAACTAAATTCTAAACTAAACTATAAACTAAATTAAACTAAACTAAAATATAAATTAAATTATAACACAAACTAAGCTAAACTAAACTATAAACTAATCTAAAAAAAAAAACTAAACTAATATAACCTAAACTAACCTAACCTAACCTAACTTAACCAAACTAAAGTTAACGCACCTAACCTAACCTAACCTAACGTAACATAAATTAAACTAATCTAAACTAAGCTAACCTAAGCTAACCTAACCTAACCTACACGAAACTACACTAAACTATACCAAACTAAACCAAACTAAACTAAATTCTAAACTAAACTATAAACTAAATTAAACTAAACTATAAATTAAACTATAAACTAATCTAAACTAAACTAACCTAACCTAACCTAAACTAAACTGATCTAAACTAACCGAACCTATCCTAAATTAAACTAAACTAAATTAAACTAAACTAAACTAAACGAAACTAACTAAACTAAACTAACTTAACCTAACCTAACCTAACATAACCTAACCTAAAATAAATAAAAGTAAATTAAACCAAACTAAACTAACCTAACCTAACCTAACTAAACTAAACTAAACTAAACTAACCTAACCTAACCTAACCTAAACTAAACTAAACTAAACTAACCTAACCCAACCTAACCTAAAATAAACTGAACTAAAATAAACTAACCTAACCTAACCTAAACTAAACTAAATTAAACTAAATTAAACTAAACTAAATTATAAGCTAAACTATAAACTAAACTAAACATTAAACTAATCTAAAGTATAAACTAAACTAAAATAAACTAAACTAACCTAACATAACCTTACCTGACCTAAACTAAATTAAACAAAACTAAACAAAACTAAACTAACCTAAGCTAACTTAGCCTAAACTAAAGTAAACTAAACTAAACTACAATAACCTAATCAAACCTAAACTAAACTAATCTAAACTAAACTAATTAAACTATTCTATAAACTAAACTAAACTAAACTAAAGTAACCTAACCTAACCTAACCAAAACTAAACCAAACTAAACTAAAATAAACTATAAACTAAACTAAACTAAAATATAAACTAAACTATAAACTAAATTAATTAACTAAACTATAAACTAAACTAAACTTAACTAAACTACACTAAACTAAACTTAACTAACCTAACCTAACCTAACTTAACTTAACATAAACTAAACTAAACTAAGCTAACCTAACCTAACCTAACCTAACCTAAACGAAACTAAACTAAACTAAACTAAATTAAACTAATCTAAACTAAACTAAACTAAATTCAACTAAATTAAACTAAACTAAACTAAACTACACTAACTTAACCTAAACTAATCTAATCAAAACTTAAGAAAACTAAACCAAAGCAACCTAGCCTAAACTAACCTAAACTATCTAAATTAAACTAAACTAAAGTATAAACTAAACTATAAACTAAACTAAACTAAATTACAAACTAAACTATAAACTAAACTAACCTAACCTAACCTAACATAACCTAAACTAAACTAAACTAAAATAAACTGATTTGACATAACCTAACCTAACCTTACCTAACCTAATCTAACCTAAACTAAAACAAACTAAAGTAAACAAATTATAAACTATACTATAAACTAATCTATAAACTACTCTAAAACAAACTATAAACTAAAATAAACTAAACTAAAACAAACTAAACTAAACTAAATAACCTAACCTAGCCTAACCTAACATAAACTAAACTAACCTAACCTAACCTAAACTGAACTAAACTAAACTATATTCTAAACTAACTATAATAAACTATAAACTAAAGGAAACTATAAACTAAACTAAGCTAAACTAAACTAACCTAACCCTAAACTAACCTAAACTAAACTAATCTAACCTAACTTAACATAACCTAAACCAAACAAATCTAAACTAAACTAAACTAAAATCACCTTACCCAGCTTAATCTAACCTAACCTAAACTAAACTAAATTAAACTAACCTAACCTAACCTAACCTAACCTAACCTTAACTACCCTAACCTAAACTAAATTAAACTAAACTAAACCATAAACTAAACTAAACTATACTAAAACACACTAATCTAATATAACCTAAACTAGCGTAACCTAAACTAAACCAAACTAACCTAACCTAACCTAACCTAAACTAAACTTAACTAAACTAAACTAAACTAAATTAAACTATACTAAACTATAAATTAAACTATAAACTAAACAAAACTATAAACTAAACCATAAACTAAAATAAACTAAACTATAAACAAAACTAAAGTAAAGTAAACTAACATAACCTAACCAAAACTAAACTAAACTAACCTTACCTCACCTAACCTAAACTAACCTAAACTAACCTAAATTAAACTAAACAAAACTAACCTAACCTAACCTAATCTAAACTAAACTAAACTAAACTAAATTCAACTAAACAAAATAAACTAAACTAAACTACACTAACCTAACCTTTCTTAACCTAATCTAAACTAAACTAAACTAACCTAATCCAAACTAACCTAAACAAAACTAAACTATAAACTAAACTATAAACTAAACTATACTAAACTATAAACTAAACTATAAACTAAACTAACCTAACCTAAACTAAATTAATCTAACCTAACTTAAACTAAACTAAAATAAACTAACCTAACATAACCTAAACTAAACTAAACGAAACTAAACCAAACTAAACTAAACTAACCAAACCTACCCTAACCTAACTTAACCTGACCCATCCCTAATTAAACTAATCTAAACTAAACTAAACTAAACTATAAACTAAATTATAAACTAAACTATAAAGTAAACTAAACTATAAACTAAACTAAACTATAAACTAATCTAAAGTATATACTAAACTAAACTAACCTAACCTAGCCTAACCTGACCTAAACAAAACTAAACTAAACTAAACTAAACTAACCTAACCTAGCCTAACCCAAACTAAACCAAACTAAACTAAAATAAACTATAAACTAAACTATAAACTAAACTAAACTATAAACTAAACTATAAATTAAATTAATTAACTAAACTATACACTAAACTAAACTTAACTAAACTAAACTAAACATAACTAACCTAACCTAACCTAACCTAACTTAACTTAACATAAACTAAACTAAACTAAGCTAACCTAACCTAACCTAACCTAAACGAAACTAAACTAAACTAAACTAAACTAAACTAAATTCAACTAAATTCAACTAAACTAAACTACACTAACCTAACGTAACCTAATCTAATCTAAACTAAACTAAACTACACTAAACCAAACTAACCTAAGCCTAACTAACCCAAACTATCTAAACTAAACTGAACTATAAAGTAAACTATAAATTAAACTAAACTCTAAACTATAAACTAAAATAAACCAAACCATGAACTAAACTATAAACCAAACTAACCTAACATAACCTAACCAAACATAACCTAAACTAAACTAAACTAAAATAAACTAATTTAACCTAACCTAACCTAACCTAACCTTACATAACCTAATCTAACCTAAACTAAATTAAAGTAAACTAAATTATAAACTATAATATAAACTAATCTATAAACTAAACTAAACTAAACTAAACTATAAACTAAAATAAACTAAACTAAACTAACTAACCTAAATTAACCTAACCTTACCTAACCTAAGCTAATTAAACTAACCTAACCTAACTAAACTAAACTAAAGTAAACTAAACTGTAATCTAAACTAACTATAAAAAACTCTAAACTAAAGGAAACTATAAACTTAACTAAACTAAACTAAACTAACCTAAGCTAACCTAACCAAAACTAAATTAAACTAAACTAAAATAAACTAAACTAAACCATAAACTCAACTAAACTAAACTAAACAAATCTAATCAAATATAACCTACCCTAACGTAACCTAAACTAAACCAAACTAACCTAACCTAATCTAAACTTATCTAAACTAAACTAAACTAAACTGTGCTAAATTATAAACTAAATTTTAACTAAATTATAAACTAAACTAAACAAAACTATAAACAAAACAATAAACTAAACTAAACCAAACTAAACTAACCTAAACTAAACATAACTAAACTTAACTAAACTAATCTAACCTAACCTAAACTAAACTAAACTAAACGAAACTAAATTAAGCTAAACTAAACTAACCTAATCTAACCTTACCTAAACTAAACTAAACTAAACTTACCTAACTTAACCTAACCTAAAGTAAACTAAACTAAACTAAACTAAACGAAACTAAACTATAAACTAAACTATAAATTAAACTAAACTAAACTAAACTATAAACTTAACTAAACTAAACTAAACCAAACTAACCTAACCTAACCTAACCGAACCTATCCTAACCTAACCTAAATTAAAATAAACTACCTATCCTAACCTACCCCAACCTAAACTAATCTAAACTAACCTAACCTAACCTAAACTAAACTAAACTATAAACTAAATTAAACTAAACTATAAATAAACTATAAACGAAACTAAACTAAACTAAGCCATAAACTAAACTAAACAAAACTAAACTACACTAAACTAACCTAACATATTCTAAGCTAACCTATACTAAACTAAACTAAACTAAACTAAATTATAACTAAACTATAAATTAACTAAACTAAACTATAAACTAAACTATAAAGTAAACTAAACTAAACTAAACTATAATCTATATTAAACTAAACTAAAATAAACTAAACTAACCTAACCTAACCTAAACTAAAATAAACTAAACTAACCTTACCTAACCTAACCTAACCTAAACTAAACTAAAATAACCTAACTTAACCTAACCTAACCTAACCTAACCTTAACTGAACTAAACTAAACTAAACTTACCTAACCTAACCTAAACTAAACTAAACTACATTAAACTAAACTAAACTAAACTAAACTAAACTATAAGCTAAACTATAAACTAAACTAAACTAAACTTTAAATTAATCTAAAGTATAAACTAAACTAAACTAAACTAACCTAACCTGAAATAAACTAAACTAAACCAAACTAAACTAAACTATACTAACCTAACCTAACTTAACCTAAACTAAGGTAAACTAAACTATACTACAATAACCTAATCAAACCTAAACTAAACTAATCTAAACTAAACTAAATTAAACTATTCTATAAACTAAACTAAACCAAACTAAACTAACCTAACCTAATCTAACCAAAATTAAATTAAACCAAACTAAACTAAAATAAACTATAAACTAAATCATAAACTAAAACAAAATAAAGTATAAACTAAATTATATACTAAATTAATAAACTAAACTATAAACTGAACTAAACTTAACTAAACTATACTAAACTAAATTTAACTAACCTAACCTAACCTAACCTAAGTTAACTTAACATAAACTAAATAAACTAAACTAAGCTAACCTAACCCAACCTAGCTTAACCTATCCTAAACGAAACTAAACTAAACTAGACTAAACTAAACTAAACTATACTAAACTAAACTAAACTAAATTAAACTAAACTAAACTAAACTGCACTAACCTAACCTAACCTAATCTAATCTAAACTAAAGAAAACTAAACCAAACCAACCTAGCCTAAACTAACCTAAACTAAACTAATCTAACCTAACTTAACTAAACTAAACAAAACTAAACTAAACTAAACTAAATTGAACTATAAACTAAACTATATACTTAACTAAACCAAATTAACTACCCTAAAATATAAACAAAACTAAACTTCACTAAACTAACCCAACATATGCTAAGCTAACCTATACTAAACTATACTAAACTAAACTCAACTATAAACTAAACTATAAATTAACTAAACTAAACTAAACTATAAACATAACTATAAAGTAAACTAAACTAAACTAAACTATAAACTAGATTAAACTAAACTATATTAAACTAAACTAAACTAACCTAATCTAAACTCAACTAAACTAAACTAAACTAATTTAACCTAACCTAAAGTAAACTAAATTAAACTAAACTAAACGAAACTAAACTATAAACTAAACTATAAACTAAACTAAACTAAACTATAAACTAAACTAAATTAAAGTTAACTATCCTAAAGTAACCTAACCTAAACTAAACCTAACTAAACTAACCTAACCTAACCTAACCTAAACTAAACTAAACTAAAATAAACTAAACTATAAACTAAACTAAACTAAACTAAAGTATATACTAAATTAAACTAAACAAAACTAACCTAACTTAAAATAAACTAAACTAAACTAGAAAGTAAACTAAACTAAGCTAAATTATCTATAATCTAAACTATACTTAATTAAACTAACCTAACCTAACCTCACCTAACCTAAACTAAACAAAACTAAACTAAACTAACCCAAACTAAACAAACCTACACCGAACTAAACTAAATTAAACTTAATTTAAATATAAATTAACTATAAACTAAACATAACTAAATTATAAAATAAACTATAAACTAAATTATATGAACTAAACTAAAATAAACTAAACTAAACTAAACTAAACTAACCTAACCTAAACTAAACTTAACTAAACTTAACTAAATTAACCTAACCTAACCTAAACTAAACTAAAATAAACTAAACGAAACTAAACTAAATTAAAATAAACTAAACTAAACTTTCCTAACCTAAACTAACCTAACCTAACCTAACCGAAATTTCCAACCTTCAAAAATAAATTTTTCTTTTCGATATTCTTTACGCATAATATGCGTTTCTAAGGTTATCAAACAACAAAAATGAAAGAGAACCAGTTATCTCAAATAAGAACGGAAAAAAAGTGATTCTAATGAGGTTTGCAACCATCGATATAAATCTTTTCTTTTCGGGTATCTTTCTTGATTTTATGCTTTTTTAAGGCTATCGCATTTGAATAATGAAGGAGAAATGGTTAACTCCATTTGAGACGCAAAAAAAGAAGATTCTTTTGGTTTCCAACCATGGAAAGTAATTTTTTTCCTAACTAAACTAACCTAACCTAACCTAACCTAAATTAAACTAAAGTAAATTAAATTAAACTAAACTAAACTAAACTAAACGAAACTAACTAAACTAAACTAACTTAACCTAACCTAACCTAACATAACCTAACCAAACCAAAATTAAATAAAACTAAATTAAATCAAACTAAACTAACCTAAACTAACCTAACCTAACCTAAACTAGACTAAACTAAATGAAACTAAACTAAACTAAACTAACCTAACCTAACCTAACGTAACCTAAACTAAAATAAACTAAAATAAACTAACCTAACATAACCTAACCTAAACTAAACTAAATTAAACTAAATTAAACTAAACTAAACTATAAGCTAAACTAAAAACTAAACTAAACTAAACTAAAAACTAATCTAAAGTATAAACTAAACTGAACTATACTAATCTATCCTAACCAAACCTAACCTGACCTAAACTAAACAAAACTAAACTAAACTAAATAAACCTAACATAACCTAACCTAACCTAACCTATCTTAACCTAAACTAAACTAAACTAAAACTAAAGTACACTAACCTAATCAAACCTAAACTAAAATAATCTAAACTGAACTAAATTAAACTATTCTATAAACTAAACTAAACAAAACTAACCTAACCTAACCTAAACTAAACCAAACTAAACTAAAATAAACTATAAACTAAACTATAAACTAAACTAAACTAAACTATAAACTAATCTATAAACTAAATTAATTAACTAAACTATAAACTAAACTAAACTTGACTAAACTAAACTAAACTAAACTGAACTAACCTAACCTAACCTAACTTAACTTAACATAAACTAAACTAAACTAAACTAAGCTAAATTAACCTAACCTAACCTAACCTAACCTAAACGAAACTAAACTAAACTAAAGTAAACTAATCTAAACCAAACTAAACTAATCTAAACTAACTTCAACTTAATTAAACTAAACTAAACTAAACTAAACTACACTAAGCTAACCTAACCTAATCTAATCTAAACTAAACTAAACCAAACCAACATAGCCTAACTATCCTAAACTATCTAAACTAAACTAAACTGAACTATAAATTAAACTATAAATTAAACTAAACTATAAACTAAACTAAACTAACTATAAACTAAACTATAAATTAAACTAACCTAACCTAACCTAATATAACCTAAACTAAACTAAACTAAAACAAACTAATTTAAAATAACCTAACCTAGCCTAACATTACCTAACCTAACCTAACCTAAACTAAACTAAACTCAACAAAACTAAACTAAAGTAAACTAAATTGAACTATAAACTAAAATATATACTTAACTAAACCAAATTAACTACACTAAACTAAAAACTAAACTAGCCTAAACTATACTAAACTAAACTAAACTATCCTAAACTAAACATAACTAAACTTAACTAAACTAATCTACCCTAACCTAAACTAAACAAAACTAAACTAAACTAAACTAAGCTAAACTTAACTTACCTAACTTAACCTGACCTAAAGTAAACTAAATTAAACTAAACTAAACGAAACTAAACTATAAACTAAACCAAATTAAGCTTAACTATCCTAAAGTAACCTAACCTAAACTAAACCTAACTAAACTAACCTAACTTAACGTAACCTAAACTAAACTAAACTAAACTAAACTACACTATCTTAACCTGACCTAAACTAAACTGAATTAAACTCAACTAAATTCAACTACAGTAAACTAAACTAAACTAACCTAACCTAACATAACCTAAACTAAACTAAACTATACTAAACTAAACAAAACTAAACTAAACTAAACCAAACTAAACTAAATTTAACTATAAACTAAGCTATAAACTAAACTTAACTAAATAATAAACTAAACTATAAACTAAATTAAATTAACAAAACTAAACTATAAACTAAACTAAAATAAACTAAATTAAACTAAACTAAAATAACCTAACCTAACCTAAACTTAACTAAACTTAACCAAATTATCCTAACCTAACCTAAACTAAACTAAACCAAACTAAACGAAACTAAACTATACTAAACTAAACTAAACTAAACTAACCTAACCTAACCTAACCTAACCGAAGTTTTCAACCTTCAAAAATAAATGTTTTCTTTTCGGGATTATTTCCGCATAATATGGTTTTCTAAGGCTATCAAAGAAGAAAATTGAAAGAAAACCATTTATCGCAAATAAGAACGGAAAAAAAAAGTGATTCTAAAGAAGTTTCCAACCATCGAAATAAATATCTTCTATTCGCGAATCTTTCTTGATTTTATGCTTTTCTAAGGCTATCAAATTAGAATAATGAAGGAGAAATAGTTAACTCCATTTGAGAGGCAAAAAAAGCAGATTCTTTTGGTTTCCAACCTTCGAAAATAATTTTCTTCCTAACAAAACTAACCTAACCTAACCTAAACCAAACTAAACTAAATTCTAAACTCACTAAAACTAAACCAAACTAAAATAAACTAAACGAAGCTAACCGAAACTAACTAAACTAAACTAAACAAAACTAATCTAACCTTACCTAACCTAACCTAATCTAACCTAAACTAAACTAAACTATACTAACCTAAACTAAATAAGCTTATCTAAACTAAACTAAACTAAACTATAAACTAAACTATAAACTAAACTTAACTATACTATAAACTAAAATATAAACTAAAATAAACTATACTATAAACAAAACTAAAGTAAACTAAACTAACCTAACAAAACCTAATCTAACCTAAATTAAACTAAACTAACCTTAGCTAACCTAACCTCAACTAACCAAAACTAAACTAAACTAAACTAAATTGAACTATAAACTAAACTATATACTTAACTAAACCAAATTAACTACACTAAAATATAAACTAAACTAACCTAAACTAAACTAAACTAAACTAACCTAAACTAAACATAACTAAACGTAACTAAACTAATCTACAATAACCTGAACTAAACAAAACTAAACTTTACGAAAATTAACTAAGCTAAACTAAACTAACCTAACCTAACCTTACCTAAACTAAACTAAACTAAACTTACCTAACTTAACCTAACCTAAAGTAAACTAAATTAAACTAAACTAAGCGAAACTAAACTATAAACTAAACCAAATTAAGCTTAACTATCCTAAAGTAACCTAACCTAAACTAAACCTAACTAAACTAACCTAACTTAACGTAACCTAAACTAAACTAAACTAAACTAAAATAAAGTAAACTATAAAATAAACTAAACTATGAACTAAACTAAACTAAAGTATATATTAAATTAAACTAAACTAAACTAACCTAACCTAACTTAAACTAAACTAAACTAAACTAGAAACTAAACTAAACTAAACTAAATTAACTAAAAACTAAACTATACTTAATTAAACTAACCTAACCTTGTCTCACCTAACCTAAACTAAACAAAACTAAACTAAACTAACCTAAACTAAACAAAACTATACCGAAATAAACTAAACTAAACTAAATTTAACTATAAATTAACTATAAACTAAATTTAACTAAATTATAAAATAAACTATAAACTAAATTATACGAACTAAACTAAAATAAACTAAACTAAACTAAACTAAACTAACCTAACCTAACCTAAACTTAACTAAACTTAACTAAATTAACCTAATCTAAACTAAACTAAAATAAACTAAACGAAACTAAACTAAACTTACCTAACCTAAACTAACCTAACCTAACCGAAATTTCCAACCTTCAAAAATAAATTTTTTCTTTTCGATATTCTTTCCGCATAATATGCGTTTCTAAAGTTATCAAACAACAAAAATGAAACAGAACCAGATATCTCAAATAAGAACGGAAAAAAGTGATTCTAATGAGGTTTGCAACCAACGAAATAAATCTTTTCTTTTCGTGAATCTTTCTTGATTTTATGCTTTTCTAAGGCTATCAAATTAGAATAATGAAGGAGAAATTGTTAACTCCATTTGAGACGCAAAAAAAGAAGATTCTTTTGGTTTCCAACCATGGAAAATAATTTTTTCCGAACTAAACTAACCTAACTTAACCTAAAGTCAACTAAACTAAATTAAACTTAACTAAACCAAACTAAACTAAACGAAACTAACTAAACTAATCTAACTTAACCCAACCTAACCTAACATAACCTAACCTAACCAAAACTAAATAAAAGTAAATTAAATCAAACTAAACTAACCTAACCTAACCTAACCTAAACTAGACTAAACTAAATTAAACTAAACTAAACTAAACTAAACTAACCTAACATAACCTAACGTAACCTAAACTAAAATAAACTAAAATAAACTAACCTAACATAACCTAAACTAAACTAAATTAAACTAAATTAAACTAAACTAAACTATAAACTAAACTAAAAACTAAACTAAACTAAAAACTAATCTAAAGTATAAAGTAAACTAAACTAAACTAAACTAACCTAACCTAACCTAACCTAACCTGACCTAAACTAAAATAAACTAAAGTAAACTAACTTAACCTAACATAACCTAACCTAACCTAACCTAACTTAACCTAAACTAAACTAAACTAAACTAAAGTACACTAACCTAATCAAACCTAAACTAAACTAATCTAAACTGAACTAAATTAAACTATTCTCTATACTAAAATATACTAAACTAAACTAACCTAACCTAACGCAAACTAAACCAAACTTAACTAAAGTAAACTATAAATTAAACTATAAACTATATTAATTAACTAAACTATAAACTAAATTAAACTTAACTAAACTAAACTAAACTAAAATTAACTAACCTAACCTAACCTAACTTAACTTATAATAAACTAAACTAAACTAAACTAAGCTAACCTAACCTAACCTAACCTAACCTAAACTAAACGAAACTAAACTAAACTAAACTAAACTAATCTAAACCAAACTAAAATAATCTAAACTAAATTCAACTTAATTAAACTAAACTAAACTAAACTACACTAACCTAACCTAACCTAATCTAATCTAAACTAAACTAAACTAAACTAAACCAAACCAACCTAGACTAACAAACCTAAACTATCTAAACTAAACTAAACTGAACTATAAACTTAACTATAAATTAAACTAAACTATAAACAAAAAACTAAACTAAACTAAACTATAAACTAAACTATAAATTAAACTAACCTAACCTAACCTAACCTAACAAAACCTAAACTAAACTAAACTAAAATAAACTAATTTAAAATAACCTAACCTTACCTAAACTAAACTAAACTTACCTAACTTAACCTGACCTAAAGTAAACTAAATTAAACTAAACTAAACGATACTAAACTATAAACTAAACTATAATCTAAATTAAACTAAACTATAAACTAAACTAAACTAAACTTTACTATCCTAAAGTAACCTAACCTAAACTAAACCTAACTCAACTAACCTAAAATAACCTAAAGTAAACTAAACTAATATAAACTATAAACTAACCTAAACTATAACTAAACTAAACTATAAACTAAAATGTATACTAAATTAAATTAAACTAAACTAACCTAACCCAACTTAAACAAAACTAAACTAAACTATAAAATAAACTAAACTAAACTAAATTAACTATAAACTAAACTTAATTAAACTAACCTAACCTAACCTCACCTAACCTAAACTAAACAAATCTAAACTAAACTAACCTACCCTAACCTAACCTAAACTAAACTAATCTAAACTAAACTAAACTAAACTATAAAATGAATTATATACTAAACTATAAAGTAAACTAAACTAAATTATAAACTAAACTAAACTAACTATCCTAACGTAAACTAACCTAACGTAAATTAAACTAAACTTACCTAACCTACACTTAACATAACTAAATTAAACTATAAAATAAACCAAACTATTAACTAAACTATAACCTAATCTAAACTAAACTAAACAAAATAACCTAACCTAGCCTATGGTAACCTAACCTAAACTAAACAAAAATAAACTATACTAAATTAAATTGAACTATAAACTTAACTATATACTTAACTAAACAAAATTAACTAAACTAAAGTATAAACTAAACTAAACTAAACTAACCTAACTAAAACATAACTAAACTTAACTAAACTAATATAACCTAAATTAAAATAAATTAAACTAAACTAAACGAAACTAAATTAAGCTAAACTAAACTAACCTAACCTAACCTTACCTAAACTACACTAAACTAAACTTACCTAACTTAACGTAACCTAAAATAAACTAAACTAAACTAAACTAAACGGAACTAAAGTATAAACTAAACTATAAACTAAACTAAACTAAACTATAAACTTAACTAAACTAAACTAAACTAACCTAACCTAATCTAACGGAACCTAAACAAACCTAACCTAACCTAAACGAAACTAAACTAAACTAAGCTATACTAAACCAAACTAAACTAAATTCAACTAAATTAAACTAAACTAAACTAAACTGCACTAACCTAATCTAACCTAATCTAATCTAAACTAAAGTAAACTAAACCAAACCAACCTAGCCTAAACTAACCTAAACTAAACTAATCTAACCTAACTTAACTAAACTAAACAAAACAAAACTAAACTAAACTAAATTGAACTATAAACTAAACTATATACTTAACTAAACCAAATTAACTACCCTAAAATATAAACTAAACTAAACTGCACTAAACTAACCTAACATATGCTAAGCTAAAATATACTAAACTATACTAAACTAAACTATAAACTAAACTATAAATTAACTAAACTAAACTAAACCATAAACATAACTATAAAGTAAACTAAACTAAACTAAACTAAACTATAAACTAGATTAAACTAAACTATACTAAAATAAACTAAACTAACCTAACCTAAAGTCACCTAACATAACCTAACCGAAGTTTTCAACCATCAAAAATAAATTTTATCTTTTCCGGAGTCTTTCCGCATAATATGCTTTTCTAAGGTTATCAAACTACAAAAATGAAAGAGAACCAGTTATCTCAAATAAGAACGGAAAAAAGGTGATTCTAATGAGGTTTGTAACCATCTAAATAAATCTTTTCTTTTCGCGAATCTTTCTTCATTTTATGCTTTTTTATGGCTATCAAACTACAATAATGAATGAGAAATAGTTATCTCCATTTGAAACGCAAAAAAAAACGCGATTCTTTTGGTTTCCAACCTTCGAAAATAATTTTTTTCTTTTCGATATTCTTTCCGCATAATATGCTTTTCTAAGCCTATCAAAGTAGAAAAATGAAAGAAAACCATTTATCGCAAATAAGAACGGAAAAAATAGTGATTCTAATGAAGTTTCCAACCATCGAAATAAATATTTTCTATTCGCGAATCTTTCTTGATTTTATGCTTTTCTAAGGCTATCAAACTAGAATAATGAAGGAGAAATAGTTAACTCCATTTGAGAAGCAAAAAAAGCAGATTCTTTTGGTTTCCAACCTTCGAAAATTACTTTCTTCCTAACTAAACTAATTAACCTAACCTAAACAAAACTAAACTAAATTAAACTAAACTCAATAAAACTAAACTTAACTAAAATAAACTAAACTAAAATAAAGGAAAATAACTAAACTAAACGAAACTAACCAAACTAAACTAACCTAACCTAACCTAACATAACATAATCTAACCTAACCTAAACTAAATAAAAATAAATTAAACCAAACTAAATTAACCTAACCTAACCTAACCTAACCTAAAATAAACTAAATTAAACCAAACTAAACTAAACTAAAGTAAACTATAAGCTAAATCATAAACTAAACTAAACTATAAACTAATCTAAATTATAAACTAAACCAAACTAAACTAACCTAACCTAACCTAACCTAACATAACCTAAACTAAACTAAACACAACTAAACTAAAATAAACTAGCCTAACCTAACCTAACCTCACCTAACCTAACCTAACCTAACCTATCCTAAACTAAACAAAAGTAAACTAACCTAATGAAACCTAAACTAAACTAATCTAAACTAAACTAAAATAAACTATTCTATAAACTAAACTAAACTAAACTAAACTAACCAAACCTAACCTAATCTAACCTAAACTAAACTAAAGTAAACTAAACTAACCTAACCTAACCGAACCTAACCTAAAATAAACTAAAATAAACTAAACTAAATAACCTAACTAATCTAAACTAACCTGAACTAACCTAACCTTACCCAAATTAAACTAAACTAATCTAAACTATCCTAACCTAACCTAAACTAAACTAACCTAACCTAACCTAACCTAAACAAATTAAATTAAATTGACTAACTAAGCTAAATTAACTAAACTAAACTAACCGAACCTAACCTAAAATAAACTAAACTAAATAACCTAACTAATCTAAACTAACCTGAACTAACCTAACCTTACCCAAATTAAACTAAACTAAAATAAACTAAAATAAACTAAACTAAATAACCTAACTAATCTAAACTAACCTGAACTAACCTAACCTAACCCAAATTAAACTAAACTAAACTAAACTAATCTAACCTAACCAAACCTAACCTAACCTAAACTAAACTAACCTAACCTAACCTAAACTAAACTAAATTAAACTAAACTAACTAAGCTAAACTAAACTAAACTAAACTAACCAAACCTAACCTAACCTAACATAACATAAACTAAACTAAACTAAACTAAACTAATCTAAACCAAACTAAACTAAAATAAATTCAACTAAATTAAACTAAAGTAAACTACACTAACCTAACCTTTCCTAACCTAATCTAAACTAAACTAAACTAACATAATCCAAAATAACCTATACTAAACTAAACTATAAACTAAAATATAAACTAAACTAAACTAAACTAATCTAAATTACACTAACCTAACCTAACCTTAATTAAACCAAACATAACTTACTTAACCTAACCTAACCTAACCTTACCTATCCTAATCTAAGCTAAACTAAATTAAACTAAACTAAATTATAATTAAACCATAAATTAAACTTAATTAAACTATAAACCAAACTATAAACTAAACTAAAATAAACTAAACTAACCTAACTTAACCTAAACTAACCTAACCTAACCTAAACTAAACTAAACTAAACGAACCTAACTTAACCTACACTAACCTGACCTAACCTAAACTAAACTAAACTAAACTAACCTAAACTAAACAAAACTACACTAAACTAAACTAAACTAAACTAAATTTAACTATAAATTAACTATAAACTATACTTAACTAAATTATAAACTAAACTATAAACTAAATTATATTAACTAAACTAAAATAAACTAAACTAAACTAACCTAACCTAACCTAAACTTAAGTAAACTTAACAAAATTAACATAACCTAACCTAACCTAAACTAAACTAGTCTAAACTAAACTAAACTAAACTATAAACTAAACTATAAATTAACTAAACCAAACTAAATTATCAACTAAACTAAACTAAACTAAACTATCCTAACGTAACCTAACCTAACCTAAATTAAACTAAACTAAACTAAACTAAACAAAACTAAACTAAACTAAACTAAATTGAACTATAAACTTAACTATAAACTTAACTATACTTAACTAAACTAAATGAACTAACCTAACCAAAACATAACTAAACTTAATTAAACTAATCTAACCTAACCTAAAATAAATTAAACTAAACTAAACGAAACTAAATTAAGGTAAACTAAACTAACCTAACCTAACCTTACCTAAACTACACTAAACTAAACTTACCTAACTTAACGTAACATAAAGTAAACTAAACTAAACTAAACGAATCTAAAGTATAAACTAAACTATAAACTAAACTAAATTAAACTATAAACTTAACTAAACTAAACTAAACTAAACTAACCTAACCTAACGGAACGTAGCCTAACCTAACCTAACCTAAACTAAATTAAGCAAATTAAACTAACTTAACCTAACCTAACCAATACTAAACTAAATTAAACTTACATAACTTAACCTAACCTAAAGTAAACTAAACTAAACTAAACGAAACTAAACTATAAAATAAACTATAAACTAAACTAAACTACACTAATCTATAAATGAAACTAAACTAAACTAAATAAACCTAACCTAACCTAAACAAACCGAACATAGCCTAACCTAACCTTGCCTAAAATAAACTCAACTAACCTAATCTAACCTAACCCAACCTAAATTAATCTAAATTAGCCTAACCTAATCCAACCTTCCTAACCTAAACTAAACTAAACTATAAACTAAATTAAACTAAACTATACATAAACTATAAACTAAACTTAACTAAGCCATAAACTAAACTAAACTAAACTAAACTACACTAAATTAACCTAACATATCCTAACCTCACCTATACTAATGTATACTAAACTAAACTCAACGATAAACTAAACTATAAATTAACTAAACTAAACTAAACTATAAACTAAACTATAAAGTAAACTAAACTAAACTAAACTATAAACTAGATTAAACTAAACTATACGAAACTAAACTAAACTAACCTAATCTAAACTCAACTAAACTAAAATAAGCTAAATTAACCTAACCTAAACTAAACTGAATTAAACTAAACTAACCTTACCTAACCTAACCTAAATTACTATACTAAACTATAAGCTAAATTATAAACTAAACTAAATTAACTATAAACTAAACTAAGATAAACTACACTAAATTAAACTAAACAAACCTAACCTAAACTAAACTAAACTAAACTAACCTAACTTAACCTAAACTAAACTAAATTAAACTAAACTAAAATATAAACTAAATTATAACACAAACTAAGCTAAACTAAACTATAAACTAATCTAAAAAAAAACTAAACTAATATAACCTAAACTAACCTAACCTAACCTAAACTAAACTAAACCAAACTAAAATAACCTTACCTAACCTAACCTAACCTAACTTAACCAAACTAAAGTTAACGCACCTAACCTAACCTAACCTAACGTAACATAAATTAAACTAATCTAAACTAAGCTAACCTAAGCTAACCTAACCTAACCTACACGAAACTACACTAAACTATACCAAACTAAACCAAACTAAACTAAATTCTAAACTAAACTATAAACTAAATTAAACTAAACTATAAATTAAACTATAAACTAATCTAAACTAAACTAACCTAACCTAACCTAAACTAAACTGATCTAAACTAACCGAACCTATCCTAAATTAAACTAAACTAAATTAAACTAAACTAAACTAAACGAAACTAACTAAACTAAACTAACTTAACCTAACCTAACCTAACATAACCTAACCTAAAATAAATAAAAGTAAATTAAACCAAACTAAACTAACCTAACCTAACCTAACTAAACTAAACTAAACTAAACTAACCTAACCTAACCTAACCTAAACTAAACTAAACTAAACTAAACAAACCTAACCCAACCTAACCTAAAATAAACTGAACTAAAATAAACTAACCTAACCTAACCTAAACTAAATAAAATTAAACTAAATGAAACTAAACTAAATTATAAGCTAAACTATAAACTAAACTAAACAAAAAAACTAATCTAAAGTATAAACTAAACTAAAATAAACTAAACTAACCTAACATAACCTTACCTGACCTAAACTAAATTAAACAAAACTAAACTTAACTAAACTAACCTAAGCTAACTTAGCCTAAACTAAAGTAAACTAAACTAAACTACAATAACCTAATCAAACCTAAACTAAACTAATCTAAACTAAACTAATTAAACTATTCTATAAACTACACTAAACTAAACTAAAGTAACCTAACCTAACCTAACCAAAACTAAACCAAACTAAACTAAAATAAACTATAAACTAAACTAAACTAAAATATAAACTAAACTATAAACTAAATTAATTAACTAAACTATAAACAAAACTAAACTTAACTAAACTACACTAAACTAAACTTAACTAACCTAACCTAACCTAACTTAACTTAACATAAACTAAACTAAACTAAGCTAAGCTAACCTAACCTAACCTAAACGAAACTAAACTAAACTAAACTAAATTAAACTAATCTAAACTAAACTAAACTAAATTCAACTAAATTAAACTAAACTAAACTACACTAACTTAACCTAAACTAATCTAATCAAAACTTAAGAAAACTAAACCAAACCAACCTAGCCTAAACTAACCTAAACTATCTAAATTAAACTAGACTAAAGTATAAACTAAACTATAAACTAAACTAAACTAAATTACAAACTAAACTATAAACTAAACTAACCTAACCTAACATAACCTAAACTAAACTAAACTATAATAAACTGATTTGACATAACCTAACCTAACCTTACCTAACCTAATCTAACCTAAACTAAAACAAACTAAAGTAAACTAAATTATAAACTATACTATAAACTAATCTATAAACTACTCTAAAACAAACTATAAACTAAAATAAACTAAACTAAAACAAACTAAACTAAACTAACTAACCTAACCTAACCTAACTTAAGATAAACTAAACTAACCTAACCTAACCTAAACTGAACTAAACTAAACTATATTCTAAACTAACTATAATAAACTATAAACTAAAGGAAACTATAAACTAAACTAAGCTAAACTAAACTAACCTAACCTAAACTAACCTAAACTAAACTAATCTAACCTAACTTAACATAACCTAAACCAAACAAATCTAAACTAAACTAAACTAAAATCACCTTACCCAGCCTAATCTAACCTAACCTAAACTAAACTAAATTAAACTAACCTAACCTAACCTAACCTAACCTAACCTTAACTACCCTAACCTAAACTAAATTAAACTAAACTAAACCATAAACTAAACTAAACTATACTAAAACACACTAATCTCATATAACCTAAACTAGCGTAACCTCAACTAAACCAAACTAACCTAACCTAACCTAACCTAAACTAAACTTAACTAAACTAAACTAAACTAAATTAAACTATACTAAACTATAAATTAAACTATAAACTAAACAAAACTATAAACTAAACCATAAACTAAAATAAACTAAACTATAAACAAAACTAAAGTAAAGTAAACTAACATAACATAACCAAAACTAAACTAAACTAACCTTACCTCACCTAACCTAAACTAACCTAAACTAACCTAAATTAAACTAAACAAAACTAACCTAACCTAACCTAATCTAAACTAAACTAAACTAAACTAAATTCAACTAAACAAAATAAACTAAACTATACTACACTAACCTAACCTTTCTTAACCTAATCTAAACTAAACTAAACTAACCTAATCCAAACTAACCTAAATAAAACTAAACTATAAACTAAACTATAAACTAAACTATACTAAACTATAAACTAAACTATAAACTAAACTAACCTAACCTAAACTAAATTAATCTAAACTAACTTAAACTAAACTAAAATAAACTAACCTAACATAACCTAAACTAAACTAAACGAAACTAAACGAAACTAAACTAAACTAACCAAACCTACCCTAACCTAACTTAACCTGACCCATCCCTAATTAAACTAATCTAAACTAAACTAAACTAAACTAAACTATAAACTAAATTATAAACTAAACTATAAACTAAACTAAACTATAAACTAAACTAAAATAAACTTCACTATCCTAAAGTAACCTAACCTAAACTAAACCTAACTAAACTAACTTAACCTAACCTTCCCCAACCTAAACTAAACAAAACTAAACTAAACTAACCCATCCTAACCTAACTTATCCTAATCTAACCTAAACTAAACTAGTCTAAACTAAACTAAACTAAACTATAAACTTAACTATAAATTAACTAAACCAAACTAAATTTTAAACTAAACTAAACTAAACTATCCTAAAAAAGCCTAACCTAACCTAAATTAAACTAAACTAAACTAAACTAAACTAAACAAAACTAAACTAAATTGAACTATAAACTTAACTCTATACTTAACTAAACTAAAGTATAAACTAAACTGAACTTAACCAACCTAACCAAAACATAACTAAACTTAACTAAACTAATCTAACCTAACCTAAAATAAATTAAACTAAACTAAACGAAACTAAATTAAGGTAAACTAAACTAACCTAACCTAACCTAACCTAACCAATACTAAACTAAACTAAACTTACATAACTTAACCCAACCTAAAGTAAACTAAACTATACTAAACTAAACGAAACTAAACTATAAAATAAACTATAAACTAAACTAAACTACACTAATCTATAAACTAAACTAAACTAAACTAAATAAACCTAACCTAACCTAACCTAACCGAACCTAGCCTAACCTAACCTTACCTAAATTAAACTCAACTAACCTAATCTAACCTAACCCAACCTAAATTAATCTAAACTAACCTAACCTAGTCTAACCTACCTAACCTAAACTAAACTAAACTATAAACTAAATTAAACTAAACTATACATAAACTATAAACTAAACTAAACTAAACTAAGCCATAAACTAAACTAAACTAAACTAAACTACACTAAATTAACCTAACATAACCTAAGCTAACCTATATTAATGTACACTAAACTAAACTCAACTATAAACTAAACTATAAATTAACTAAACTAAACTAAACTATAAACTAAACTATAAAGTAAACTAAACTAAACTAAACTATAAACTAGATTAAACTAAACTATACTAAACTAAACTAAACTAACCTAATCTAAACTCAACTAAACTAAACTAAACTAACTTAACCTAACCTAAACGAAACTGAATTAAACTAAACTAAATTCAACTAAACTAAACTAAACTAAACTAACCTAAACTAACCTAACCTAACATAACCTAAATTAAACTAAACTAAATTAAACTAAACTAAACAAAAGTATACTAAACTAAACTAAATTTAACTATAAACTAAACTATAAAGTAAACTTAACTAAATAATAAACTAAACTATAAACTAAATTAAAATTAACTAAACTAAACTATAAACTAAACTAAACTAAACTAAACTAAACGAAACTAAACTATACTAAAATAACTAAACTAACTCAACCTAACGTAACGTAACCTAACCTAACCGAAGTTTTCAACCTTCAAAAATAAATTTTTTCTTTTCGGGATTCTTTCCGCATAATATGCTTTTCTAAGGTAATCAAACTACAACAATGAAAGAGAACCAGTTATCTCAAATAAGAACGGAAAAAAAGTGATTCTAATGAGGTTTGGAATCATCGAAATAAATCTTTTGTTTGCGCGAATCTTTCTTCATTTTATGCTTTTCTAAAGCTATCAAACTAGAATAATGAAGGAGAAATACATATCTCCATTTAAAACGCACAAAAAAAAAAAAAAAAAAAAAAAAACCAGCTTCTTTTGGTTTCCAACCTTAGAAAATATGTTTTTTTCCTTTAGAGATCCTTTCCGCACAATATGCTTTTCTAAGGCTATCAAAGTAGTAAAATGAAAGAAAACCATTTATCGCAAATAAGAACGGAAAAAAAAAGCGATTCTAATGAAGTTTCCAACCATGGAAATAAATATCTTCTATTCGCGAATCTTTCTTGATTTTATGCTTTTCTAAGGCTATCAAACTAGAATAATGAAGGAGAAATAGTTAACTCCATTTAAGACGCAAAAAAAGCAGATTCTTTTGGTTTCCAACCTTCGAAAATAATTTTCTTCCTAACAAAACTAACCTAACCTAACCTAAACCAAACTAAACTAAATTAAACTAAACTCAATAAAACCAAACTAAACTAAACTAAACGAAACTAACTATACTAAACTAAACTAAACTAAACTAACGTTATTTAACCTAACGTACCCTAACCTAAACTAAACTAAACTAAACTAACATAACCTAACCTTTCGTAAACTAAAGTAAACCAAACTAAATTAACATAACTAAACTAAACTAAACTATAAACTAAACTTAACTATACTATAAACTAAACTATAAACTAAACTAAACCAAACTATAAACTAAACTAAGATAAACTAAACTAAACTATAAACTAAACTAAACTAAACTATAAACTAAACTAAGATAAACTAAACTAACCTAACCTAACCTAAACTAAACTAACCTAACCTTAAATAAACTACACTTAACTAAACTATAAACTAACCTAAAATAAACAAAACTAAACTAATATAACTTAAACTAACCTAACCTAACCTAACCTAACGTAACATAAACTAAACTAAACTAAGCTAAGCTCAGCTAAGCTAAGCTAAATTAACCTAAACGAAACTAAACTAAACTAAACTAAACCAAACTAAACTAAACTAAACAGAAACTATAAACTAAACTAAACTAAACTATAAATTAAACTATAAACTAATCTAAACTAAACCAACCTAACCTAACCTAAATTAAACTGATCTAAACTAACCGAACCTAACTTAAAATAATGTTAACTATACTAAACTAAACTAAATTCATCCAAACTAAATAAAACTAAACTAAACTACACTAACCTAACCTTTCCTAAACTAATCTAAACTAAACTAAACTAAACTAACCTAATCCAAACTAACCTAAACTAATCTAAAATATAAACTAAACTATAAACTAAATTAACTAAACTAAAAACTAAACTATAAACTAAACTAAACAATAAACTAAACTAAACTAAACTAATCTAAATTACAATAACCTAACCAAACCTTAACTAAACCAAACTAAACTAACTTAACCTATCCTAACCTTACCTAACGTAATCTAAGCTAAACTAAACTTAACTAAACTATAAACTAAACTATAAACTAAATTTAATTAAACTAGTAACTAAACTATAAACTAAACTAAAATAAACTAAACTATAAACAAAACTAAGCTAAACTAACTAAACTAAACTAACCTAACCTAAACTAAACTAAAATAAACTAACCTAACATAACCTAAACTAAACTAAACTAAACGAAACTAAACGAAATTAAACTAAACTAACCTAACCTAACTTAAAATAAACTAAACTATAAACTAAACTAAACTAAAGTAAATTAAGTATAAACTAAATTAACTAAACTAACCTAACCTAACCTAACCTAAACTAAACAAAACTAAGCTAACCTAACCTACCCTAACCTAACTTAACCTGACCCAACCCTAATTAAACTAATCTAAACTAAACTAAACATAACTATAAACTAAATTATAAACGAAACTATAAAGTAAACTAAAATAAACTATAAACTAAACTATACTTAACTATCCTAAAGTAAGCTGACGTAAGATAAACCTAACTAAACTAAGCTAACCTAACCTCACCTATCCTAAACTAAACAAAACTAAACTATCCTAACCTATCCTAACTAACTTAACCTAATCTAACCTAAACTAAACTGAATTAAACTAAACTAAACTAAACTATAAACTAAACTATAAAGTAAACTAAACTAAACTAAATTATAAACTAAACTAAACTAAACTAAACTATCCTAACGTAACCTAGCCTAACCAAAATTAAACTAAACTTACCTAACCTACACTAAACTAAACTAAACTATAAAATAAACCAAAATAGTAAGTAATCTATAAACTAATCTAAACTAAACTAAACAAAATAACCTAACCTAACCTATCGTAACCTAATCTAAATTAAACAAAACTAAATTAACCTAACCTAACTTAACCTAACCTAACCTAAAATAAACTAATCTAAACTAAACTAAGCTAAACTAAACTAAACTAAACTAAACTAACCTAACCTAACCTAACCTAAACTAAACTAAACTAACCTAACCTAACCTAAACTAAAATAAACTAAACTATAAACTAAACTATAACCTAATTTAAAGTAAACTATAAACTAAAATAAACTAAACTAACCTTACCTAACCTAACCTAACCTAACCCAAACTAAACTAAAATAACCTACCTTAACCTCACCTAACCTAACCTAACCTAAACTGAACTAAACTAAACTAACCTAACCTAACCTAAACTAAAATAAACTAAAATAAACTAACCTAACATAAACTAACCTAAACTAAACTAAATTAAACTAAATTAAACTAAACTAAACTATAAGCTAAACTATAAACTAAACTAAACTATAAACTAATCTAAAGTATATACTAAACTAAACTAACCTAACCTAGCCTAACCTGACCTAAACAAAACTAAACTAAACTAAACTAAACTAATCTACTCTAAACTAAATTAAGCTATTCTATAAACTAAACTAAACTAAACTAAACTAACCTAACCTAGCCTAACCCAAACTAAACCAAACTAAACTAAAATAAACTATAAACTAAACTATAAACTAAACTAAACTATAAACTAATCTAAAGTATATACTAAACTAAACTAACCTAACCTAGCCTAACCTGACCTAAACAAAACTAAACTAAACTAAACTAAACTAATCTACTCTAAACTAAATTAAGCTATTCTATAAACTAAACTAAACTAAACTAAACTAACCTAACCTAGCCTAACCCAAACTAAACCAAACTAAACTAAAATAAACTATAAACTAAACTATAAACTAAACTAAACTATAAACTAAACTATAAATTAAATTAATTAACTAAACTATACACTAAACTAAACTTAACTAAACTAAACTAAACATAACTAACCTAACCTAACCTAACCTAACTTAACTTAACATAAACTAAACTAAACTAAGCTAACCTAACCTAACCTAACCTAACCTAAACGAAACTAAACTAAACTAAACTAAACTAAACTAAATTCAACTAAATTCAACTAAACTAAACTACACTAACCTAACGTAACCTAATCTAATCTAAACTAAACTAAACTACACTAAACCAAACTAACCTAAGCCTAACTAACCCAAACTATCTAAACTAAACTGAACTATAAAGTAAACTATAAATTAAACTAAACTCTAAACTATAAACTAAAATAAACCAAACCATGAACTAAACTATAAACCAAAGTAATCTAACCTAACCTAACCAAACATAACCTAAACTAAACTAAAATAAAATAAACTAATTTAAAATAACCTAACCTAACCTAACCTTACATAACCTAATCTAACCTAAACTAAATTAAAGTAAACTAAATTATAAACTATAATATAAACTAATCTATAAACTAAACTAAACTAAACTATAAACTAAAATAAACTAAACTAAACTAACTAACCTAAATTAACCTAACCTTACCTAACCTAAGCTAATTAAACTAACCTAACCTAACTAAACTAAACTAAAGTAAACTAAACTGTAATCTAAACTAACTATAAAAAACTCTAAACTAAAGGAAACTATAAACTAAACTAAACTAAACTAACCTAACCGAACCTAAACAAAACTAATCTAACCTAACCTAACCTACCCTAAACTAAACTAATCTAAATTAAACTAAACTAAAATCACCTTACCCAACTTAACCTAACCTTTTCTAAACTAAACTAAACTAAACTAACCTAAGCTAACCTAACCAAAACTAAATTAAACTAAACTAAAATAAACTAAACTAAACCATAAACTCAACTAAACTAAACTAAACAAATCTAATCTAATATAACCTACCCTAACGTAACCCAAACTAAACCAAACTAACCTAACCTAACCTAACCTAATCTAAACTTATCTAAACTAAACTAAACTGTACTAAATTATAAACTAAATTATAAACTAAATTATAAACTAAACTAAACAAAACTATAAACAAAACAATAAACTAAACTAAACTAAACTAAACTAAACTAAACATAACTAAACTTAACTAAACTAATCTAACCTAACCTAAACTAAACTAAACTAAACGAAACTAAATTAACCTAAACTAAACTAACCTAATCTAACCTTACCTAAACTAAACTAAACTAAACTTACCTAACTTAACCTAACCTAAAGTAAACTAAACTAAACTAAACTAAACGAAACTAAACTATAAACTAAACTATAAATTAAACTAAACTAAACTAAACTATAAACTTAACTAAACTAAACTAAACCAAACTAACCTAACCTAACCTAACCGAACCTATCCTAACCTAACCTAAATTAAAATAAACTACCTATCCTAACCTACCCCAACCTAAATTAATCTAAACTAACCTAACCTAACCTAAACTTAACTAAACTATAAACTAAATTAAACTAAACTATAAATAAACTATAAACGAAACTAAACTAAACTAAGCCATAAACTAAACTAAACAAAACTAAACTACACTAAACTAACCTAATATATTCTAAGCTAACCTATACTAAACTAAACTAAACTAAACTAAATTATAACTAAACTATAAATTAACTAAACTAAACTATAAACTAAACTATAAAGTAAACTAAACTAACCTAACTTAACCTAAACTAAAATAAACTAAACTAACCTTACCTAACCTAACCTAACCTAAACTAAACTAAAATAACCTAACTTAACCTAACCTAACCTAACCTAACCTTAACTGAACTAAACTAAACTAAACTTACCTAACCTAGCCTAAACTAAACTAAACTACATTAAACTAAACTAAACTAAACTAAACTATAAGCTAAACTATAAACTAAACTAAACTAAATTTTAAATTAATCTAAAGTATAAACTAAACTAAACTAAACTAACCTAACCTGAAATAAACTAAACTAAACCAAACTAAACTGAACTATACTAACCTAACCTAACTTAACCTAAACTAAGGTAAACTAAACTAAACTACAATAACCTAATCAAACCTAAACTAAACTAATCCAAACTAAACTAAATTAAACTATTCTATAAACTAAACTAAACCAAACTAAACTAACCTAACCTAACCAAAACTAAATTAAACCAAACTAAACTAAAATAAACTATAAACTAAACTATAAACTAAACTAAACTAAAGTATAAACTAAACTATATATTAAATTAATTAACTAAACTATAAACTGAACTAAACTTAACTAAACTATACTAAACTAAACTTAACTAACCTAACCTAACCTAACCTAAGTTAACTTAACATAAACTAAACTAAACTAAACTAAGCTAACCTAACCCAACCTAGCCTAACCTATCCTAAACGAAACTAAACTAAACTAAACTAAACTAAACTATACTAAACTAAACTAAACTAAATTAAACTAAACTAAACTAAACTGCACTAACCTAACCTAACCTAATCTAATCTAAACTAAAGAAAACTAAACCAAACCAACCTAGCCTAAACCAACCTAAACTAAACTAATCTAACCTAACTTAACTAAACTAAACAAAACTAAACTAAACTAAACTAAATTGAACTATAAACTAAACTATATACTTAACTAAACCAAATTAAACTAAATTAAATTAACTAAAATATAAACAAAACTAAACTTCACTAAACTAACCTAACATATGCTAAGCTAACCTATACTAAACTATACTAAACTAAACTCAACTATAAACTAAACTATAAATTAACTAAACTAAACTAAACTATAAACATAACTATAAAGTAAACTAAACTAAACTAAACTATAAACTAGATTAAACTAAACTATACTAAACTAAACTAAACTAACCTAATCTAAACTCAACTAAACTAAACTAATTTAACCTAACCTAAAGTAAACTAAATTAAACTAAACTAAACGAAACTAAACTATAAACTAAACTATAAACTAAACTAAACTAAACTATAAACTAAACTAAATTAAACTTAACTATCCTAAAGTAACCTAACCTAAACTAAACCTAACTAAACTAACCTAACCTAACCTAACCTAAACTAAACTAAACTAAAATAAACTAAACTATAAACTAAACTAAACTAAACTAAAGTATATACTAAATTAAACTAAACAAAACTAACCTAACTTAAAATAAACTAAACTAAACTAGAAAGTAAACTAAACTAAGCTAAATTAACTATAATCTAAACTATACTTAATTAAACTAACCTAACCTAACCTCACCTAACCTAAACTAAACAAAACTAAACTAAACTAACCCAAACTAAACAAACCTACACCGAACTAAACTAAATTAAACTTAATTTAAATATAAATTAACTATAAACTAAACTTAACTAAATTATAAAATAAAATATAAACTAAATTATATGAACTAAACTAAAATAAACTAAACTAAACTAAACTAAACTAACCTAACCTAAACTTAACTTAACTAAACTTAACTAAATTAACCTAACCTAACCTAAACTAAACTAAAATAAACTAAACGAAACTAAACTAAATTAAAATAAACTAAACTAAACTTTCCTAACCTAAACTAACCTAACCTAACCTAACCGAAATTTCCAACCTTCAAAAATAAATTTTTCTTTTCGATATTCTTTCCGCATAATATGCGTTTCTAAGGTTATCAAACAACAAAAATGAAAGAGAACCAGTTATCTCAAATAAGAACGGAAAAAAATGTGATTCTAAAGAGGTTTGCAACCATCGATATAAATCTTTTCTTTTCGAGTATCTTTCTTGATTTTATGCTTTTTTAAGGCTATCGCATTTGAATAATGAAGGAGAAATGGTTAACTCCATTTGAGACGCAAAAAAAGAAGATTCTTTTGGTTTCCAACCATGGAAAGTAATTTGTTTCCTAACTAAACTAACCTAACCTAACCTAAATTAAACTAAAGTAAATTAAATTAAACTAAACTAAACTAAACTAAACGAAACTAACTAAACTAAACTAACTTAACCTAACCTAACCTAAACTAAACTAAACTCAACAAAACTATACTAAACTAAACTAAATTGAACTATAAACTAAAATATATACTTAACTAAACCAAATTAACTACACTAAACTAAAAACTAAACTAGCCTAAACTATACTAAACTAAACTAAACTATCCTAAACTAAACATAACTAAACTTAACTAAACTAATCTACCCTAACCTAAACTAAACAAAACTAAACTAAACTAAACTAAGCTAAACTAAACTTACCTAACTTAACCTGACCTAAAGTAAACTAAATTAAACTAAACTAAACGAAACTAAACTATAAACTAAACCAAATTAAGCTTAACTATCCTAAAGTAACCTAACCTAAACTAAACCTAACTAAACTAACCTAACTTAACGTAACCTAAACTAAACTAAACTAAACTAAACTACACTATCTTAACCTGACCTAAACTAAACTGAATTAAACTCAACTAAATTCAACTAAAGTAAACTAAACTAAACTAACCTAACCTAACGTAACCTAACCTAACATAACCTAAACTAAACTAAACTGTACTAAACTAAACAAAACTAAACTAAACTAAACCAAACTAAACTAAATTTAACTATAAACTAAGCTATAAACTAAACTTAACTAAATAATAAACTAAACTATAAACTAAATTAAATTAACAAAACTAAACTATAAACTAAACTAAAATAAACTAAACTAAACTAAACTAAAATAACCTAACCTAACCTAAACTTAACTAAACTTAACCAAATTATCCTAACCTAACCTAAACTAAACTAAACCAAACTAAACGAAACTAAACTATACTAAACTAAACTAAACTAAACTAACCTATCCTAACCTAACCTAACCGAAGTTTTCAACCTTCAAAAATAAATGTTTTCTTTTCGGGATTATTTCCGCATAATATGGTTTTCTAAGGCTATCAAAGAAGAAAATTGAAAGAAAACCATTTATCGCAAATAAGAACGTAAAAAAAAAGTGATTCTAATGAAGTTTCCAACCATCGAAATAAATATCTTCTATTCGCGAATCTTTCTTGATTTTATGCTTTTCTAAGGCTATCAAATTAGAATAATGAAGGAGAAATAGTTAACTCCATTTGAGAGGTAAAAAAAGCAGATTCTTTTGGTTTCCAACCTTCGAAAATAATTTTCTTCCTAACAAAACTAACCTACCCTAACCTAAACCAAACTAAACTAAATTCTAAACTCACTAAAACTAAACCAAACTAAAATAAACTAAACGAAACTAACCGAAACTACCTAAACTAAACTAAACAAAACTAATCTAACCTTACCTAACCTAACCTAATCTAACCTAAACTAAACTAAACTATACTAACCTAAACTAAATAAGCAAATCTAAACTAAACTAAACTAAACTATAAACTAAACTATAAACTAAACTTAACTTAACTATAAACTAAAATATAAACTAAAATAAACTATACTATAAACAAAACTAAAGTAAATTAAACTAACCTAACAAAACCTAATCTAACCTAAATTAAACTAAACTAACCTTAGCTAACCTAACCTCAACTAACCAAAACTAAACTAAACTAAACTAAATTGAACTATAAACTAAACTATATACTTAACTAAACCAAATTAACTACACTAAAATATAAACTAAACTAACCTAAACTAAACTAAACTAAACTAACCTAAACTAAACATAACTAAACGTAACTAAACTAATCTACAATAACCTGAACTAAACAAAACTAAACGAAACGAAAATTAACTAAGCTAAACTAAACTAACCTAACCTAACCTTACCTAAACTAAACTAAATTAAACTTACCTAACTTAACCTAACCTAAAGTAAACTAAATTAAACTAAACTAAGCGAAACTAAACTATAAATTAAACCAAATTAAGCTTAACTATCCTAAAGTAACCTAACCTAAACTAAACCTAACTAAACTAACCTAACTTAACGTAACCTAAACTAAACTAAACTAAACTAAACTAAAATAAAGTAAACTATAAACTAAACTAAACTATTAACTAAACTAAACTAAAGTATATTTTAAATTAAACTAAACTAAACTAAACTAACCTAACTTAAACTAAACTAAACTAAACTAGAAACTAAACTAAACTAAACTAAATTAACTAAAAACTAAACTATACTTAATTAAACTAACCTAACCTAGCCTCACCTAACCTAAACTAAACAAAACTAAACTAAACTAACCTAAACTAAACAAAACTATACCGAAATAAACTAAACTAAACTAAATTTAACTATAAATTAACTATAAACTAAATTTAACTAAATTATAAAATAAACTATAAACTAAATTATACGAACTAAACTAAAATAAACTAAACTAAACTAAACTAAACTAACCTAACCTAACCTAAACTTAACTAAACTTAACTAAATTAACCTAATCTAAACTAAACTAAAATAAACTAAACGAAACTAAACTAAACTTACCTAACCTAAACTAACCTAACCTAACCGAAATTTCCAACCTTCAAAAATAATTTTTTTCTTTTCGATATTCTTTCCGCATAATATGCGTTTCTAAAGTTATCAAACAACAAAAATGAAACAGAACCAGATATCTCAAATAAGAACGGAAAAAAGTGATTCTAATGAGGTTTGCAACCAACGAAATAAATCTTTTCTTTTCGTGAATCTTTCTTGATTTTATGCTTTTCTAAGGCTATCAAATTAAAATAATGAAGGAGAAATTGTTAACTCCATTTGAGACGCAAAAAAAGAAGATTCTTTTGGTTTCCAACCATGGAAAATAATTTTTTCCGAACTAAACTAACCTAACTTAACCTAAAGTCAACTAAACTAAATTAAACTTAACTAAACCAAACTAAACTAAACGAAACTAACTAAACTAATCTAACTTAACCCAACCTAACCTAACATAACCTAACCTAACCAAAACTAAATAAAAGTAAATTAAATCAAACTAAACTAACCTAACCTAACCTAACCTAAACTAGACTAAACTAAATTAAACTAAACTAAACTAAACTAAACTAACCTAACATAACCTAACGTAACCTAAACTAAAATAAACTAACCTAACATAACCTAAACTAAACTAAATTAAACTAAATTAAACTAAACTAAACTATAAACTAAACTAAAAACTAAACTAAACTAAAAACTAATCTAAAGTATAAAGTAAACTAAACTAAACTAAACTAACCTAACCTAACCTCACCTAACCTAAACTAAACAAATCTAAACTAAACTAACCTACCCTTACCTAACCTAAACTAAACTAATCTAAACTAAACTAAACTAAACTATAAAATAAATTATATACTAAACTATAAAGTAAACTAAACTAAATTATAAACTAAACTAAACTAACTATCCTAACGTAAACTAACCTAACGTAAATTAAACTAAACTTACCTAACCTACACTTAACATAACTAAATTAAACTATAAACTAAACCAAACTATTAACTAAACTATAACCTAATCTAAACTAAACAAAATAACCTAACCTAGCCTATGGTAACCTAACCTAAACTAAACAAAAATAAACTATACTAAATTAAATTGAACTATAAACTTAACTATATACTTAACTAAACAAAATTAACTAAACTAAAGTATAAACTAAACTAAACTAAACTAACCTAACTAAAACATAACTAAACTTAAATAAACTAATCTAACCTAAATTAAAATAAATTAAACTAAACTAAACGAAACTAAATTAAGCTAAACTAAACTAACCTAACCTAACCTTACCTAAACTACAATAAACTAAACTTACCTAACTTAACGTAACCTAAAGTATACTAAACTAAACTAAACTAAACGGAACTAAAGTATAAACTAAACTATAAACTAAACTAAACTAAACTATAAATTTAACTAAACTAAACTAAACTAACCTAACCTAATCTAACCGAACCTAAACAAACCCAACCTAACCTAAACGAAACTAAACTAAACTAAGCTATACTAAACCAAACTAAACTAAATTCAACTAAATTAAACTAAACTAAACTAAACTGCACTAACCTAACCTAACCTAATCTAATCTAAACTAAAGTAAACTAAACCAAACCAACCTAGCCTAAACTAACCTAAACTAAACTAATCTAACCTAACTTAACTAAACTAAACAAAACAAAACTAAACTAAACTAAATTGAACTATAAACTAAACTATATACTTAACTAAACCAAATTAACTACCCTAAAATATAAACTAAACTAAACTGCACAAAACTAACCTAACATATGCTAAGCTAAAATATACTAAACTATACTAAACTAAACTCAACTATAAACTAAACTATAAATTAACTAAACTAAAATAAACCATAAACATAACTATAAAGTAAACTAAACTAATCTAAACTAAACTATAAACTAGATTAAACTAAACTATACTAAAATAAACTAAACTAACCTAACCTAAAGTCACCTAACATAACCTAACCGAAGTTTTCAACCATCAAAAATAAATTTTATCTTTTCCGGAGTCTTTCCGCATAATATGCTTTTCTAAGGTTATCAAACTACAAAAATGAAAGAGAACCAGTTATCTCAAATAAGAACGGAAAAAAGGTGATTCTAATGAGGTTTGCAACCATCTAAATAAATCTTTTCTTTTCGCGAATCTTTCTTCATTTTATGCTTTTTTATGGCTATCAAACTACAATAATGAATGAGAAATGTTATCTCCATTTGAAACGCAAAAAAAAACGCGATTCTTTTGGTTTCCAACCTTCGAAAATAATTTTTTTCTTTTCGATATTCTTTCCGCATAATATGCTTTTCTAAGCCTATCAAAGTAGAAAAATGAAAGAAAACCATTTATCGCAAATAAGAACGGAAAAAAAAGTGATTCTAATGAAGTTTCCAACCATCGAAATAAATATTTTCTATTCGCGAATCTTTCTTGATTTTATGCTTTTCTAAGGCTATCAAACTAGAATAATGAAGGAGAAATAGTTAACTCCATTTGAGAAGCAAAAAAAGCAGATTCTTTTGGTTTCCAACCTTCGAAAATTACTTTCTTCCTAACTAAACTAATTAACCTAACCTAAACCAAACTAAACTAAATTAAACTAAACTCAATAAAACTAAACTTAACTAAAATAAACTAAACTAAAATAAAGGAAAATAACTAAACTAAACGAAACTAACCAAACTAAACTAACCTAACCTAACCTAACATAACATAATCTAACCTAACCTAAACTAAATAAAAATAAATTAAACCAAACTAAATTAACCTAACCTAACCTAACCTAAAATAAACTAAATTAAACCAAACTAAACTAAACTAAAGTAAACTATAAGCTAAATCATAAACTAAACTAAACTATAAACTAATCTAAATTATAAACTAAACTAAACTAAACTAACCTAACCTAACCTAACCTAACATAACCTAAACTAAACTAAACACAACTAAACTAAAATAAACTAACCTAACCTAACCTAACCTCACCTAACCTAACCTAACCTAACCTATCCTAAACTAAACAAAAGTAAACTAACCTAATGAAACCTAAACTAAACTAATCTAAACTAAACTAAAATAAACTATTCTATAAACTAAACTAAACTAAACTAAACTAACCTAACCTAACCTAATCTAACCTAAACTAAACTAAAGTAAACTAAACTAACCTAACCTAACCGAACCTAACCTAAAATGAACTAAAATAAACTAAACTAAATAACCTAACTAATCTAAACTAACCTGAACTAACCTAACCTTACCCAAATTAAACTAAACTAAACTAAACTAATCTAAACTATCCTAACCTAACCTAAACTAAACTAACCTAACCTAACCTAACCTAAACAAATTAAATTAAACTAGACTAACTAAGCTAAATTAACTAAACTAAACTAACCGAACCTAACCTAAAATAAACTAAACTAAATAACCTAACTAATCTAAACTAACCTGAACTAACCTAACCTTACCCAAATTAAACTAAACTAAAATAAACTACTCTAAACTAACCAAACCTAACCTAACCTAAACTAACCTAACCTAAACTAAACTAAATTAAACTAAACTAACTAAGCTAAACTAAACTAAACTAAACTAACCGAACCTAACCTAACCTAACATAACATAAACTAAACTAAACTAAACTAAACTAATCTAAACCAAACTAAACTAAAATAAATTCAACTAAATTAAACTAAAGTAAACTACACTAACCTAACCTTTCCTAACCTAATCTAAACTAAACTAAACTAACATAATCCAAACTAAACTAAACTAAACTATAAACTAAAATATAAACTAAACTAAACTAAACTAATATAAATTACACTAACCTAACCTAACCTTAATTAAACCAAACATAACTAACTTAACCTAACCTAACCTAACCTTACCTATCCTAATCTAAGCTAAACTAAACTAAACTAAACTAAATTATAATTAAACTATAAATTAAACTTAATTAAACTATAAACCAAACTATAAACTAAAATAACATAAACTAAACTAACCTAACTTAACCTAAACTAACCTAACCTAACCTAAACTAAATTAAACTAAACGAACCTAACTTAACCTAAACTAACCTAACCTAACCTAAACTAAACTAAACTAAACTAACCTAAACTAAACAAAACTACACTAAACTAAACTAAACTAAATTTAACTATAAATTAACTATAAACTATACTTAACTAAATTATAAACTAAACTATAAACTAAATTATATTAACTAAACTAAAATAAACTAAACTAAACTAACCTAACCTAACCTAAACTTAAGTAAACTTAACAAAATTAACATAACCTAACCTAACCTAAACTAAACTAAAATAAACTAAACGAAACTAAACTAAACTAAACTTACCTAACCTAACCTAACCTAACCTAACCGAAATTTCCAACCTTCAAAAATAAATGTTTTCTTTTCGAGATTCATTCCGCATAATATGCTTTTCTAACGTTCTCAAACAACAAAAAAGAAAGAGAACCATTTATCTCTAATAACAACGGAAAAAAGGTGATTCTAATGAGGTTTGCAACCATCAAAATAAATCTTTTCTTTTCCGAATTTTTCTTTATTTTATGCTTTTCTAAGTCAATCAAATTAGAATAATGAAGGAGAAATGGTTAACTCCATTTGAGACGCAAAAAAAGAAGATTCTTTTGCTTTCCAACCATCGAAAATAATTTTTTTACTAACTAAACTAATCTAACCCAACCAAAATTAAACTAAATGAAATTAAACTATCCTAAACTATACTAAACTAATTGCAACTAACTAAACTAAACAGACTTAACCTAACCTAACCTAACATAACCTAACCTACACTAAATAAAAGTAAATTAAAGCAATCTAAACTATCCTAACCTAACCTAAACTAAACTAAACTAAACTAAACTATCCAAACCTAACCTAAACTAAACTAAACTAAACTAACCTAACCTAACCTAACCTAAACTAAAATAAACTAAAATAAACTAAACTAACCTTACCTAACCTAACCTAACCTAACCTAAACTAATCTAAAATAACCTAACTTAACCTAACCTAACCTAACCTAACCTAAACTGAACTAAACTAAACTAAACTTACCTAACCTAACCTAAACTAAACTAAACTAAATTAAACTAAACTAAACTAAACTAAACTATAAGCTAAACTATAAACTAAACTAAACTAAACTTTAAATTAATCTAAAGTATAAACTAAACTAAACTAAACTAACCTAACCTGAACTAAACTAAACTAAACAAAACTAAACTAAACTATACTAACATAACCTAACTTAACCTAAACTAAGGTAAACTAAACTAAACTACAATAACCTAATCAAACCTAAACTAAACTCATCTAAACTAAACTAAATTAAGCTATTCTATAAACTAAACTAAACCGAACTAAACTAAAATAAACTATAAACTAAACTATAAACTAAACTAAAGTATAAACTAAACTATATACTCAATTAATTAACTAAACTATAAACTGAACTAAACTTAACTAAACTATACTAAACTAAACTTAACTAACCTAACCTAACCTAACCTAAGTTAACTTAACATAAACTAAACTAAACTAAACTAAGCAAACCTAACCCAACCTAACCTAACCTAACCTAAACGAAACTAAACTAAACTAAACTAAACTAAACTAAACTAAACTATACTAAACTAAACTAAACTAAATTAAACTAAACTAAACTAAACTGCACTAACCTAACCTAACCTAATCTAATCTAAACTAAAGTAAACTAAACCAAACCAACCTAGCCTAAACTAATCTAACCTAACTTAACTAAACTAAACAAAACTAAACTAAACTAAACTAAATTGAACTATAAACTAAACTATATACATAACTAAACCAAATTAACTACCCTAAAATATAAACTAAACTAAACTGCACTAAACTAACCTAACATATGCTAAGCTAACCTATACTAAACTATACTAAACTAAACTCAACTATAAACTAAACTATAAATTAACTAAACTAAACTAAACTATAAACATAACTATAAAGTAAACTAAACTAAATTAAACTATAAACTAGATTAAACTAAACTATACTAAACTAAACTAAACTAACCTAATCTAAACTCAACTAAACTAAACTAAACTAACTTAACCTAACCTAAACTAAACTGAATTAAACTAAATTAAATTCAACTAAATTAAACTAAACTAAACTAACCAAAGCTAACCTAACCTAACCTAACCTAAACTAAACCAAACTAAACTAAAATAAACTATAAACTAAACTATAAACTAAACTAAACTATAAACTAAAGTATAAACTAAATTAATTAACTAAACTATAAACTCAACTAAACTTAACTAAACTAAACTAAACTAAGCAAACCTAACCCAACCTAACCTAACCTAACCTAAACGAAAGTAAACTAAACTAAACTAAACTAAACTATACTAAACTAAACTAAACTAAATTAAACTAAACTAAACTAAACTGCACTAACCTAACCTAACCTAATCTAATCTAAACTAAAGTAAACTAAACCAAACCTACCTAGCCTAAACTAACCTAAACTAAACTAATCTAACCTAACTTAACTAAACTAAACAAAACTAAACTAAACTAAACTAAATTGAACTATAAACTAAACTATATACTTAACTAAACCAAATTAACTAACCTAAAATATAAACTAAACTAAACTGCACTAAACTAACCAAACATATGCTAAGCTAACCTATACTAAACTATACTAAACTAAACTCAACTATAAACTTAACTATAAATTAACTAAACTAAACTAAACTATAAACCTAACTATAAAGTAAACTAAACTAAACTAAACTATAAACTAGATTAAACTAAACTATATTAAACTAAACTTTACTAACCAATCTAAACTCAACTAAACTAAACTAAACTAACTTAACCTAACATAAACTAAACTGAATTAAACTAAATTAAATTCAACTGAATTAAACTAAACTAAACTAACCAAACCTAACCTAACCTAACCTAACCTAAACTAAACCAAACTAAACTAAAATAAACTATAAACTAAACTATAAACTAAACTAAACTATAAACTAAACTATAAACTAAATTAATTAACTAAACTATAAACTCAACTAAACTTAACTAAACTAAACTAAACTAAATTTAACTAACCTAACCAAACCTAACTTAACTTAACATAAACTAAACTAAACTAAACTAAGATAACCTAACCTAACCTAACCTAACCGAAACGAAACTAAACTAAACTAAAGTAAATTAAACTAATCTAATCTAAACTAAACTAAACTAAATTTAACTAAATTAAACTAAATTAAACTAAACTACACTAACCTAACCTAACCTAATCTAATATAAAGTAAAGTAAACTAAACCAAACAAACCTAGCCTATACTAACCTAAACTATCTAAATTAAACTAAACTGAACTATACACTAAACTATGAACTATAAACTAAACTAAACTAAACTATAAACTAAACTATAAACAAAACTAAACTAACCTAACCTAACATAACCTAAACTAAACTAAAATAAACTGATTTGACATAACCTAACCTAACCTAACCTAACCTTACCTAACCTAATCTAACCTAAAGTAAACTAAATTATAAACTATTTATATAAACTAATCTATAAACTAAACTAAACTAAAACTAAAATAAACCAAACTAAAACAAACTAAACTAAACTAACTAACCTAAACTAACCTAACCTAACCTAAGATAAACTAAACTAACCTAACCTAATCTAAACTGAACTAAACTTAACTATATTCTAAACTAACTATAAAAAACTATAAACTAAAGGAAACTATAAACTAAACTAAGCTAAACTAAACTAACCTAACCTAAACTAACCTAAACTAAACTAATCTAACCTAACTTAACATAACCTAAATTAAACAAATCTGAACTAAACTAAATGTAAACTAAAACTATAAACTAAACTGAACTATAAACTAAACTAAACTAAACTAATCTAAACTAAACTAAACTAAACTATAAACTTAACTAAACTAAACTAAACTAACCTAACCTAATCTAACCGAACCTAAACAAACCTAACCTAACCTAAACGAAACTAAACTAAACTAAGCTATACTAAACCAAACTAAACTAAATTCAACTAAATTAAACTAAACTAAACTAAACTGCACTAACCTAACCTAACCTAATCTAATCTAAACTAAAGTAAACTAAACCAAACCAACCTAGCCTAAACTAACCTAAACTAAACTAATCTAACCTAACTTAACCAAACTAAACAAAACAAAACTAAACTAAACTAAATTGAACTATAAACTAAACTATATACTTAACTAAACCAAATTAACTACCCTAAAATATAAACTAAACTAAACTGCACTAAACTAACCTAACACATGCTAAGCTAAAATATACTAAACTATACTAAACTAAACTCAACTATAAACTAAACTATAAATTAACTAAACTAAACTAAACCATAAACATAACTATAAAGTAAACTAAACTAAACTAAACTAAACTATAAACTAGATTAAACTAAACTATACTAAAATAAACTAAACTAACCAAACCTAAAGTCACCTAACATAACCTAACCGAAGTTTTCAACCATCAAAAATAAATTTTATCTTTTCCGGAGTCTTTCCGCATAATATGCTTTTCTAAGGTTATCAAACTACAAAAATGAAAGAGAACCAGTTATCTCAAATAAGAACGGAAAAAAGGTGATTCTAATGAGGTTTGCAACCATCTAAATAAATCTTTTCTTTTCGCGAATCTTTCTTCATTTTATGCTTTTTTATGGCTATCAAACTACAATAATGAATGAGAAATAGTTATCTCCATTTGAAACGCAAAAAAAAACGCGATTCTTTTGGTTTCCAGCCTTCGAAAATAATTTTTTTCTTTTCGATATTCTTTCCGCATAATATGCTTTTCTAAGCCTATCAAAGTAGAAAAATGAAAGAAAACCATTTATCGCAAATAAGAACGGAAAAAAAAGTGATTCTAATGAAGTTTCCAACCATCGAAATAAATATTTTCTATTCGCGAATCTTTCTTGATTTTATGCTTTTCTAAGGCTATCAAACTAGAATAATGAAGGAGAAATAGTTAACTCCATTTGAGAAGCAAAAAAAGCAGATTCTTTTGGTTTCCAACCTTCGAAAATTACTTTCTTCCTAACTAAACTAATTAACCTAACCTAAACCAAACTAAACTAAATTAAACTAAACTCAATAAAACTAAACTTAACTAAAATAAACTAAACTAAAATAAAGGAAAATAACTAAACTAAACGAAACTAACCAAACTAAACTAACCTAACCTAACCTAACATAACATAATCTAACCTAACCTAAACTAAATAAAAATAAATTAAACCAAACTAAATTAACCTAACCTAACCTAACCTAACCTAAAATAAACTAAATTAAACCAAACTAAACTAAACTAAAGTAAACTATAAGCTAAATCATAAACTAAACTAAACTATAAACTAATCTAAATTATAAACTAAACTAAACTAAACTAACCTAACCTAACCTAACCTAACTTAACCTAAACTAAAGTAAACAAAACTAAACTAAAATAAACTAACCTAACCTAACCTAACCTTACCTAACCTAACCTAACCTAACCTATCCTAAACTAAACAAAAGTAAACTAACCTAATGAAACCTAAACTAAACTAATCTAAACTAAACTAAAATAAACTATTCTATAAACTAAACTAAACTAAACTAAAATAACCTAACCTAACCTAATCTAACCTAAACTAAACTAAAGTAAACTAAACTAACCTAACCTAACCGAACCTAACCTAAAATAAACTAAAATAAACTAAACTAAATAACCTAACTAATCTAAACTAACCTGAACTAACCTAACCTTACCCAAATTAAACTAAACTAAACTAAACTAATCTAAACTATCCTAACCTAAACTAAACTAAACTAACCTAACCTAACCTAACCTAAACAAATTAAATTAAACTAGACTAACTAAGCTAAATTAACTAAACTAAACTAACCGAACCTAACCTAAAATAAACTAAACTAAATAACCTAACTAATCTAAACTAACCTGAACTAACCTAACCTTACCCAAATTAAACTAAACTAAAATAAACTAATCTAAACTAACCAAACCTAACCTAACCTAAACTAAACTAACCTAACCTAACCTAAACTAAACTAAATTAAACTAAACTAACTAAGCTAAACTAAACTAAACTAAAATAACCGAACCTAACCTAACCTAACATAACATAAACTAAACTAAACTAAACTAAACTAAACTAATCTAAACCAAACTAAACTAAAATAAATTCAACTAAATTAAACTAAAGTAAACTACACTAACCTAACCTTTCCTAACCTAATCTAAACTAAACTAAACTAACATAATCCAAACTAACCTAAACTAAACTAAACTATAAACTAAAATATAAACTAAACCAAACTAAACTAATCTAAATTACACTAACCTAACCTAACCTTAATTAAACCAAACATAACTAACTTAACCTAACCTAACCTAACCTTACCTATCCTAATCTAAGCTAAACTAAACTAAACTAAACTAAATTATAATTAAACCATAAATTAAACTTAATTAAACTATAAACCAAACTATAAACTAAACTAAAATAAACTAAACTAACCTAACTTAACCTAAAGTAACCTAACCTAACCTAAACTAAACTAAACTAAACGAACCTAACTTAACCTAAACTAACCTAACCTAACCTAAACTAAACTAAACTAAACTAACCTAAACTAAACAAAACTACACTAAACTAAACTAAACTAAACTACATTTAACTATAAATTAACTATATACTATACTTAACTAAATTATAAACTAAACTATAAACTAAATTATATTAACTAAACTAAACTAAACTAAACTAAACTAACCTAACCTAACCTAAACTTAAGTAAACTTAACAAAATTAACATAACCTAACCTAACCTAAACTAAACTAAAATAAACTAAACGAAACTAAACTAAACTAAACTTACCTAACCTAACCTAACCTAACCTAACCGAAATTTCCAACCTTCAAAAATAAATGTTTTCTTTTCGAGATTCATTCCGCATAATATGCTTTTCTAACGTTTTCAAACAACAAAAAAGAAAGAGAACCATTTATCTCTAATAACAACGGAAAAAAGGTGATTCTAATGAGGTTTGCAACCATCAAAATAAATCTTTTCTTTTCCGAATTTTTCTTTATTTTATGCTTTTCTAAGTCTATCAAATTAGAATAATGAAGGAGAAATGGTTAACTCCATTTGAGACGCAAAAAAAGAAGATTCTTTTGCTTTCCAACCATCGAAAATAATTTTTTTACTAACTAAACTAATCTAACCCAACCAAAATTAAACTAAATGAAATTAAACTATCCTAAACTATACTAAACTAATTGCAACTAACTAAACTAAACAGACTTAACCTAACCTAACCTAACATAACCTAACCTAAACTAAATAAAAGTAAATTAAAGCAATCTAAACTATCCTAACCTAACCTAAACTAAACTAAACTAAACTAAACTATCCAAACCTAACCTAAACTAAACTAAACTAAACTAACCTAACCTAACCTAACCTAAACTAAAATAAACTAAAATAAACTAAACTAACCTTACCTAACCTAACCTAACCTAACCTAAACTAAACTAAAATAACCTAACTTAACCTAACCTAACCTAACCTAACCTAAACTGAACTAAACAAAACTAAACTTACCTAACCTAACCTAAACTAAACTAAACTAAATTAAACTAAACTAAACTAAACTAAACTATAAGCTAAACTATAAACTAAACTAAACTAAACTTTAAATTAATCTAAAGTATAAACTAAACTAAACTAAACTAACCTAACCTGAACTAAAGTAAACTAAACAAAACTAAACTAAACTATACTAACATAACCTAACTTAACCTAAACTAAGGTAAACTAAACTAAACTACAATAACCTAATCAAACCTAAACTAAACTCATCTAAGCTAAACTAAATTAAACTATTCTATAAACTAAACTAAACCAAACTAAACTAAAATAAACTATAAACTAAACTATAAACTAAACTAAAGTATAAACTAAACTATATACTAAATTAATTAACTAAACTATAAACTGAACTTAACGTAACTAAACTATACTAAACTAAACTTAACTAACCTAACCTAACCTAACCTAAGTTAACTTAACATAAACTAAACTAAACTAAACTAAGCAAACCTAACCCAACCTAACCTAACCTAACCAAAACGAAACTAAACTAAACTAAACTAAACTAAACTAAACTATACTAAACTAAACTAAACTAAATTAAACTAAACTAAACTAAACTGCACTAACCTAACCTAACCTAATCTAATCTAAACTAAAGTAAACTAAACCAAACCAACCTAGCCTAAACTAACCTAAACTAAACTAATCTAACCTAACTTAACTAAACTAAACAAAACTAAACTAAACTAAACTAAATTGAACTATAAACTAAACTATATACTTAACTAAACCAAATTAACTACCCTAAAATATAAACTAAACTAAACTGCACTAAACTAACCTAACATATGCTAAGCTAACCTATACTAAACTATACTAAACTAAACTCAACTATAAACTAAACTATAAATTAACTAAACTAAACTAAACTATAAACATAACTATAAAGTAAACTAAACTAAACTAAACTATAAACTAAATTAAACTAAACTATACTAAACTAAACTAAACCAACCTAATCTAAACTCAACTAAACCAAACTAAACTAACTTAACCTAACCTAAACTAAACTGAATTAAACTAAATTAAATTCAACTAAATTAAACTAAACTAAACTAACCAAAGCTAACCTAACCTAACCTAACCTAAACTAAACCAAACTAAACTAAAATAAACTATAAACTAAACTATAAACTAAACTAAACTATAAACTAAATTAATTAACTAAACTATAAACTCAACTAAACTTAACTAAACTAAACTAAACTAAGCAAACCTAACCCAACCTAACCTAACCTAACCTAAACGAAAGTAAACTAAACTAAACTAAACTAAACTATACTAAACTAAACTAAACTAAATTAAACTAAACTAAACTAAACTGCACTAACCTAACCTAACCTAATCTAATCTAAACTAAAGTAAACTAAACCAAACCTACCTAGCCTAAACTAACCTAAACTAAACTAATCTAACCTAACTTAACTAAACTAAACAAAACTAAACTAAACTAAACTAAATTGAACTATAAACTAAACTATATACTTAACTAAACCAAATTAACTACCCTAAAATATAAACTAAACTAAACTGCACTAAACTAACCAAACATATGCTAAGCTAACCTATACTAAACTATACTAAACTAAACTCAACTATAAACTAAACCATAAATTAACTAAACTAAACTAAACTATAAACCTAACTATAAAGTAAACTAAACTAAACTAAACTATAAACTAGATTAAACTAAACTATACTAAACTAAACTAAACTAACCTAATCTAAACTCAACTAAACTAAACTAAACTAACTTAACCTAACCTAAACTAAACTGAATTAAACTAAATTAAATTCAACTGAATTAAACTAAACTAAACTAACCAAACCTAACCTAACCTAACCTAACCTAAACTAAACCAAACTAAACTAAAATAAACTATAAACTAAACTATAAACTAAACTAAACTATAAACTAAACTATAAACTAAATTAATTAACTAAACTATAAACTCAACTAAACTTAACTAAACTAAACTAAACTAAATTTAACTAACCTAATCAAACCTAACTTAACTTAACATAAACTAAACTAAACTAAACTAAGATAACCTAACCTAACCTAACCTAATCGAAACGAAACTAAACTATACTAAAGTAAATTAAACTAATCTAATCTAAACTAAACTAAACTAAATTTAACTAAATTAAACTAAATTAAACTAAACTACACTAACCTAACCTAACCTAATCTAATATAAAGTAAAGTAAACTAAACCAAACAAACCTAGCCTATAATAACCTAAACTATCTAAATTAAACTAAACTGAACTATACACTAAACTATGAACTATAAACTAAACTAAACTAAACTATAAACTAAACTATAAACAAAACTAAACTAACCTAACCTAACATAACCTAAACTAAACTAAACTAAAATAAACTGATTTGACATAACCTAACCTAACCTAACCTTACCTAACCTAATCTAACCTAAACTAAACTAAACTAAAGTAAACTAAATTATAAACTATTTATATAAACTAATCTATAAACTAAACTAAACTAAAACTAAAATAAACCAAACTAAAACAAACTAAACTAAACTAACTAACCTAAACTAACCTAACCTAACCTAAGATAAACTAAACTAACCTAACCTAATCTAAACTGAACTAAACTGAACTATATTCTAAACTAACTATAAAAAACTATAAACTAATGGAAACTATAAACTAAACTAAGCTAAACTAAACTAACCTAACCTAAACTAAACTAATCTAACCTAACTTAACATAACCTAAACTAAACAAATCTGAATTAAACTAAATGTAAACTAAAACTATAAACTAAACTGAACTATAAACTAAACTAAACTAATCTAAACTAAACTAAACTAAAATCACCTTACCCAGCCTAACCTAACCTAAACTAAACTAAACTAACCTATCCTAACCTAAGCTAAACTTCCCCAACCTAAACTAAATTAAACTAAACTAAACCATAAACTAAACTAAACTATACTAATCAAAACTAATCTAATGTAACCTAACCTAACGTAACCTAAACTAAATAAAACTAACCTAACCTAATCTAAACTTATCTAAACTAAACTAAACAAAATAAATTAAACTATACTAAACTATAAATTAAACAATAAACTAAACTAAACAAAACTATAAACTAAACTATAAACTAAAATAAACTAAACCTTAAACAAAACTAAAGTAAACTAAACTAACATAACCTAACCAAAACTAAACAAAACTAACCTTACCTAACTTTAACTAAACTAACCTAAATTAAACTAAACAAAACTAACCTAACCTAACCTAAGCTAATCTAAACTAAACTAAAATAAATTCAACTAATCTAAATTAAACTAAACTAAACTACACTAACCTAACCTTTCCTAACCTAATCTAAACTAAACTAAACTAAACTAACATAATCAAACTAACCTAAACTAAACTAAACTGTAAACTAAACTATAAACTAAACTATACTAAACTATAAACTAAACTATAAACTAAACTAAACTAAACTAATCTAAATTACACTAACCTAACCTAACCTTAACTAAACCAAACTAAACTAACTTAACCTAACCTAACCTAACCTTACCTAACGTAATCTAAGCTAAACTAAATTAAACTAAACTAAACTAAACTATAAACTAAACTTAATTAAACTATAAACAAAACTATAAACTAAACTAAAATAAACTAAACTATAAAATAAAATAAACTAAAGTAAACTAAACTAAACTAAACTAACCTAACCTAAACTAAACTAAAATAAACTAACCTAACATAACCTAAACTAAACTAAACTAAACGGAACTAAACCAAACTAAACTAAACTAAACTAACCTAAATTAAACTAAACTAAACTATAAACTAAACTAAACTAAATTAAGTATAAACTAAATTAACTAAACTAACCTAACCTACTTGAACCAATTTAACCTGACCCAACCTTAATTAAACTAATCTAAACTAAACTAAACTAAACTATAAACTAAATTATAAACTAAACTATAAAGTAAACTAAACTAAACTATAAACTAATCTAAACTAAACTTAACTATCATAAAGTAACCTAACATAAACTAAACCTAACTAAACTAACCTAACCTAACCTCACCTAACCTAAACTAAACAAAACTAAACTAACCTAACCTATCCTAACCCAACTTATCTTAATCTAACCTAAACTAAACTAGTCTAAACTAAACTAAACTAAACTATAAACTATACTATAAATTAAATAAACTAAACTGAATTATAAACTAATCTAAACTAAACTATCCTAACGTAACCTAACCTAAATTAAACTAAACTAAACTAAACAAATTAAACTAAATTAAATTGAACTATAAACTTAACTATATACTTAACTAAACTAAATTAACTAAACTAAAGTATAAACTAAACTAAACTAAACGAAATTAATTAAGGTAAACTAAACAAATTTAACCTAACCTTACCTAAACTACACTAAACTAAACTTACCCAACTTAACGTAACCTAAAGTAAAGTAAACTAAATTAAGTAATCGAAACTAAAGTATAAACTAATTTATAAACTAAACTAAAATAAACTATAAACTTAACAAAACTAAACTAAACTAAACTAACCTAACCTAACCTAACCGAACCTAACCTAACCTAACCTAACCTTACCTAAATTTAACTGAACTAACCTAATCTAACCTAACACAAACTAAATTAATCTAAACTAACCTAACCTAATCTATCCTACCTAACCTAAACTAAACTAAACTATAAACTAAATTAAACTAAACTATATATAAACTAAAAACTAAACTAAACTAAACTAAGCCAAAAACTGAACTAAACTAAGCTACACTAAATTATCCTAACATATCCTAACCTAACCTATACTAATGTATACTAAACTAAACTCAACTATAAACTAAACTATAAATTAACTAAACTAAACTAAACTATAAACTAAACTATAAAGTAAACTAAACTAAACTATAAAGTAGATTAAACTAAACTATACTAAACTAAACTAAACTTACCTAATCTAAACTCAACTAAACTAAACTAAACTAAATTAACCTAAACTAAACTAAACTGAATTAAACTAAACTACATTCAACTAAACTAAACTAAACTAAACTAACCTAAACTAACCTAACCTAACCTAACATAACTTAATTAAACTAAACTAAATTAAACTAAACTAAACAAAACTAAACTAAACTATACTAAACTAAACTAAATTTAACTATAAACTAAACTATAAAGTAAACTTAACTAAATAATAAACTAAACTATAAACTAAATTAAATTAACTAAACTAAACTATAAACTAAACTAAAATAAACTAAACTAAACGAAACTAAACTATACTATACTAACTAAACTAACCCAAGCTAACGTAACCTAACCTAATATAACCGAAGTTTTCAACCTTCAAAAATAAATTTTTTCTTTTCGGGATTCTTTCCGCATAATATGCTTTTCTAAGGTTATCAAACTACAAAAATGAAAGAGAACCAGTTATCTCAAATAAGAACGGAAAAAAAGTGATTCTAATGAGGTTTGCAACCATCGAAATAAATCTTTTGTTTTCGCGAATCTTTTTTCATATTATGCTTTTCTAAAGCTATCAAACTAGAATAATGAAGGAGAAATACTTATCTCCATTTGAAACGCAAAAAAAAAAAAAAAATAAAAAAAAAAAAATAAACAGATTCTTTTGGTTTCCAACCTTAGAAAATAAGTTTTTTTTCCTTTAGAGATTCTTTCCGCACAATATGTTTTTCTAAGGCTATCAAAGTGGAAACATGAAAGAAAGCCATTTACCGCAAAAAAGAACGGAAAAAAAAGCGATTCTAATGAAGTTTCCAACCATGGAAATAAATATCTTCTATTAGAAAATCTTTCTTGATTTTATGCTTTTCTAAGGCTATCAAACTAGAATAATGAAGGAGAAATAGTTAACTCCATTTGAGACGCAAAAAAGCAGATTCTTTTGGTTTCCAGCCTTCGAAAATAATTTTCTTCCTACCAAAACTAACCTTACCTAACCTAAACCAAACTAAAATAAATTAAACTAAACTCAATAAAACTAAACTAAACTAAAATAAACTAAACTAAACTAAACTAACTAAACTAAACTAAACTAAACTAACCTAACTTTACCTAACCTAACCTAACCTAACCTAACCTAAACTAAACTAAACTAAACTAACCTAACCTAACCTAACCTAACGTAAACTAAACTAAACTAAACTAAATTAACAAAACTAAACTAAACTAAACTATAAACTAAACTTAACTATACTATAAACTAAACTATAAACTAAACTAAACTAAACTATAAACTAAACTAAGATAAACTAAACTAAACTATAAACTAAACTAAACTATAAACTAAACTAAGATAAACTAAACTAACCTAACCTAACCTAAACTAAACTAAACTGAACTAACCTAACCTAAAATAAACTAAACTAAACTAAACCATAAACTAAACTATAAACTAAATGAACTAAACTAAACTATAAACTAAACTAAAATAAACAAAACTAAACTAATATAATTTAAACTAACCTAACCTAACCTAACCTAACCTAAACTAAACTAAACATAATTAAACTAAGCTAAGCTAAGCTAAGCTAAATTAACCTAAACGAAACTAAACTAAAATAAACTAAACTAAACTAACTAACCTAAACTAACCTAAACTTACCTAACCTAAGCTAAACTAAACTAACTTAACCTAACCTAAACTAAACTAAACTAAACTGTATTCTAAACTAACTATAAACAACTGTAAACTAAAGGAAACTATAAACTAAACTAATCTAAACTAAACCAACCTAACCTAACCTAAACTAAACTGATCTAAACTAACCGAACCTAACGTAAACTAATGTTAACTATACTAAATTAAACTAAATTCAACTAAACTAAATTAAACTAAACTAAACTACGATAACCTAATCCAAACTAACCTAAACTAAACTAAACTATAAACTAAACTATAAACTAAATTTTACTAAACTATAAACTAAACTAAACTATTAACTAAACTAAACTAAACTAATCTAAATTACACTAACCTAAACTAACCTTAACTAAACCAAAATAAACTAACTTAATCTAACCTAACCTAACCTTACCTAACGTAATCTAAGCTAAACTTAACTAAACTAAACTATAAACTATACTATAAACTAAATTTAATTAAACTATAAACTAAACTATAAACTAAACTAAAATAAACTAAACTATAAACTAAATTAACCTAAACTAAACTAAACTAACCTAACCTAACCTAAACTAACCTCAAATAAACTAACCTAACATAACCTAAACTAAACTAAACTAAACGAAACTTAACGAAAGTAAACTAAACTAACCTAACCTAACTTAAAATAAACTAAACTATAAACTAAACTCAACTAAACTAAATTAAGTATAAACTAAATTAACTAAACTAACCTAACCTGACCAAACCTAAACTAAACAAAAATAAGCTAACCTAACCTACCCTAACCTAACATAACCTGACCCAACCCTAATTAAACTAATCTAAACTAAAATAAACTAAACTATAAACTAAATTTTAAACTAAACTATAAACTAAACTAAACTAAACTTAACTATCCTAAAATAACCTAACCTAAATTAAACCTAACTAAACTGAGCTAACCTAACCTCACCTTACCTAAACTAAACAAAACTAAACTAACCTAACCTATCCTAACCCAACTTAACCTAATCTATCCTAAACTAAACTAATCTAAACTACACTAAACTAAACTTTAAACTAAACAATAAAGTAAACTAAACTAAACTAAATTATAAACTAAACTAAACTAAACTATCCTAAAGTAACCTAACCTAACCTAAATTAAACTAAACTTACCTAACCTACAATAAACTAAACTAAACTAAACTGTAAAATAAACCAAACTATTAACTAATCTATAAACTAATCTAAACTAAACTAAACAAAATAACCTAACATAACCTATGGAAACCTAATCTAAACTAAACAAAACAAAATTAACCTAACCTAACTTAACCTAATCTAACCCAAAATAAACTAATCTAAACTAAACTAAGCTAAACTAAACTAAACTAAACTAACCTAACCTAACCTAAACTAAAATAAACTAACCTAAACTAACCTAACCTAAAATAAAATAAGCTGAACTATAAACTAAACTATAACCTAAATTAAAGTAAACTATAAACTAAAATAAACTAAACTAACCTTACCTAACCTAACCTAACATAAACTAAATTAAACTAACCTAACTTAACCTAACCTAACCAAACCTAAACTAAACTAAACTAAAGTAACCTAAACTAAAAAAAACTACACTAAACTTAACTAAACTAAACTAAATTTAACTGTAAATTAACTATAAACTAAACTCAACTAAATTATAAACTATAAACTAAATTATATTCACCAAACTAAGAGAAACTAAACTGAACTAAACTAAACTAAACTAACCTAACCTAAACTTAACTAAACTTAACTAAATTAACCTAACCTAACCAAAACTAAACTAAAATAAACTAAACGAAACTAAACTAAACTAAACTAAACTTACCTAACATAACCTAACCTAACCTAACCTAACCGAAAATTCCAACCTTCAAAAATAAATTTTTTCCTATCGATATTCTTTCCGCATAATATGCTTTTCTACGGCTATCAAACAACAAAAATGAAAGAGAACCAGTTATCTCAAACAAGAACGGAAAAAAATGATTCTAATGAGGTTTGCAACCATCGAAATAAATCTTCTCATTTCGGGAATCTTTCTTGATTTTATGCTTTTCTAAGGCTATCAAATTCGAATAAGGAAGGAGAAATCGTTAACTCCATTTTAGACGCAAAAAAAGAAGATTCTTTTGGTTTTCAACCATTGAAAATAATTTTTTTCCTAACTAAACTAACCTAACCTAATCTAAATTAAACTAAACTCAATTAAACTAAACTAAATTAAACTAAACTAAAAGAAACTAACTAAACTAAACTAACTTAACCTAATCTAACCTAACATAACGTAACCTAAACTAAATAAAACTAATTAAACCAAACTAAACTAACCTAACTTAATCTAACCTAAACTAAACTAAACTAAACTAAACTAAACTAACCTAACCTAACCTAACCTAACCTAAACTAAACTAAACTAAACTAAACTTACCCAACCTAAGCTAACCTAACCTAACCTAAACTAAAATAAAATAAAATAAAATAACCTAACCTAAACTAACCTAAACTAAACTAAATTAAACTAAATTAAATTAAACTAAACTAAACTATAAGCTAAACTATAAACTAAACTAAACTGAACTAACCTAACCAACCTAACCTGACCTAAATTAAACTAAACTAAACTAAACTAATCTAAACTAAACTAAATTAAACTATTCTATAAACTAAAATAAACTAAAATAAACTAACCTAACCTAGCCTAACCTAAACTAAACCAAATTAAACTAAATTAAACTATAAACTAAACTATAAACTAAACTAAACTATAAACTAAATTAATTAACTAAACTATAAACCAAACTAAACTTAACTAAACTTAACTAAACTAAACTAAACAAAACTTAATTAACCTAACCTAACCTAACCTAACTTAACTTAACATAAACTAAACTAAACTAAACTAAGCTTACCTAACCTAACCTAAACGAAACTAAACTAAACTAAACAATCTAAACCAAACTAAACTAAAATAAACTAAACTAAATTCAACTAAATTCAAAACTAATCTAAACTACACTAACCTAACGCAACGTAATCTAATCTAAACTAAACTAAACTACACTAAACCAAACTAACCTAAGCCTAACTAACCTAAACTATCTAAACTAAACTGAACTTTAAACTAAACTATAAATTAAACTAAACTATAAACTAAAATAAACTAAACTATGAACTAAACTATAAACTAAACTAACCTAACCTATCCAAACATAACCTAAACTAAACTAAACTAAACTAAAATAAACTATTTTAACATAACCTAACCTAAATTAACCTTACATAAACTAATCTAACCTAAACTAATTTAAAGTAAACTAAATTATAAATTATACTATAAACTAATCTATAAACTAAACTAAACTATAAACTAAAATAAACTAAAATAAAATAAACTAAACTAAACTAACTAACCTAAACTAACCTAAACTTACCTAACCTAAGCTAAACTAAACTAACTTAACCTAACCTAAACTAAACTAAACTAAACTGTATTCTAAACTAACTATAAACAACTATAAACTAAAGGAAACTATAAACTATACTAAACTAAACTAACCTAACCTAAACTAAACTAATCTAACCTAACCCAACCTACCCTAAACTAAACTAATGTAAACTAAACTAAACTAAACTTACCTTACCCAACCTAACCTAACCTAACCTAAACTAAACTAAACTAACCGAACCTAACCTAACCTAAACTAACCTAACCTAAACTAAATTAAACTAAACTAAACCATAAACTAAACTAAACTAAACTAAACAAATCTAATCTAATATAACCTACCCTAACGTAACCTAAACTAAACCAAACTAACCTAACCTAACCTAACCTAATGTAAACTTATCTAAGCTAAACTAAACTAAACTAAACCATACTAAACTATATACTAAACTATAAACTAAAGCAAACAAAATTATAAACTAAACAATAAATTAAACTAAACTAAACTGAACTAAACTAACCTAACCTAAACATAACTAAACTTAACTAAACTAATCTAACCTAACCTAAACTAAACTAAACTAAACGAAACCAAATTAAGCTAAACTAAACTAACCTAACCTAACCTTACCTAAACTAAACTAAACTAAAATAAACTGATTTGACATAACCTAACCTAACCTAACCTTACCTAACCTAATCTAACCTAAACTAAACTAAACTAAAGTAAACTAAATTATAAACTATTTATATAAACTAATCTATAAACTAAACTAAACTAAAACTAAAATAAACCAAACTAAAACAAACTAAACTAAACTAACTAACCTAAACTAACCTAACCTAACCTAAGATAAACTAAACTAACCTAACCTAATCTAAACTGAACTAAACTGAACTATATTCTAAACTAACTATAAAAAACTATAAACTAATGGAAACTATAAACTAAACTAAGCTAAACTAAACTAACCTAACCTAAACTAAACTAATCTAACCTAACTTAACATAACCTAAACTAAACAAATCTGAATTAAACTAAATGTAAACTAAAACTATAAACTAAACTGAACTATAAACTAAACTAAACTAATCTAAACTAAACCAAACTAAAATCACCTTACCCAGCCTAACCTAACCTAAACTAAACTAAACTAACCTATCCTAACCTAAGCTAAACTTCCCCAACCTAAACTAAATTAAACTAAACTAAACCATAAACTAAACTAAACTATACTAATCAAAACTAATCTAATGTAACCTAACCTAACGTAACCTAAACTAAATAAAACTAACCTAACCTAATCTAAACTTATCTAAACTAAACTAAACAAAATAAATTAAACTATACTAAACTATAAATTAAACAATAAACTAAACTAAACAAAACTATAAACTAAACTATAAACTAAAATAAACTAAACCTTAAACAAAACTAAAGTAAACTAAACTAACATAACCTAACCAAAACTAAACAAAACTAACCTTACCTAACTTTAACTAAACTAACCTAAATTAAACTAAACAAAACTAACCTAACCTAACCTAAGCTAATCTAAACTAAACTAAAATAAATTCAACTAATCTAAATTAAACTAAACTAAACTACACTAACCTAACCTTTCCTAACCTAATCTAAACTAAACTAAACTAAACTAACATAATCAAACTAACCTAAACTAAACTAAACTGTAAACTAAACTATAAACTAAACTATACTAAACTATAAACTAAACTATAAACTAAACTAAACTAAACTAATCTAAATTACACTAACCTAACCTAACCTTAACTAAACCAAACTAAACTAACTTAACCTAACCTAACCTAACCTTACCTAACGTAATCTAAGCTAAACTAAATTAAACTAAACTAAACTAAACTATAAACTAAACTTAATTAAACTATAAACCAAACTATAAACTAAACTAAAATAAACTAAACTATAAAATAAAATAAACTAAAGTAAACTAAACTAAACTAAACTAACCTAACCTAAACTAAACTAAAATAAACTAACCTAACATAACCTAAACTAAACTAAACTAAACGGAACTAAACCAAACTAAACTAAACTAAACTAACCTAAATTAAACTAAACTAAACTATAAACTAAACTAAACTAAATTAAGTATAAACTAAATTAACTAAACTAACCTAACCTACTTGAACCAATTTAACCTGACCCAACCTTAATTAAACTAATCTAAACTAAACTAAACTAAACTATAAACTAAATTATAAACTAAACTATAAAGTAAACTAAACTAAACTATAAACTAATCTAAACTAAACTTAACTATCATAAAGTAACCTAACATAAACTAAACCTAACTAAACTAACCTAACCTAACCTCACCTAACCTAAACTAAACAAAACTAAACTAACCTAACCTATCCTAACCCAACTTATCTTAATCTAACCTAAACTAAACTAGTCTAAACTAAACTAAACTAAACTATAAACTATACTATAAATTAAATAAACTAAACTGAATTATAAACTAATCTAAACTAAACTATCCTAACGTAACCTAACCTAAATTAAACTAAACTAAACTAAACAAATTAAACTAAATTAAATTGAACTATAAACTTAACTATATACTTAACTAAACTAAATTAACTAAACTAAAGTATAAACTAAACTAAACTAAACGAAATTAATTAAGGTAAACTAAACAAATTTAACCTAACCTTACCTAAACTACACTAAACTAAACTTACCCAACTTAACGTAACCTAAAGTAAAGTAAACTAAATTAAGTAATCGAAACTAAAGTATAAACTAATTTATAAACTAAACTAAAATAAACTATAAACTTAACAAAACTAAACTAAACTAAACTAACCTAACCTAACCTAACCGAACCTAACCTAACCTAACCTAACCTTACCTAAATTTAACTGAACTAACCTAATCTAACCTAACACAAACTAAATTAATCTAAACTAACCTAACCTAATCTATCCTACCTAACCTAAACTAAACTAAACTATAAACTAAATTAAACTAAACTATATATAAACTAAAAACTAAACTAAACTAAACTAAGCCAAAAACTGAACTAAACTAAGCTACACTAAATTATCCTAACATATCCTAACCTAACCTATACTAATGTATACTAAACTAAACTCAACTATAAACTAAACTATAAATTAACTAAACTAAACTAAACTATAAACTAAACTATAAAGTAAACTAAACTAAACTATAAAGTAGATTAAACTAAACTATACTAAACTAAACTAAACTTACCTAATCTAAACTCAACTAAACTAAACTAAACTAAATTAACCTAAACTAAACTAAACTGAATTAAACTAAACTACATTCAACTAAACTAAACTAAACTAAACTAACCTAAACTAACCTAACCTAACCTAACATAACTTAATTAAACTAAACTAAATTAAACTAAACTAAACAAAACTAAACTAAACTATACTAAACTAAACTAAATTTAACTATAAACTAAACTATAAAGTAAACTTAACTAAATAATAAACTAAACTATAAACTAAATTAAATTAACTAAACTAAACTATAAACTAAACTAAAATAAACTAAACTAAACGAAACTAAACTATACTATACTAACTAAACTAACCCAAGCTAACGTAACCTAACCTAATATAACCGAAGTTTTCAACCTTCAAAAATAAATTTTTTCTTTTCGGGATTCTTTCCGCATAATATGCTTTTCTAAGGTTATCAAACTACAAAAATGAAAGAGAACCAGTTATCTCAAATAAGAACGGAAAAAAAGTGATTCTAATGAGGTTTGCAACCATCGAAATAAATCTTTTGTTTTCGCGAATCTTTTTTCATATTATGCTTTTCTAAAGCTATCAAACTAGAATAATGAAGGAGAAATACTTATCTCCATTTGAAACGCAAAAAAAAAAAAAAAATAAAAAAAAAAAAATAAACAGATTCTTTTGGTTTCCAACCTTAGAAAATAAGTTTTTTTTCCTTTAGAGATTCTTTCCGCACAATATGTTTTTCTAAGGCTATCAAAGTGGAAACATGAAAGAAAGCCACTTACCGCAAAAAAGAACGGAAAAAAAAGCGATTCTAATGAAGTTTCCAACCATGGAAATAAATATCTTCTATTAGAAAATCTTTCTTGATTTTATGCTTTTCTAAGGCTATCAAACTAGAATAATGAAGGAGAAATAGTTAACTCCATTTGAGACGCAAAAAAGCAGATTCTTTTGGTTTCCAGCCTTCGAAAATAATTTTCTTCCTACCAAAACTAACCTTACCTAACCTAAACCAAACTAAAATAAATTAAACTAAACTCAATAAAACTAAACTAAACTAAAATAAACTAAACTAAACTAAACTAACTAAACTAAACTAAACTAAACTAACCTAACTTTACCTAACCTAACCTAACCTAACCTAACCTAAACTAAACTAAACTAAACTAACCTAACCTAACCTAACCTAACGTAAACTAAACTAAACTAAACTAAATTAACAAAACTAAACTAAACTAAACTATAAACTAAACTTAACTATACTATAAACTAAACTATAAACTAAACTAAACTAAACTATAAACTAAACTAAGATAAACTAAACTAAACTATAAACTAAACTAAACTATAAACTAAACTAAGATAAACTAAACTAACCTAACCTAACCTAAACTAAACTAAACTGAACTAACCTAACCTAAAATAAACTAAACTAAACTAAACCATAAACTAAACTATAAACTAAATGAACTAAACTAAACTATAAACTAAACTAAAATAAACAAAACTAAACTAATATAATTTAAACTAACCTAACCTAACCTAACCTAACCTAAACTAAACTAAACATAATTAAACTAAGCTAAGCTAAGCTAAGCTAAATTAACCTAAACGAAACTAAACTAAAATAAACTAAACTAAACTAACTAACCTAAACTAACCTAAACTTACCTAACCTAAGCTAAACTAAACTAACTTAACCTAACCTAAACTAAACTAAACTAAACTGTATTCTAAACTAACTATAAACAACTGTAAACTAAAGGAAACTATAAACTAAACTAATCTAAACTAAACCAACCTAACCTAACCTAAACTAAACTGATCTAAACTAACCGAACCTAACGTAAACTAATGTTAACTATACTAAATTAAACTAAATTCAACTAAACTAAATTAAACTAAACTAAACTACGATAACCTAATCCAAACTAACCTAAACTAAACTAAACTATAAACTAAACTATAAACTAAATTTTACTAAACTATAAACTAAACTAAACTATTAACTAAACTAAACTAAACTAATCTAAATTACACTAACCTAAACTAACCTTAACTAAACCAAAATAAACTAACTTAATCTAACCTAACCTAACCTTACCTAACGTAATCTAAGCTAAACTTAACTAAACTAAACTATAAACTATACTATAAACTAAATTTAATTAAACTATAAACTAAACTATAAACTAAACTAAAATAAACTAAACTATAAACTAAATTAACCTAAACTAAACTAAACTAACCTAACCTAACCTAAACTAACCTCAAATAAACTAACCTAACATAACCTAAACTAAACTAAACTAAACGAAACTTAACGAAAGTAAACTAAACTAACCTAACCTAACTTAAAATAAACTAAACTATAAACTAAACTCAACTAAACTTAATTAAGTATAAACTAAATTAACTAAACTAACCTAACCTGACCAAACCTAAACTAAACAAAAATAAGCTAACCTAACCTACCCTAACCTAACATAACCTGACCCAACCCTAATTAAACTAATCTAAACTAAAATAAACTAAACTATAAACTAAATTTTAAACTAAACTATAAACTAAACTAAACTAAACTTAACTATCCTAAAATAACCTAACCTAAATTAAACCTAACTAAACTGAGCTAACCTAACCTCACCTTACCTAAACTAAACAAAACTAAACTAACCTAACCTATCCTAACCCAACTTAACCTAATCTATCCTAAACTAAACTAATCTAAACTACACTAAACTAAACTTTAAACTAAACAATAAAGTAAACTAAACTAAACTAAATTATAAACTAAACTAAACTAAACTATCCTAAAGTAACCTAACCTAACCTAAATTAAACTAAACTTACCTAACCTACAATAAACTAAACTAAACTAAACTGTAAAATAAACCAAACTATTAACTAATCTATAAACTAATCTAAACTAAACTAAACAAAATAACCTAACATAACCTATGGAAACCTAATCTAAACTAAACAAAACAAAATTAACCTAACCTAACTTAACCTAATCTAACCCAAAATAAACTAATCTAAACTAAACTAAGCTAAACTAAACTAAACTAAACTAACCTAACCTAACCTAAACTAAAATAAACTAACCTAAACTAACCTAACCTAAAATAAAATAAGCTGAACTATAAACTAAACTATAACCTAAATTAAAGTAAACTATAAACTAAAATAAACTAAACTAACCTTACCTAACCTAACCTAACATAAACTAAATTAAACTAACCTAACTTAACCTAACCTAACCAAACCTAAACTAAACTAAACTAAAGTAACCTAAACTAAAAAAAACTACACTAAACTTAACTAAACTAAACTAAATTTAACTGTAAATTAACTATAAACTAAACTCAACTAAATTATAAACTATAAACTAAATTATATTCACCAAACTAAGAGAAACTAAACTGAACTAAACTAAACTAAACTAACCTAACCTAAACTTAACTAAACTTAACTAAATTAACCTAACCTAACCAAAACTAAACTAAAATAAACTAAACGAAACTAAACTAAACTAAACTAAACTTACCTAACATAACCTAACCTAACCTAACCTAACCGAAAATTCCAACCTTCAAAAATAAATTTTTTCCTATCGATATTCTTTCCGCATAATATGCTTTTCTACGGCTATCAAACAACAAAAATGAAAGAGAACCAGTTATCTCAAACAAGAACGGAAAAAAATGATTCTAATGAGGTTTGCAACCATCGAAATAAATCTTCTCATTTCGGGAATCTTTCTTGATTTTATGCTTTTCTAAGGCTATCAAATTCGAATAAGGAAGGAGAAATCGTTAACTCCATTTTAGACGCAAAAAAAGAAGATTCTTTTGGTTTTCAACCATTGAAAATAATTTTTTTCCTAACTAAACTAACCTAACCTAATCTAAATTAAACTAAACTCAATTAAACTAAACTAAATTAAACTAAACTAAAAGAAACTAACTAAACTAAACTAACTTAACCTAATCTAACCTAACATAACGTAACCTAAACTAAATAAAACTAATTAAACCAAACTAAACTAACCTAACTTAATCTAACCTAAACTAAACTAAACTAAACTAAACTAAACTAACCTAACCTAACCTAACCTAACCTAAACTAAACTAAACTAAACTAAACTTACCCAACCTAAGCTAACCTAACCTAACCTAAACTAAAATAAAATAAAATAAAATAACCTAACCTAAACTAACCTAAACTAAACTAAATTAAACTAAATTAAATTAAACTAAACTAAACTATAAGCTAAACTATAAACTAAACTAAACTGAACTAACCTAACCAACCTAACCTGACCTAAATTAAACTAAACTAAACTAAACTAATCTAAACTAAACTAAATTAAACTATTCTATAAACTAAAATAAACTAAAATAAACTAACCTAACCTAGCCTAACCTAAACTAAACCAAATTAAACTAAATTAAACTATAAACTAAACTATAAACTAAACTAAACTATAAACTAAATTAATTAACTAAACTATAAACCAAACTAAACTTAACTAAACTTAACTAAACTAAACTAAACAAAACTTAATTAACCTAACCTAACCTAACCTAACTTAACTTAACATAAACTAAACTAAACTAAACTAAGCTTACCTAACCTAACCTAAACGAAACTAAACTAAACTAAACAATCTAAACCAAACTAAACTAAAATAAACTAAACTAAATTCAACTAAATTCAAAACTAATCTAAACTACACTAACCTAACGCAACGTAATCTAATCTAAACTAAACTAAACTACACTAAACCAAACTAACCTAAGCCTAACTAACCTAAACTATCTAAACTAAACTGAACTTTAAACTAAACTATAAATTAAACTAAACTATAAACTAAAATAAACTAAACTATGAACTAAACTATAAACTAAACTAACCTAACCTATCCAAACATAACCTAAACTAAACTAAACTAAACTAAAATAAACTATTTTAACATAACCTAACCTAAATTAACCTTACATAAACTAATCTAACCTAAACTAATTTAAAGTAAACTAAATTATAAATTATACTATAAACTAATCTATAAACTAAACTAAACTATAAACTAAAATAAACTAAAATAAAATAAACTAAACTAAACTAACTAACCTAAACTAACCTAAACTTACCTAACCTAAGCTAAACTAAACTAACTTAACCTAACCTAAACTAAACTAAACTAAACTGTATTCTAAACTAACTATAAACAACTATAAACTAAAGGAAACTATAAACTATACTAAACTAAACTAACCTAACCTAAACTAAACTAATCTAACCTAACCCAACCTACCCTAAACTAAACTAATGTAAACTAAACTAAACTAAACTTACCTTACCCAACCTAACCTAACCTAACCTAAACTAAACTAAACTAACCGAACCTAACCTAACCTAAACTAACCTAACCTAAACTAAATTAAACTAAACTAAACCATAAACTAAACTAAACTAAACTAAACAAATCTAATCTAATATAACCTACCCTAACGTAACCTAAACTAAACCAAACTAACCTAACCTAACCTAACCTAATGTAAACTTATCTAAGCTAAACTAAACTAAACTAAACCATACTAAACTATATACTAAACTATAAACTAAAGCAAACAAAATTATAAACTAAACAATAAATTAAACTAAACTAAACTGAACTAAACTAACCTAACCTAAACATAACTAAACTTAACTAAACTAATCTAACCTAACCTAAACTAAACTAAACTAAACGAAACCAAATTAAGCTAAACTAAACTAACCTAACCTAACCTTACCTAAACTAAACTAAACTAATCTTACCTAACTTAACCTAACCTAAAGTAAATAAACTAAACTAAACGAAAGTAAACTATAAACTGAACTATAAACTAATTAAACTAAACTAAATTAAACTATAAACTTAACTAAACTAAACTAAACTAACCTAACATAACCTAACCGAACCGGAACTAAACTAAACTAAACAAAACTAAACTAAACTAAACTAAATTAAACTATAAACTAAACTATATACTTAACTAAACCAAATTAACTACACTAAAATATAAACTAAACTAACCTAAACTAAACTAAACTAAACTAAACTAAACTAACCTAAACTAAACTAAACTAAACTAAACTAACCTAAACTAAACATAACTAAACTTAACTAAACTAATCTACCCTAACCTAAACTAAACAAAACTAAACTAAACGAAACTAAACTAAGCTAAACTAAACTAACCTAAAATAACCTTACCTAAACTAAATTGAACTAAACTTACCTAACTTAACCTAACCTAAAGTAAACTAAATTAAACTAAACTAAACGAAACTAAACTATAAACTAAATTATAAACTAAACTAAACTAAACTAAATTAAACTTAACTATCCTAAAGTAACCTAACCTAAACTAAACCTAACTAAACTAACCTAACCTAACCTAAACTAAACTATAAACTAAACTAAACTATAAACTAAACTAAACTAAAGTATATACTAAATTAAACTAAACTAAACTAAACTAACCTAACCTAAACTAAACTAAACTAGAAACTAAACTAAACTAAGCTAAACTAACTTAATCTAACCTAACCTAATATAAACTAAACTAAACTAGAAACTAAACTAAACTAAACTAAACTAACTTAATCTAACCTAAAATAAACTAAACTAAACTAAACTATAAACTAAACATATGTACACTATAAACTAAACATAAATAAACTAAACTATGAACTAAACTAAGCTAAATTAACTAAACTAAACTAACCTAACCTAACCTAAAATAAACAAAAATAAACTAACCTAACATAACCTAAACTAAACTAAACTAAACGAAACTAAACTAATCTAAACTAACCTAACCTAACTTAAACTAAACTAAACTAAACTATAAACTAAACTAAATTAAATTAACTGCAAAACTAAACTAAACTAAACTAACCTAACCTAAACTAAACAAAACTAAACTAACCTAACCTACCCTAACCTAAATTAACCTAACCTAAACTAAACTGATCTAAACTAAACTAAACTAAACTATAAACTAAATTATAAACTAAACTATAAAGTAAACTAAACTAAACTATAAACTAAACTAAACTAATCTAAACTAAACTATCCTAATGTAACCTAATCTAACCTAAACTAAACCTAGCTAAACTAACCTAACCTGACGTAAACTAAACTAAACTAAACCAAAATCTAAACTAAACAATAAATTAAACTAAACTATAAACTAAACAAAACTAAAATATATATTAAACTAAATTAAACTAAACTAAACTAACCTAAACTAACCTAACTTAAATTAAACTAAACTAACCTAACATAGCCTAACCTAAACTGAACTAAACTAAACTAAACTATTATCTAAACAATAAACTAAACTAAACTAAACAAAATAACCTAACCTAACCTAACGTAACCTAACCTATACTAAACAAAACTAAACCAACCTAACCTAACTAACTTAAACTAACCTAACCTAAACTAAACTAATCTAAACTAAACTAAGCTAAACTAAACTAAACTAAACAAAACTATAAACTAAACTATAAACTAAATTTAACAAAATTATAAACTAAACTATAAATTAAACTACAATAAACTAAACTAAACTATAAACTAAACTAAACTAAACTAAACTAACCTAACCAAACCTAATCTACCCTAACATAACCTAACTCAACATAACTTAACCTAACATAACCTAACCTAACCTAAACTAAACTAAAATATACTAAGCTAAGCTAACCTAGCCTAACCTAACCTTATCTAACCTATCCTAAACTAAACTAAACTAAACTATAAACTAAACTATAAATTACTAAACTAAATTAAACTATAAACTAAACTAAACTATAAACTAGACCAAACTAAATTAAACTAAACTAAACTAAACTAACCTAACCAAACCTAACCTAAATTAAACTAAACCAAACTAACGTACCCTAACCTAACCTACCGTTTCCTAAACTAACCTAACCTAACCTAAGCTAACCGAAACTAAGCTAAACTAAAATAATCTCAACTAAACTATAAACTAAATTATAAACTAAATTATAAACCAAAATAAAACAATAAACTAAAGTAATCTAAACTAAACTAAACTAATCTAACCTAACCTAACATACCCTAAACTAAACCAACCTAACCTAACCTAACCTAAACTAAACTAAACTAAACCAAACTAAACTAACCTTACCTAACCTAACCTAACATAACCTAAACTAAAATAAATTAACTAACCTAACATAACATAACCTAATGTAAACTAAAATAAACTAAACTATACTAAACTAAAAAAACTAAACTAAACTAAACTGTAAACTAAACTATAAACTAAACCTTAAACTAAACTTAACTAAACTATAAAATAAACTATAAAATAAACTATAAACTAAACTAAGATAAACTAGACTAAACTAAACTAAACTAACCTAACCTAACCTAAACTAAACTAAACTAACCTAACCTAACCTAAAACAAACTAAAGTAAACGAATAAAAACTAAACTAAACTAAACTAACCTAACCTAACCTAAACTAAACTAACCTAACATAACTTAACCTAAACTTAATTAAATTAAACTAAATAAACTAAACTAAATTAACTATAAACTAAACTAAACTAACATAACCTAACCTAACCTAAACTAAACTAAACTATAAACCATACTATAAACTAATCTATAAACTAAACTAAACTAAACTAAACTATAAACTAAAATAAACTAAACCAAATTAAACTAAATTAAACTAACTAACCTAATCTAAGCTAAAGTAAATTAACCTAACCTAACCTAATATAAACTAAACTATATTCCAAATTAACTATTAAAAAACTATAAACTTAAGTAAACTATAAACTAAACTAAACTAAATTAATCAAACCTAACATTACCTAACCTAAACTAAAGTAGTCTAACCTAACCTAACCTAACCTAAACTAAACTAAACTAAACTAAATTGTAAACTAAACTATAAACTAAACTATCCTATCAACTAAACTAAACTAATCTAAACTAAACTAAACCAAAATCACCTTACCCAACCTAACCTAACCGAACCTAACCTACACTAAACTAAACTAAACTAACCTAACCTAACCTAACCTAACCTGAACTAACCTAACATAAACTAAACTAAAACAAATTAAACTAAACTAAACGAAACTAAACTAAACTATAAACTAAATTAAACTAAACTATAAACCTAACTATAAACTAAACTAAACTAAACTATAAACTAAACTGAAATAAACAATACTAAACTAATATAACCTAACCTAACCTATCCTAACCTAACCTAATCTAAACTAAACTAAACTAAACTAACCTAACTTAACCTAACTTAACTTAACTAAACTAAACTTAACGCACCTAACCTATCCTAACTTAACGTAACATAAACTAAACTAAACTAAACTAAGCTAAGCTAAGCTAATCTAACATAACCTAAACGAAACTAAACTAAAGTAAACTAAACTAAACTAAACTAAACCAAACAAAACTAAACTAAACTATAAACTAAAGTTGTTTAAACTAAACTAATCTATAAACAAAAGTATAAACTAATCTAAACTAATATAACTTAACCTAACCTAAACCAAACTAAACTAAACTAACCGAACCTAACCTAAACTAATCTTAACTAAAATAAACTAAACTAAATTAAACTAAACTAAATTAAACTAAACTAAACTACACTAACCTAACCTTTCTTAACCTAATCTAAACTAAACTAAACTAAATTAACCTAACACAAACTAACCTAAACTAAACTAAACTATAAATTAAACTATAAACTAAACTATAAACTAAACTAAACCAATGTAAATTACACTAACCTAACCTAACCTTAACTAAACCAAACTAAACTAACTTAACCTAACCTAACCTAACCTGACCTAATCTAAGCTAAACTAAACTAAAGAAAACTAAACTAAATTATAAACTAAACTATAAAGTTTACTTAATGAAATATAAACTGAACTATAAACTAAACTAAAATAAACTAAAGTAAAGTTTCCTAACCTAACCTAGCATAACCTAAACTAAACTAACTAACTTAACTTAACCTAACCTAACCTAACCTAACTTAAACTAAACTAAACTAAACTAAACTAACCTAAACTAAACTAAACTACACTAAACTAAACTAAACTAAACTAAATTTAACTATAAATTAACTATAAACTATACTTAACTGAATTATAACGTAAACTATAAACTAAATTATATTAACTAAACTAAAATAAACTAAACTAAACTAAACTAAACTAAACTAACCTAACCTAACCTAAACTTAAGTAAACTTAACTAAATTAACAAAACCTAACCTAACCTAAACTAAACTCAAATAAACTAAACGAAACTAAACTAAACTAAATTAAACTAAAATTACCTAACCTAATCTAACCTAACCTAACCGAAATTTCCAACCATCAAAAATAAATGGTTTCTTTTCGAGAATCTTTCCGATATAAATATGCTTTTCTAAGGTTATCAAACAACAAGAATGAAATAGAACCAGTTATCTCAAATAAGAACGGAAAAAAGGTGATTCTAATGAGGTTTGCAACAATCGAAATAAATCTTTTCTTTTCCGAAACTTTCTTGATTTTATACTTTTCTAAGGCTATCAAATTACAATAATGAAGGAGAAATGGTTAACTCCATTTGAGACGCAAAAAAAGAAGATTCTTTTGGTTTCCAACCAACTAAAATAATTTTTTTACTAACTAAACTAACCTAACATATCCTAAATTAAACTAAACTAAATTAAACTAAACTAAACTAAACTAAACTAAGCTAAACTAAACTAAACTAAACTAAACTAACCTAACCTAACCTAAACTAAAATAAACTAACCTAAACTAACCTAACCTAAAATAAAATAAGCTGAACTATAAACTAAACTATAACCTAAATTAAAGTAAATTATAAACTAAAATAAACTAAACTAACCTTACCTAACCTAACCTAACCTAAACTAAACTAAACTAACCTAACTTAACCTAACCTAACCTAACCTAAACTAAACTAAACTAAAGTAACCTAAACTAAAAAAACTACACTAAACTTAATTAAACTAAACTAAATTTAACTGTAAATTAACTATAAACTAAACTCAACTAAATTATAAACTAAACTATAAACTAAATTATATTCACCAAACTAAAAGAAACTAAACTGAACTAAACTAAACTAAACTAACCTAACCTAAACTTAACTAAACTTAACTAAATTAACCTAACCTAACCTAAACTAAACTAAAATAAACTAAACGAAACTAAACTAAACTAAACTAAACTTACCTAACATAACCTAACATAACCTAACCTAACCGAAAATTCCAACCTTCAAAAATAAATTTATTCCTATGGATATTCTTTCCGCATAATATGCTTTTCTACGGCTATCAAACAACAAAAATGAAAGAGAACCAGTTATCTCAAACAAGAACGGAAAAAAATTATTCTAATGAGGTTTGCAACCATCGAAAAAAATCTTCTCATTTCGGGAATCTTTCTTGATTTTATGCTTTTCTAAGGCTATCAAATTCGAATAATGAAGGAGAAATCGTTAACTCCATTTTAGACGCAAAAAAAGAAGATTCTTTTGGTTTTCAACCATTGAAAATAATTTTTTTCCTAACTAAACTAACCTAACCTAATCTAAATTAAACTAAACTAAATTAAACTAAACTAAACGAAACTAACTAAACTAAACTAACTTAACCTAATCTAACCTAACATAACCTAACCTAAACTAAATAAAATTAATTAAACCAAAATAAACTAACCTAACTTAATCTAACCTAAACTAAACTAAACTAAACTAAACTAACCTAACCTAACCTAACCTAACCTAAACTAAACTAAACTAAACTAAACTTACCCAACCTAACCTAACCTAACCTAAACTAAAATAAAATAAAATAAAATAACCTAACCTAAACTTACCTAAACTAAACTAAATTAAACTAAATTAAATTAAACTAAACTAAACTATAAGCTAAACTATAAAATAAACTAAACTAAACTAAACTAACCTAACCTAACCTAACCTGACCTAAACTAAACTAAACTAAACTAAACTAAACTAATCTAAACTAAACTAAATTAAACTATTCTATAAACTAAACTAAACTAAAATAAACTAACCTAACCTAACCTAACCTAAACTAAACCAAACTAAACTAAAATAAACTATAAACTAAACTATAAACTAAACTAAACTATAAACTAAACTATAAACTAAATTAATTAACTAAACTATAAACTAAACTAAACTTAACTAAACTAAACTAAACAAAACTTAATTAACCTAATCTAACCTAACTTAACCTAACTTAACATAAACTAAACTAAACTAAACTAAGCTAACCTAACCTAACCTAAACGAAACTAAACTAAACTAAACTAATCTAAACCAAACTAAACTAAAATAAACTAAACTAAATTCAACTAAATTCAAAACTAAACTAAACTACACTAACCTAACGCAACCTAATCTAATCTGTACTAAACTAAACTACACTAAACCAAACTAACCTAAGCCTAACTAACCTAAACTATCTAAACTAAACTGAACTTTAAACTAAACTATAAATTAAACTAAACTATAAACTAAAATAAACTAAACTATGAACTAAACTATAAACTAAACTAACCTAACCTAACCTAACCAAACATAACCTAAACTAAACTAAACTAAACTAAACTAAAATAAACTATTTTAACATAACCTAACCTAAATTAACCTTACATAAACTAATCTAACCTAAACTAAATTAAAGTAAACTAAATTATAAATTATACTATAAACTAATCTATTAACTAAACTAAACCATAAACTAAAATGAACTAAACTAAAATAAACTAAACTAAACTAACTAACCTAAACTAACCTAAACTTACCTAACCTAAGCTAAACTAAACTAACTTAACCTAACCTAAACTAAACTAAAATAACTGTATTATAAACTAACTATAAACAACTATAAACTAAAGGAAACTATAAAATAAACTAAACTAAACTAACCTAACCTAACCTAACCTAAACTAAACTAATCTAACCTAACCCAACCTACCCTAAACTAAACTAATGTAAACTAAACTAAACTAAAATTACCTTACCCAACCTAACCTAACCTAACCTAAACTAAACTAAACTAACCTAACCTAACCTAACCTAAACTAACCTAACCTAAACTAAATTAAACTAAACTAAACCATAAACTAAACTAAACTAAACTAAACAAATCTAATCTAATATAACCTACCCTAACGTAACCTAAACTAAACCAAACTAACCTAACCTAACCTAACTTAATGTAAACTTATCTAAACTAAACTAAACTGAACTAAACTATACTAAACTATATACTAAACTATAAACTAAAGCAAACAAAATTATAAACTAAACAATAAACTAAATTAAACTAAACTGAACTAAACTAACCTAACCTAAACATAACTAAACTTAACTAAACTAATCTAACCTAAACTAAACTAAACTAAACGAAACTAAATTAAGCTAAACTAAACTAACCTAACCTAACCTTACCTAAACTAAACTAAACTAATCTTACCTAACTTAACCTAACCTAAAGTAAATAAACTAAACTAAACGAAAGTAAACTATAAACTGAACTATAAACTAATTAAACTAAACTAAATTAAACTATAAACTTAACTAAACTAACCTAACATATCCTAACCGAACCTAAACTAAACTAAACTAAACAAAACTAAACTAAACTAAACTAAATTAAACTATAAACTAAACTATATACTTAACTAAACCAAATTAACTACACTAAAATATAAACTAAACTAACCTAAACTAAACTAAACTAAACTAAACTAACCTAAACTAAACATAACTAAACTTAACTAAACTAATCTACCCTAACCTAAACTAAACAAAACTAAACTAAACGAAACTAAACTATGCTAAACTAAACTAACCTAACCTAACGTTACCTAAACTAAATTGAACTAAACTTACCTAACTTAACCTAACCTAAAGTAAACTAAATTAAACTAAACTAAACGAAACTAAACTATAAACTAAATTATAAACTAAACTAAACTAAACTAAATTAAACTTAACTATCCTAAAGTAACCTAACCTAAACTAAACCTAACTAAACTAACCTAACCTAACCTAAATTAACTATAAACTAAACTAAACTATAAACTAAACTAAACTAAAGTATATACTAAATTAAATTAAACTAAACTAACCTAACCTAACCTAAACTAAACTAAACTAGAAACTAAACTAAACTAAGCTAAACTAATTTAATCTAACCTAACCTAACCTAAACTAAACTAAACTAGAAACTAAACTTAACTAAACTAAACTAACTTAATCTAACCTAAAATAAACTAAACTAAACTATAAACTAAACATATGTACACTATAAACTAAACATAAATAAACTAAACTATGAACTAAAATAAACTAAACTAAACTAAACTAACCTAACCTAACCTAAAATAAACAAAAATAAACTAACCTAACATAACCTAAACTAAACTAAACGAAACTAAACTAATCTAAACTAACCTAACCTAACTTAAACTAAACTAAACTAAACTATAAACTAAACTAAATTAAATTAACTGCAAAACTAAACTAAACTAAACTAACCTAACCTAAACTAAACAAAACTAAACTAACCTAACCTACCCTAACCTAAATTAACCTAACCTAAACTATACTGATCTAAACTAAACTAAACTATAAACTAAATTATAAACTAAACTATAAAGTAAACTAAACTAAACTATAAACTAAACTAAACTAATCTAAACTAAACTATCCTAACGTAACCTAATCTAACCAAAACTAAACCTAGCTAAACTAACCTGACCTAACGTAAACTAAACTAAACTAAACTAAAATCTAAACTAAACTATAAATTAAACTAAACTATAAACTAAACAAAACTAAAATATATATTAAACTAAATTAAACTAAACTAAACTAACCTAACCTAACCTAACTTAAATTAAACTAAACTAACCTAACATAGCCTAACCTAAACTGAACTAAACTAAACTATTATCTAAACTATAAACTAAACTAAACTAAACAAAATAACCTAACCTAACCTAACGTAACCTAACCTATACTAAACAAAACTAAACCAACCTAACCTAACTAACTTAAACTAACCTAACCTAAACTAAACTAATCTAAACTAAACTAAGCTAAACTAAACTAAACTAAACAAACTATAAACTAAAGTATAAACTAAATTTAACAAAACTATAAACTAAACTATAAATTAAACTACACTAAACTAAACTAAACTATAAACAAAACTAAACTAAACTAAACTAACCTAACCAAACCTAATCTAACCCAACATAACCTAACTCAACATAACCTAACCTAACATAACCTAACCTAACCTAAACTAAACTAAAATAAACTAAGCTAAGCTAACCTAGCCTAACCTAACCTTATCTAACCTATGCTAAACTAAACTAAACTAAACTATAAACTAAACTATAAATTAACTAAACTAAATTAAACTATAAACTAAACTAAACTAAACTATAAACTAGACCAAACTAAATTAAACTAAACTAAACTAAACTAACCTAACCAAACCTAACCTAAATTAAACTAAACCAAACTAACGTACCCTAACCTTACCTAACTTTTCCTAAACTAACCTAACCTAACCTAAGCTAACCGAAACTAAGCTAAACTAAAATAATCTCAACTAAACTATAAACTAAATTATAAACTAAATTATAAACCAAAATAAAACAATAAACTAAAGTAATCTAAACTAAACTAAACTAATCTAACCTAACCTAACATAACCTAAACTAAACAAACCTAACCTAACCTAACCTAAACTAAACTAAACTAAACCAAACTAAACTAACCTTACCTAACCTAACCTAACATAACCTAAACTAAAATAAATTAACTAACCTAACATAACATAACCTAATGTAAACTAAAATAAACTAAACTATACTAAACTAAACAAAACTAAACTAAACTAAACTGTAAACTAAACTATAAACTAAACCTTAAACTAAACTTAACTAAACTATAAAATAATTTATAAAATAAACTATAAACTAAACTAAGATAAACTAGACTAAATTAAACTAAACTAACCCAACCTAACCTAAACTAAACTAAACTAACCTAACCTAACCTAAAACAAACTAAAGTAAACGAATAAAAACTAAACTAAACTAAACTAACCTAACCTAACCTAAACTAAACTAACCTAACATAACTTAAGCTAAACTTAATTAAATTAAACTAAATAAACTAAACTAAATTAACTATAAACTAAACTAAACTAACATAACCTAACCTAACCTAAACTAAACTAAACTATAACTTATACTATAAACTAATCTATAAACTAAACTAAACTAAACTAAACTATAAACTAAAATAAACTAAACCAAATTAAACTAAATTAAACTAACTCACCTAATCTAAGCTAAAGTAAATTAACCTAACCTAACCTAATCTAAACTAAACTATATTCCAAATTAACTATTAAAAAACTATAAACTTAAGTAAACTATAAACTAAACTAAACTAAACTAATCAAACCTAACATTACCTAACCTAAACTAAAGTAGTCTAACCTAACCTAACCTAACCTAACCTAAACTAAACTAAACTAAACTAAACTAAATTGTAAACTAAACTATAAACTAAACTATCCTATCAACTAAACTAAACTAATCTAAACTAAACTAAACAAAAATCACCTTACCCAACCTAACCTAACCGAACCTAACCTACACTAAACTAAACTAAACTAACCTAACCTAACCTAACCTAACCTGAACTAACCTAACATAAACTAAACTAACCTAAAACAAATTAAATTAAACTAAACGAAACTAAACTAAACTATAAACTAAATTAAACTAAACTATAAACCTAACTATAAACTAAACTAAACTAAACTATAAACTAAACTGAAATAAATAATACTAAACTAATTTAACCTAACCTAACCTATCCTAACCTAACCTAACCTAAACTAAACTAAACTAAACTAACCTAACTTAACCTAACTTAACTTAACTAAACTAAACTTAACGCACCTAACCTATCCTAACCTAACGTAACATAAACTAAACTAAACTAAACTAAGCTAAGCTAAGCTAATCTAACATAACCTAAACGAAACTAAACTAAAGTAAACTAAACTAAACTAAACTAAACCAAACAAAACTAAACTAAACTATAAACAAAACTATAAACTAATATAAATTAATATAACTTAACCTAACCTAAACCAAACTAAACTTAACTAACCTAACCTAACCTAAACTAATCTTAACTAAAATAAACTAAACTAAATTAAACTAAACTAAATTAAACTAAACTAAACTACACTAACCTAAACTAAACTAAACTAAATTAACCTAACACAAACTAACCTAAACTAAACTAAACTATAAATTAAACTATAAAAAAAACTATAAACTAAACTAAACCAATGTAAATTACACTAACCTAACCTAACCTTAACTAAAACAAACTAAACTAACTTAACCTAACCTAACCTAACCTGACCTAATCAAAGCTAAACTAAACTAAAGAAAACTAAACTAAATTATAAACTAAACTATAAAGTTTACTTAATTAAAATATAAACTGAACTATAAACTAAACTAAAATAAACTAAAGTAACGTTTCCTAACCTAACCCAACATAACCTAAACTAAACTAACTAACTCAACTTAACCTAACCTAACCTAACCTAACTTAAACTAAACTAAACTAAACTAAACTAAACTTACCTAAACTAAACAAAACTACACTAAACTAAACTAAACTAAACTAAATTTAACTATAAATTAACTATAAACTATACTTAACTGAATTATAAAGTAAACTATAAACTAAATTATATTAACTAAACTAAAATAAACTAAACTAAACTAAACTAAACTAAACTAACCTAACCTAACCTAAACTTAAGTAAACTTAACTAAATTAACAAAACCTAACCTAACCTAAACTAAACTCAAATAAACTAAACGACACTAAACTAAACTAAATTAAACTAAAATTACCTAACCTAAACTAACCTAACCTAACCGAAATTTCCAACCATCAAAAATAAATGGTTTCTTTTCGAGAATCTTTCCGATATAATATGCTTTTCCAAGGTTATCAAACAACAAAAATGAAAGAGAACCAGTTATCTCAAATAAGAACGGAAAAAAGGTGATTCTAATGAGGTTTGCAACCATCGAAATAAATCTTTTCTTTTCCGAATCTTTCTTGATTTTATGCTTTTCTAAGGCTATCAAATTACAATAATGAAGGAGAAATGCTTAACTCCATTTGAGACGCAAAAAAAGAAGATTCTTTTGGTTTCCAACCATCTAAAATAATTTTTTTACTAACTAAACTAACCTAACATATCCTAAATTAAACTAAACTAAATTAAACTAAACTAAACTAAACTAAACTAAACTAAACGAAACTAACTAAACTAAACTAACTTAACCTAACCTAACATAACCTAACCTAAAAGAAAAAAAAGTAAATTAAACAAAACTAAACTAACCTAACCTAACCTAAATTAAACCAAACTAAACTAAACTAAACTAAACTAACCTAACCTAAACTAAACTAAACTAAACTAAACTAAACTAACCTAACCTAACCTAACCTAAACTAAACTAAACTAAAATAAACTAACCTAACCTAACCTAACCTAAACTAATCTAAATTAAACTAAATTAAACTAAACTAAACTATAAGCTAAACTATAAACTAAACTAAACTAAACATTAAACTAATCTAAAATATAAACTAAACTAAAATAAACTAAACTAAACTAACATAACCTTACCTGACCTAAACTAAACAAAACTAAACTAAAATAAACTAACCTATCCTAACTTAGCCTAAACTAAAGTAAACTAAACTAAACTACAATAACCTATTCAAACATAAACTAAACTAATCTAAACAAAACTAATTAAACTATTCTATAAACTAAACTAAACTAAACTAAACTAACCTAACCTAACCTAACCTAACCAAAACTAAACCAAACTAAACTAAAATAAACTATAAACTAAACTAAACTAAAGTATAAACTAAACTATAAACTAAATTAATTAATTAAACTATAAACTAAACTAAACTTAACTAAACTAAACTATACTTAACTAACCTAACCTAACGTAACTTAACTTAACATAAACTAAACTAAACTAAACTAAGCTAACCTAACCTAACCTAACCTAACCAAAACGAAACAAAACTAAACTAAACTAAATTAAACTAATCTAAACTAAACTAAACTAAACTAAATTCAACTAAATTAAACTAAACTAAACTAAACTACACTAACCTAACCTAAACTAATCTAATCTAAACTAAAGTAAACTAAACCAAACCAACCTAGCCTAAACTAACCTAAACTATCTAAATTAAACTAAACTGAAGTATAAACTAAACTATAAACTAAACTAAACTAAACCACAAACTAAACTATAAACTAAATTAACCTAACCTAACCTAACCTAACATAACCTAAACTAAACTAAACTAACATAAACTGATTGGACATAAGCTAACCTAACCTAACCTTACCTAACCTATTCTAGCCTTTACTAAACTAAAGTAAACTAAATTATAAACTATACTATAAACTAATCTATAAACTAAACTAAACTAAACTATAAACTAAAATAAACTAAACTAAAACAAACTAAACTAAACTAACTAACCTAACCTAACCTAACCTAACATAAGATAAACTAAACTAACCTAACCTAACCTATACAGAACTAAACTAAACTATATTATAAACTAACTATAAAAAGCTATAAACTAAAGGAAACTATAAACTAAACTAAGCTAAACTAAACTAACCTAACCTAAACTAACCTAAACTAAACTAATCTAACCTAACATAACATAACCTAAACTAAACAAATCTAAACTAAACTAAATGTAAACTAAAACTATAAACTAAACTGAACTATAACCTAAATTAAACTAATCTAAACTAAACTAAACTAAAATCACCTTACCCAGCCTAACCTAACCTAACCTAAACTAAACTAAACTAAACTAAACTAAATTAAACTATAAATTAAACTATAAACTAAACTAAACAAAACTATAAACTAAACTATAAACTAAAATAAACTAAACTATAAATAAAACTAAAGTAAAGTAAACTAACAAAACCTTACCAAAACTAAACTAAACTAACCTTACCTAACCTAACCTAAACTAACCTAAACTAACCTAAATTAAACTAAACAAAACTAACCTAACCTAACACAACCTAATCTAAACTAAACTAAACTAAACTAAATTCAACTAAACAAAATAAACAAAACTGAACTACACTAACCTAACCTTTCCTAACTCAATGTGAACTAAACTAAACTAAACTAACATTATCCAAACTAACCTAAACTAAACTAAACTATAAACTAAACAATAAACTAAACTATACTAAACTATAAACTATACTATAAACTAAACTAAACTAAACTAATCTAAATTACACTAACCTAACCTTAACTAAACCAAACTAAACTAACTTTACCTAACCTAAACTTACCTAACGTAATCTAAGCTAAACTGAACTAAACTTAACTAAATTATAAACTAAACTATAAACTAAACTTAATTAAACTATAAACTAATCTATAAACTAAACTAAAATAAACTAAACTATAAACTAAACTAACCTAAACTAAACTAAATTAAACTAACCTAACCTAAACTAAACTAAAATAAGCTAACCTAACATAACCTAAACTAAACTAAACGAAACTAAACCAAACTAAACTAAACTAACGTAACCTAAATTGAACTAAACTAAACTATAAACTAAACTAAACTAAATTAAGTATAAACTAAATTAACTAAACTAACCTAACCTACCCTAACCTAACTTAACCTGACCCAACCCTAATTAAACTAATCTAAACTAAACGAAACTAAATTATAAACTACATTATAAACTAAACTATAAAGTAAACTAAACTATAAACTAAACTAAACTTAACTATCCTAAAGTAACCTAACCTAAACTAAACCTAACTAAACTAACCTAACCTAACCTCACCTAACCTAAACTAAACAAAACTAAACTAACCTAACCAATCCTAACCTAACTTATCCTAATCTAACCTAAACTAAACTAGTCTAAACTAAACTAAACTAAACTATAAATTAACTAAACTAAACTAAATTATAAACTAAACTAAACTAAACTAAACTATCCTAACGGAACCTAACCTAACCTAAAATAAACTAAACAAAACTAAACTAAACTAAACAAAACTAAACTAAACTAAACTAAATTGAACTATAAACTTAACTATATACTTAACTAAACTAAATAAACTAAACTAAAGTATAAACTAAACTAAACTAAACTAACCTAACCAAAACATAACTAAACTTAACTAAACTAATCTAACCTAACCTAAAATAAATTAAACTAAATTAAACGAAACTAAATTAAGGTAAACTAAACTAACCTAACCTAACCTTACCTAAACTACACTAAACTAAACTTACCTAACTTAGCGTAACCTAAAGTAAACTAAACTAAACTAAACGAAACTAAAGTATAAATTAAACTATGAACTAAACTAAATTATAAACTAAACTATAAAGTAAACTTATTTAAACTATAAACTAAACTATAAACTAAACTACAATAAACTAAACTAACCTTTCCTAACCTAACCTAACCTAACCTAAACTAAACTAACCTAAACTAAACAAAACTACACTAGACTAAACTAAACTAAATTTAACTATAAACTATACTTAACTAAATTATAAAGTAAACTATAAACTAAATTATATTAACTAAATTAAAATAAACTAAACTAAACTAAACTAAACTAACCTAACCTAACCTAAACTTAAGTAAACTTAACTAAATTAACATAACCTAACCTAATCTAAACTAAACTAAAATAAACTAAAGGAAACTAAACTAAACTAAACTAAACTAAACTAAACTTACCTAACCTAACCTAACCTAACCGAAATTTCCAACCTTCAAAAATAAATGGCTTTTTTTCGAGAATCTTTCCGATATAATATGCTTTTCTAAGGTTATCAAACAACAAAAATGAAAGAGAACCAATTATCTCAAATAAGAACGGAAAAAGGTGATTCTAATGAGGTTTGCATCCATCGAAATAAATCTTTTCTTTTCCGAATCTTTCTTGATTTTATGCTTTTCTAAGGCTATCAAATTACAATAATGAAGGAGAAATGGTTAACTCCATTTGAGACGCAAATAAAGAAGATTCTATTGGTTTCCAACCATCGAAAATAATTTTTTTACTAAGTAAACTAACCTAACCTATCCTAAGTTAAACTAAACTAAATTAAACTAAACTAAACTAAACGAAACTAAGTAAACTAAACTAACTTAACCTAACCTAACCTAACATAACCTAACCTAAAATAAATAAAAGTAAATTAAACCAAATTAAACTAACCTAACCTAACCTAAACTAAACCAAACTGAACTAAACTAAACTAAACTAACCTAACCTAACCTAAACTAAACTAAACTAAACTAACCTAACCTAACCTAAACTAAACTAAATTAAACTAAATTAAACTAAACTAAACTATAAGCTAAACTATAAACTAACTAAACTAAACTAAACATTAAACTAATCTAAAGTATAAACTAAACTAAAATAAACTAAACTAACCTAACCTAACCTTACCTGACCTAAACTAAACTAAAAAAAAACTAAACTAAACTAAACTAACCTAACCTAACTTAGCCTTAACTAAAGTAAACTAAACTAAATTACAATAACCTAATCAAACCTAAACTAAACTAATCTAAACTAAACTAATTAAAGTATTCTATAAACTAAACTAAACTAAACTAACCTAACCTAACCTAACCTAAGATAAAATAACCTAACCTAACCTAAACTGAACTAAATTAAATTATATTCTAAACTAACTATAAAAAACTATAAACTAAAGGAAATTATAAACTAAACTAAGCCAAACTAAACTAGCCTAACCTAAACTAACCTAAACTAAACTAATCTAACCTAACTTAACATACCCTAAACTAAACAAATCTAAACTAAACTAAATGTAAACAAAAACTATACACTAAACTAAACTAATCTAAACTAAACTAAACTAAAATCACCTTACCCAGCCTAACCTAACCTAACCTAAACGAAACTAAACTAACCTAACCAAACCTAACCTAAACTACCCTAACCTAACCTAAACTAAATTAAACTAAACTAAACCATAAACTAAACTAAACTATACTAAACAAAACTAATCTAATATAACCTAACCTAACGTAACCTAAACTAAACCAAACTAACCTAACCTAACCTAATCTAATCTTAACTAAACTAAACTAAACTAAATTAAATTATACTAAACTATAAATTAAACTATAAAATAAACTAAACAAAACTATAAACTAAACTATAAACTAAACTATAAACAAAACTAAAGTAAACTAAACTAACATAACCTAACGAAAACTAAACTAAACAAACCTTACCTAACCTAACCTAAACTAACCTAAACTAACCTAAATTAAACTACACAAAACAAACCTAACCTAACCTAATCTAAACTAAACTAAACTAAACTAAATTCAACTAAACTAAATTAAACTAAACTAAACTACACTAACCTAACCTTTCCTATCCTAATCCAAACTAACCTAAACTAAACTAAACTATAAACTAAACTATAAACTAAACTATACTAAACTATAAACTAAACTATAAACTAAACTAAACTAATCTAAATTACACTAACTTAACCTAACCTTAACTAAACCAAACTAGACTAACTTAACCTAAAGTAACCTATCCTTACCTAACGTAATCTAAGCTAAACTGAACTGAACTAAACTAAACTATAAACTAAACTATAAACTAAACTTTATTAAACTATAAACTAAACTATAAACTAAACTAAAATAAACTAAACTATAAACTAAACTAACCTAAATTAAACTAAAGTAAACTAACCTAACCTAAACTAAAATAAACTAACCTAACATAACCTAAACTAAACTAAACCAAACTAAACCAAACTAAACCAAACCAACCTAACCTAAATTGAACTAAACTAAACTATAAACTAAACTAAATTAAATTAAGTATAAACTAAATTAACTAAATTAACCTAACCTACCCTAACCTAACTTAACCTGACCCAACCCTAATTAAACAAATCTAAACTAAACTAAACTAAACTATAAACTAAATTATAAACTAAACAAAAAAGTAAACTAAACTATAAACTAAACTAAACTAAACTTAACTATCCTAAAGTAAATTAACCTAAACTAAACCTAACTAGACTAACCTAACCTAAACTCACCTAACCTAAACTAAACGAAACTAAACTAACCTAACCCATCCTAACCTAACTTATCCTAATCCAACCTAAACTAAACTAGTCTAAACTAAACTAAACTAAACTATAAACTAAACTATAAATTAACTAAACCAAACTAAATTGTCAAATAAAATCAAATAAACTAAACTATCCTAACGTAACCTAAATTAAACTAAACTAAACTAAACTAAACTAAACAAAACTAAATTAAACTAAACTAAATTGAACTATAAACTTAACTATATACTTAACTAAACTAAATTAACTAAACTGAAGTATAAACTAAACTGAACTAAACTAACATAACCAAAACATAACTAAACTTAACTAAAATAATCTAACCTAACCTAAAATAAATTAAACTAAACTAAACAAAACTAAATTAAGGTAAACTAAACTAACCTAACCTAACCTTACCTAAACTACACTAAACTAAACTTACCTAACTTAACCTAATCTAAAGTAAACTTAAGTAAACTAAACGAATCTAAAGTATAAACTAAACTATAAACTAAACTAAACTAAACTATAAACTTAACTAAACTAAAGTAAACTAAACTAACCTAACCTAACCGAACGTAGCCTAACCTAACCTAACCTAAACTAAATTAAAGCAAATTAAACTAAACTAACCTAACCTAACCTAAACTAAATTAAAGCAAATTAAACTAACCTAACCTAACCTAACCCAACCTAACCAATACTAAACTAAACTAAACTTACATAACTTAACCTAACCTAAAGTAAAGTAAACTAAACTAAACTAAACGAAACTAAACTATAAAATAAACTATAAACTAAACTAAACTACACTAATCTACAAACTAAACAAAACTAAACTAAATAAACCTAACCTAACATAAACTAACCGAACATAGCCTAATCTAACCTTGCCTAAATTAAACTCAACTAACCTAATCTAACCTAACTCAACCTAAATTAATCTAAACTAGCCTAACCTAATCTAACCTACCTAACCTAAACTAAACTAAACTATAAACTAAATTAAACTAAACTATACATAAACTATAAACTAAACTAAACTAAACTAAGTCATAAACTAAACTAAACTAAACTAAACTACACTAAATTAACCTAACATATCCTAACCTAACCTATACTAATGTATACTAAACTAAACTCAACTATAAACTAAACTATAAATTAACTAAACTAAACTAAACTATAAACTAAACTATAAAGTAAACTAAAATAAACTAAACTATAAACTAGATTAAACTAAACTATACTAAACTAAACTAAACTAACCTAATCTAAACTCAACTAAACTAAACTAAACTAACTTAACCTAACCTAAACTAAACTGAATTAAACTAAACTAACCTTACCTAAACTAACCTAAACTAAACTAAACTAAACTATAAGCTAAATTATAAACTAAACTAAATTAACTATAAACTAAACTAAGATAAACTAAACTAAATTAAACTAAACAAACCTAACCTAACCTAAACTAAACTAAACTAAACTAAACTAAACTAACCTAACTTAACCTAAACTAAACTAAATTAAACTAAACTAAACTATAAACTAAATTATAAAACAAACTAAGCCAAACTAAACTATAAACTAATCTAAAAAAAAAACTAAACTAATATAACCTAAACTAACCTAACCTAACCTAACCTAAACTAAACTAAACTAAAATAACCTTACCTAACCTAACCTAACTTAACCAAACTAAACTTAACGCACCTAACCTAACCTAACCTAACGTAACATAAATTAAACTAAACTAAACTAAGCTAACCTAAGCTAACCTCACCTAACCTAAACGAAACTAAACCAAACTAAACCAAACTAAACCAAACTAAACTAAATTCTAAACTAAACTATAAACTAAATTAAACTAAACTATAAATTAAACTATAAACTAATCTAAACTAAACTAACCTAACCTAACCTAAACTAAACTGATCTAAACTAACCGAACCTAACGTAAACTAATCTTAACTAAACTAACCTAAACTAAATTCAACTAAACTAAATTAAACAAAACTAAACTACACTAACCTAACCTTTCCTAACCTAATCTAAACTAAACTAAAATAAACTAACATAATCCAAACTAACCTAAACTAAACTAAATTATAAACTAAACTATAAACTAAACTATAAACTAAACTAAACTAAACTAATGTAAATTACACTAACCTAACCTAACCTTAACTAAACCAAACTAAACTAACTTAACCTAACCTAACCTAACCTGACCTAATCTAAGCTAAACTAAACTAAACAAAACTAAACTAAATTATAAACTAAACTATAAAGTAAACTTAATTAAACTATAAACTAAACTATAAACTAAACTAAAATAAACTAAACTAAAATAAACTAAACTAACCTTTCCTAACCTAACCTAACATAACCTAAACTAAACTAACTAACCTAACTTAACCTAACCTAACCTAACCTAACTTAAATTAAACTAAACTAAACTAAACTAACCTAAACTAAACAAAACTACACTAAACTAAACTAAACTAAACTAAATTTACTATAAATTAACTATAAACTATACTTAACTAAATTATAAAGTAAACTATAAATTTAATTATATTAACTAAACTAAAATAAACTAAACTAAACTAAACTAAACTAACCTAACCTAACCTAAACTTAAGTAAACTTAACTAAATTAACATAACCTAAACTAAACTAAAATAAACTAAACGAAACTAAACTAAACTAAACTAAACTAAACTTACCTAACCTAACCTAAACTAACCTAACCGAAATTTCCAACCTTCAAAAATAAATGTTTTCTTTTCGAGATTCTTTCCGCATAATATGCTGTTCTAAGGTTTTCAAACAACAAAAATGAAAGAGAACCATTTATCTCTAATAAGAACGGAAAAAAAGTGATTCTAATGAGGTTTGCAACCATCGAAATAAATCTTTTCTTTTCCGAATCTTTCTTTATTTTATGCTTTTCTAAGTCTATCAAATTAGAATAATGAAGAAGAAATGGTTAACTCCATTTGAGACGCAAAAAAAGAAGATTCTTTTGGTTTCCAACCATCGAAAATAATTTTTTTACTAACTAAAGTAACCTAACCTACCCTAAATTAAACTAAACTAAATTAAACTAAACTAAACTAAACTAAACTAAACGAAACTAACTAAACTAAACTAACTTAACCTAACTTAACCTAACATAACCTAACCTAAAATAAATAAAAGTAAATTAAACCAAACTAAACTAACCTAACCTAACATAAACTAAACTAAACTAAACTAAACTAACCTAACCTAACCTAACCCAACCTAACCTAAACTAAACTGAACTAAAATAAACTAACCTAACCTAAACTAAACTAAATTAAACTAAATTAAACTAAACTAAATTATAAGCTAAACTATAAACTAAACTAAACTAAACATTAAACTAATCTAAAGTATAAACTAAACTAAAATAAACTAAACTAACCTAACATAACCTTCCCTGACCTAAACTAAACTAAGCAAAACTAAACTAAACTAAACTAACCTAAGCTAACTTAGCCTAAACTAAAGTAAACTAAACTAAATTATAAACTATACTATAAACTAATCTATAAACTAAACTAAACTAAACTATAAACTAAAATAAACTAAACTATAAACTAAAATAAACTAAACTAAAACAAACTAAACTAATCTAAATTACAATAACCTAACCTAACCTTAACTAATACAAACTAAACTAACTTAACCTAACCTAACCTTACCTAACGTAATGTAAGCTAAACTAAACTAAACTAAACTATAAACTAAACTATAAACTAAATTTAATTAATCTATTAACTAAACTATAAACTAAACTAAAATAAACTAAACTATAAACTAAACTAAGCTAAACTAAACTAAACTAAACTAACCTAACCTAACCTAAACTAAACTAAAATTAACTAACCTAACATAAACTAAACTAAACTAAACTAAACGAAACTAAACGAAACTAAACTAAACTAACCTAACCTAATTTAACCTAAACTAAACTATAAACTAAACTAAACTAAACTAAATTAAGTATAAACTAAATTAACTAAATTAACCTAACCTGACCTAACCTAAACTAAACAAAACTAAACTAACCTAACCTACCCTAACCTAACTTAACCTGACCCAACCCTAATTAAACTAATCTAAACTAAACTAAACTAAACTATAAACTAAATTATAAACTAAACTATAAAGTAAACTAAACTACACTATAAACTAAACTAAACTTAACTATCCTAAAGTAACCTAACCTAAACTAAACCTAACTAAACTAATTAACCTAACCTAACCTAAACTAAACAAAACTAAACTATCCTAACCTATCCTAACCTAACTTAACCTAATCTAACCTAAACTAAACTAATTTAAACTAAACTAAACTAAACTAAAAAGTAAACTAAACTAAACTAAATTATAAACTAAACTAAACTAAACTATCCTAACGTAACCTAACCTAACCAAAATTAAACTAAACTTACCTAACCTACACTAAACTAAACTAAACAATAAAATAAACCAAAATATTAAGTAATCTATAAACTAATCTAAACTAAACTAAACAAAATAACCTAACCTAACCTATCGTAACCTAATATAAACTAAACAAAACTAAATTAACCTAACCTAACTTAACCTAACCTAACCTAACTTAACTTAACATAAACTAAACTAAACTAAGCTCACCTAACCTAACGTAACATAAACGAAACTAAACTAAAATAAACTAAACTAAATTCAACTAAATTCAACTAAACTAAACTAAACTGCACTAACCTAACGTAACCTAATGTAATCTAAACTACACTAAACTACACTAAACCAAACTAACCTAAGCCTAACTAACCCAAACTATCTAAACTAAACTGAACTATAAACTAAACTATAAATGAAACTAAACTCTAAACTATAAACTAAAATAAACCAAACCATGAACTAAACTATAAACTAAACTAACCTAACCTAACCTAACCAAACATAACCTAAAATAAACTAATTTAACATAACCCAACCTAACCTAACCTTACATAAACTAATCTAACCTAAGCTAAATTAAACTAACCTAACCTAACTAAACTAAACTAAAGTAAACTAAACTGTATTCTAAACTAACTACAAAAAACTCTACACTAAAGGAAACTATAAACTAAACTAAACTAAACTAACCTAACTTAACCAAAACAAAACTAATCTAACCTAACCTAACCTACCCTAAACTAAACTAATCTAAACTAAACTAAACTAAAATCACCTTACCCAACCTAACCTAACCTAACCTTACCTAAACTAAACTAAACTAAACTAACCTAACCTAACCTAACCTAAACTAACCTAACCTAAACTAAATTAAACTAAACTAAAATAAACTAAACTAAACCATAAACTCAACTAAACTAAACTAAACAAATCTAATCTAATATAACCTACCCTAACGTAACCTAAACTAAACCAAACTAACCTAACCTAACCTAACCTAATCTAAACTTATCTAAACTAAACTAAACTAAACTGTACTAAACTATAAACTAAATTATAAACTAAACTATAAACTAAACTAAACAATACTATAAACTAAACAATAAACTAAACTAAACTAAACTAAACTAAACTAACCTAACCTAAACATAATTAAACTTAACTAAACTAATCTAACCTAACCTAAACTAAACTAAACTAAACGAAACTAAATTAAGCTAAACTAAACTATCGTAATCTAACCTTACCTAAACTAAACTAAACTAAACATACCTAACTTAACCTAACCTAAAGTAAACTAAACTAAACTAAACTAAACTATAAACTTAACTAAACTTAACTAAACTAAACTAACCTAACCTAACCTAACCGAACCTATCCTAACTTAACCTAAATTAAACTAAACTACCTAACCTAACCTACCCCTACCTAAACTAATCTAAACTAACCTAACCTAACCTAACCTAAACTAAACTAAACTATAAACTAAATTAAACTAAACTATAAATAAACTATAAACGAAACTAAAATAAACTAAGCCATAAATTAAACTAAACAAAACTAAACTACACTAAACTAACCTAACTTATTCTAAGCTAACCTATACTAAACTAAACTAAACTATACTAAATTATAACTAAACTATAAATTAACTAAACTAAACTATTAACTAAACTATAAAGTAAACTAAAGTAAACTAAACTATAATCTATATTAAACTAAACTAAAATAAACTAAACTAAACTAACCTAACCTAAACTCAACTAAACTAAACTAAACTAACTTAACCTAAACTAAATTAACTGAATTAAACTAAACTAAATTCAACTAAACTAAACTAAACTAAACTAACCTAACCTAATCTAACCTAACCTAACCTAACCTAACATAACCTAAACTAAACTAAACTAACCTACACTAAACTAAACAAAACTAAACTAAACTAAACTAAACTAAATTTAACTATAAAATAAACTATAAACTAAACTTAATTAAACTATAAACTAAACTAAAAACTAAATTAAATTAACTAAACTAAACTATAAACTAAACTAAAATAAACTATTCTATAAACTAAACAAAATAAACTAAACTAACCTAACCTAGCCTAACCCAAACTAAACCAAACTAAACTAAAATAAACTATAAACTAAACTTAAAACTAAACTAAACTATAAACTAAACTATAAACTAAATTAATTAACTAAACTATAAACTAAACTAAACTTAAATAAACTAAACTAAACTAAACATAACTAACCTAACCTAACCTAACCTAACTTAACTTAACATAAACTAAACTGAACTAAGGTAACCTAACCTAACCTAACCTAACCTAACGTAACATAAACTAAACTAAACTATAGTAAGCTAAGCTAAGCTAAGCTAAATTAACCTAAACGAAACTAAACTAAACTAAACAAAACTAAACCAAATTAAACTAAACTAAACAGAAACTATAAACTAAACTAAACTATAAATTAAACTATAAACTAATCTAAACTAAACCAACCTAACCTAACCTAAACTAAACTGATCTAAACTAACCGAACCTAACGTAAAATAATGTTAACTATACTAAACTAAACTAAATTCAACCAAACGAAATTAAACTTAACTAAACTACACTAACCTAACCTTTCCTAACCTAATCTAAACTAAACTTAACTAAACTAACCTAATCCAAACTAACCTAAACTAAACTAAAATATAAACTAAACTATAAACTAAACTATACTAAACTAAAAACTAAACTATAAACTAAACTAAACTATAAACTAAACTAAACTAATCCAACCTAAATTACAATAACCTAACCTAACCTTAACTAAACCAAACTAAACTAACTTAACCTAACCTAACCTTACCTAACGTAATCTAAGCTAAACTAAACTAAACTAAACTATAAACTAAACTATAAACTAAATTTAATTAATCTATTAACTAAACTATAAACTAAACTAAAATAAACTAAACTATAAACTAAACTAAGCTAAACTAAACTAAACTAACCTAACCTAAACTAATCTAAAATAAACTAACCTAACATAACCTAAACTAAACTAAACTAAACGAAACTAAACGAAACTAAACTAAACTAACCTAACCTAACTTAAAATAAACTAAACTATAAACTAAACTAAACTAAACTAAATTAAGTATAAACTAAATTACTAAACTAACCTAACCTAACCTAAACTAAACAAAACTAAACTAACCTACCCTACCCTAACCTATCTTAACCTGACCCAACCCTAATTAAACTAATCTAAACTAAACTAAACTAAACTATAAACTAAATTATAAACTAAACTATAAAGTAAACTAAACTAAACTATAAACTAAACTAAACTTAACTATCCTAAAGTAACCTAACCTAAACTAAACCTAACTAAACTAAGCTAACCTAACCTCACCTAACCTAAACTAAACAACACTAAACTATCCTAACCTAACTTAATCTAATCTAACCTAAACTAAACTAATTTAAACTAAACTAAACTAAACTATAAACTAAACTATAAAGTAAACTATACTAAACTAAATTATAAACTAAACTAAACTAAACTATCCTAACGTAACCTAACCTAACATAATTAAACTAAACTTACCTAACCTACACTAAACTAAACTAAACTATAAAATAAACCAAAATATTAAGTAATCTATAAACTAATCTAAACTAAACTAAACAAAATAACCTAACCTATCCTATCGCAACCTAATCTAAACTAAACAATACTAAATTAACCTAACCTAACCTAAAATAAACTAATCAACTAAACTAAACTAAACTAAACTAAACTAAACCAAACTAACCTAACCTAACGTAACCTAACCTAACCTAACCTAACCTAAAGTAAACTAAACTAACCTAACCTAACCTAAACTAAAATAAACTAAAATATAAACTAAACTATAACATGAAATAAAGTAAACTATAAACTAAAATAAACTAAAATAACCTTACCTAACCTAACCTAACCTAACCTAAATTAAACTAAAATAACCTAACTTTACCTAACCTAACCTAACCTAACCTAAACTGAACTAAACTAAACTAACCTAACCTAACCTAACCTAAACTAAAATAAACTAAAATAAACTAACCTAACCTAAACTAAAAGAAATTAAACTAAATTAAACTAAACTAAATTAAACTATAAGCTAAACTATAAACTAAACTAAATTATAAACTAATCTAAAGTATATACTAAACGAAACTAACCCAACCTAACCTAACCTGACCTAAATAAAACTAAACTAAACTAAACTAAACTAATCTAAACTAAACTAAATTTAACTATTCTATAAACTAAACTAAACTAAACTAAACTAATCTACCCTAGGCTAACCCAAACTAAACCAAACTAAACTAAAATAAACTATAAACTAAACTATAAACTAAACTAAAATATAAACTAAACTATAAACTAAATTAATTAATAAATAAACTATAAACTAAACTAAACTAAACGAAACATAACTAACCTAACCTAACCTAACCTAACTTAACTTAACATAAACTAAACTAAACTAAGCTAACCTAACCTAACCTAAATTAAACTAAACTAAATTAAACTAAACTAAACAAAACTAAACTAAAGTATACTAAACTACACTAAATTTAACTATAAACTAAACTATAAAGTAAACTTAACTAAATAATAAACTAAACTATAAACTAAATTAAAATTAACTAAACTAAACTATAAACTAAACTCAAATAAACTAAACTAAACGAAATTAAACTATACTAAACTAACTAAACTAACCCAAACTAACGTAACGTAACCTAACCTAACCGAAGTTTTCAACCTTCAAAAATAAATTTTTTCTTTTCGGGATTCTTTCCGCATAATTTGCTTTTCTAACGTTATCAAACTACAAAAATGAAAGAGAACCAGTTATCTCAAATAAGAACGGAAAAAAAGTGATTCTAATGAGGTTTGGAATCATCGAAATAAATCCTTTGTTTTCGCGAATCTTTCTTCATTTTATGCTTTTCTAAAGCTATCAAACTAGAATAATGAAGGAGAAATATTTATCTCGATTTGAAACGCAAAAAAAAAAAAAAAAAAAAGATTCTTTTGGTTTCCAACCTTAGAAAATAATTTTCTTCCTAACAAAACTAACCTAACCTAACCTAACCTAAACCAAACTAAACTAAATTAAACTAAACTCAATAAAACTAAACTAAACTAAAATAAACTAAACTAAACTAAACGAAACTAACTAAACTAAACCAAACTAAACTAAACTAACCTTACCTAACCTAACCTAACCTAACCTAACCTAACCTAACCTAAACTAAACTAAACTAAACTAACCTAACCTAACCTAACGTAAGATAAACTAAACTAAACTAAATTAACATAACTAAACTAAACTAAATTAAACTATAAACTAAACTTAACTATATTATAGACTAAACTATTAACTAAACTAAACTAAACTATAAACTAAACTAAGATAAACTAAACTAAACTCTAAACTAAACTAAACTAAACTATAAACTAAACTAAGATAAACTAAACTAACCTAACCTAACCTAAACTAAACTAAACTGAACTAACCTAACCTAAAATAAACTAAACTAAACTAAACTAAACTATAAACTAACCTAAAATAAACAAAACTAAACTAATATAACTTAAACTAACCTAACCTAAGCTAACGTAACATAAACTAAACTAAACTAAACAAAGCTAAGCTAAGCTAAGCTAAATTAACCTAAACGAAACTAAACTAAACTAAACTAAACTAAACCAAACTAAACAAAACTAAACAGAAACTATAAATTAAACTAAACTATAAATTAAGCTATAAACTAATCTAAACTAAACCAACCTAACCTAACCTAAACTAAACTGATCTAAACTAACCGAACCTAACGTAAAATAATGTTAACTATACTAAACTAAAATAATTCAACCAAACTAAATTAAACTAAACTAAACTACACTAACCTAACCTGTCCTAACCTAATCTAAACTAAACTAAACTAACCTAATCCAAACTAACCTAAACTAAAGTAAAATATAAACTAAACTATAAACTAAACTATACTAAACTAAAAACTAAACGATAAAGTAAACTAAACTAAACTAAATTATAAACTAAACTAAACTAAACTATCCTAACGTAACCTAACCTAACCAAAATTAAACTAAACTTACCTTACCTACACTAAACTAAACTAAACTATAAAATAAACCAAAATATTAAGTAATCTATAAACTAATCTAAACTAAACTAAACAAAATAACCTAACCTAACCTATCGTAACCTAATCTAAACTAAACAAAACTAAATTAACCTAACCTAACTTAATCTAATCTAACCTAAAATAAACTAATCTAAACTAAACTAAGCTAAACTAAACTAAACTAAACTAAACTAACCTAACCTAACCTAACCCAACCTAACCTAACCTAAACTAAAATAAACTAAACTATAAACTAAACTATAACCTAAATTAAAGTAAACTATAAACTAAAATAAACTAAACTAACCTTACCTAACCTAACCTAACCTAACCTAAATTGAACTAAACTAACCTAACCTAACCTCACCTAAATTAAAATAAACTAAAATAAACTAACCTAACCCAAACTAACCTTAACTAAAGTAAATTAAACTAAATTAAACTATGCTAAACTAAACTAGAAGCTAAACTGTAAACTAAACTAAACTATAAACTAATCTAAAGTATATACTAAATTAAACTAACCTAACCTAACCTAACCTGACCTAAACAAAACTAAACTAAACTAAACTAAACTAATCTAAACTAAACTAAATTAAACTATTCTATAAACTAAACAAAATAAACTAAACTAACCTAACCTAGCCTAACCCAAACTAAACCAAACTAAACTAAAATAAACTATAAACTAAACTATAAACTAAACTAAACTATAAACTAAACTATAAAATAAATTAATTAACTAAACTATAAACTAAACTAAACTTAAATAAATTAAACTAAACTAAACCAAACTAACCTAACCTAATCTAACTTAACTTAACATAAACTAAACTAAACTAAGCTAACCTAACCTAACCTAACCTAACAAAACATAAACTAAACTAAACTAAACTAAGCTAAGCTAAGCTAAATTAACCTAAACGAAACTAAACTAAAATAAACAAAACTAAACCAAACTAAACTAAACTAAACAGAAACTATAAACTAAACTAAACTAAACTATAAATTAAACTATAAACTAATCTAAACTAAACCAACCTAAACTAACCTAAACTAAACTGATCTAAACTAACCGACCCTAACGTAAAATAATGTTAACTATACTAAACTAAACTAAATTCAACCAAACTAAATTAAACTAAACTAAACTACACTAACCTAACCTTTCCTAACATAATCTAAACTAAACTAAACTACACTAACCTAATCCAAACTAACCTAAACTAAACCAAAATATAAACTAAACTATAAACTAAACTATACTACACTAAAAACTAAACTATAAATTAACTAAACTATAAACTAAATTAAACTAAACTAATCTAAATTACAATAACCTAACCTAACCTTAACTCAACCAAACTAAACTAACTTAACCTAACCTAACCTTACCTAACGTAATCTAAGCTAAACTAAACTAAACTAAACTATAAACTAAACTATAAACTAAATTTAATTAATCTATTAACTAAACTATAAACTAAACTAAAATAAACTAAACTATAAACTAAACTAAGCTAAACTAAACTAAACTAACCTAACCTAACCTAAACTAAACTAAAATAAACTAACCTAACATAACCTAAACTAAACTAAACTAAACGAAACTAAACGAAACTAAACTAAACTAACCTAACCTAACTTAAAATAAACTAAACTATAAACTAAACTAAACTAAACTAAATTAAGTATAAACTAAATTAACTAAACTGACCTAACCTAACATTACCTAAACTAAACAAAACTAAACTAACCTAACCTACCCTAACCTAACTTAACCTGACCCAACCCTAATTAAACTAATCTAAACTAAACTAAACTGAACTATAAACTAAATTATAAACTAAACTATAAAGTAAACTAAACTACACTATAAACTAAACTAAACTTAACTATCCTAAAGTAACCTAACCTAAACTAAACCTAACTAAACTAAGCTAACCTAACCTCACCTAACCTAAACTAAACAAAACTAAACTATCCTAACCTATCCTAACCTAACTTAACCTAATCTAACCTAAATTAAACTAATTTAAACTAAACTAAACAAAACTATAAATTAACTATAAAGTAAACTAAACTAAACTAAATTATAAACTAAACTAAACTATCCTAACGTAACCTAACCTAACCAAAATTAAACTAAACTTACCTAACCTACACTAAACTAAACTAAACTATAAAATAAACCAAAATATTAAGTAATCTATAAACTAATCTAAAATAAACTAAACAAAATAACCTAACCTAACCTATCGTAACCTAATATAAACTAAACAAAACTAAATTAACCTAACCTAACTTAACCTAACCTAACCTAAAATAAACTAATCTAAATTAAACTAAGCTACACTAAACTAAACTAAACCAAACTAACCTAACCTAACGTAACCTAACCTAACCTAACCTAACCTAAACTAAACTAAACTAACCTAACCTAACCTAAACTAAAATAAACTAAACTATACACTAAACTATAACCTAAATTAAAGTAAACTATAAACTAAAATAAACTAAACTAACCTTACCTAACCTAAACTAACATAACCTAAACTAAACTAAAATAACCTAACTTAACCTAACCTAACCTAACCTAACCTAAACTGAACTAAACTAAACTAACCTAACCTAACCTAACCTAAACTAAAATAAACTAAAATAAACTAACCTAACATAAACTAAACTAAATTAAACTAAATTAAACTAAACTAAACTAAACTATAAGCTAAACTATAAACTAAACTAAACTATAAACTAATCTAAAGTATGTACTAAACTAAACTAACCCAACCTAACCTAACCTGACCTAAATAAAACTAAATTAAACTAAACTAAACTAATCCAAACTAAACTAAATTAAACTATTCTATAAACTAAACTAAACTAAACTAAACTAACCTAACCTAGCCTAACACAAACTAAACCAAACTAAACTAAAATAAACTATACACTAAACTATAAACTAAACTAAAATATAAACTAAACTATAAACTAAATTAATTAACTAAACTATAAACTAAACTAAACTTAACTAAACTAAACTAAACATAACTAAACTAACCTAACCTAACCTAACTTAACTTAACATAAACTAAACTAAACTAAGCTAACCTAACCTAACCTAACATAAACGAAACTAAACTAAAATAAACTAAAATAAACTAAACTAAACCATAAACTCAAAAAAACTAAACTAAACAAATCTAATCTAATATAACCTACCCTAACGTAACCTAAACTAAACCTAACTAACCTAACCTAACCTAACCTAACCTAATCTAAACTTATCTAAACTAAACTAAACTAAACTGTACTAAACTATAAACTAAATTATAAACTAAACTAAATTCAACTAAATTCAACTAAACTAAACTAAAGTGCAATAACCTAACGTAACCTAATCTAATCTAAACTAAACTAAACTACACTAAACCAAACTAACCTAAGCCTAACTAACCCAAACTATCTAAACTAAACTAAACTATAAATTAAACTATAAATTAAACTAAAATCTAAACTATAAACTAAAATAAACCAAACCATGAACTAAACTATAAACTAAACTAACCTAACCTAACCTAACCAAACATAACCTAAACTAAATTAAAATAAACTAATTTAACATAACCCAACCTAACCTAAGCTTATATAACCTAATCTAACCTAAGGTAAATTAAACTAACCTAACCTAACTAAATTAAACTAAAGTAAACAAAACTGTATTCTAAACTAACTACAAAAAACTCTACACTAAAGGAAACTATAAACTAAATTAAAATAAACTAAACTAACCTAACCTAACCTAAACAAAACGAATCTAACCTAACCTAACCTACCCTAAACTAAACTAATCTACACTAAACTAAACTAAAATCACCTTACCCAACCTAACCTAACCTTACCTAAACTAAAATAAACTAAACTAACCTAACCTAACATAACCTAAACTAACCTAACCTAAACTAAATTAAACTAAACTAAAATAAACTAAACTAAACCATAAACTCAAAAAACTAAACTAAACAAATCTAATCTAATATAACCTACCCTAACGTAACCTAAACTAAACCAAACTAACCTAACCTAACCTAACCTAACCTAATCTAAACTTATCTAAACTAAACTAAACTAAACTGTACTAAACTATAAACTAAATTATAAACTAAACTATAAACTAAACTAAACAAAATTATAAACTAAACAATAAACTAAACTAAACTAAACTAAACTAAACTAACCTAACCTAAACATAACTAAACTTAACTAAACTAATCTAACCTAACCTAAACTAAACTAAACTAAACGAAACTAAATTAAGCTAAAATAAACTAACCTAATCTAACCTTACCTAAACTAAACTAAACTAAACTTACCTAACTTAACCTAACCTAAAGTAAACTAAACTAAACTAAACGAAACTAAACTATAAACTAAACTATAAATTAAACTAAACTAAACTAAACTATAAACTTAACTAAACTAAACTAAACTAAACTAACCTAACCTAACCTAACCGAACCTATCCTAACCTAACCTAAATTAAACTAAACTACCTAACCTAACCTACCCCAACCTAAACTAATCTAAACTAACCTAACCTAACCTAACCTAAACTAAACTAAACCATAAACTAAAGTAAACTAAACTATAAATAAACTATAAACGAAACTAAAATAAACTAAGCCATAAATTAAACTAAACAAAACTAAACTACACTAAACTAACCTAACTTATTCTAAGCTAACCTATACTAAACTAAACTAAACTAAACTAAATTATAACTAAACTATAAATTAACTAAACTAAACTATTAACTAAACTATAAAGTAAACTAAACTAAACTAAACTATAATCTATATTAAACTAAAGTAAAATAAACTAAACTAAACTAACCTAACCTAAACTCAACTAAACTAAACTAAACTAACTTAACCTAACCTAAATTAACTGAATTAAACTAAATTAAATTCAACTAAACTAAACTAAACTAACCTAACCTAATCTAACCTAACCTAACCTAACCTAACATAACCTAAACTAAACTAAACTAAACTACACTAAACTAAACAAAACTTATCTAAATTAAACTAAACTAAACTAAACTAAATTTAACTATAAACTAAACTATAAACTAAACTTAATTAAACTATAAACTAAACTAAAAATTAATTAAATTAACTAAACTAAACTATAAACTAAACTAAAATAAACTAAACTAAACTAAACTAAACTAACCTAACCTAAACTTAACTAAACTTAACTAAATTATCCTAACCTAAACTAAACTAAACTAAACTAAACGAAACTAAATTATACTAAACTAAACTAAAATAACCTAACCTAACGTAACCTAACCTAACCTAACCTAACCGAAGTTTTCAAACTTGAAAAATAAATTTTTTCTTTTCGTGATTCTTTCCGCATAATATGCTTTTCTATGGTTATCAAACTAAAAAGTGAAAGAGAACCAGTTATCTCAAATAAGAACGGGAAAAAGTGATTCTAATGAGGTTTCCAACCATCGAAATAAATCTTTTGTTTTCGCAAATGTTTCCTCATTTTATGCTTTTTAATGGCTATCAAACTACAATAATGAATGAGAAATAGTTATCTCCATTTGAAACGCAAAAAAAACGCGATTCTTTTGGTTTCCAACCTTCGAAAATAATTTTTTTCTTTTCGAGATTCTTTCCGCATAATATGCTTTTTTAAGCCTATCAAAGTAGAAAAATGAAAGAAAACCATTTATCGCAAATAAGAACGGAAGAAAAAGTGATTCTAATGAAGTTTCCAACCATCGAAATAAATATCTTCTATTCGCGAATCTTTGTTGATTTTATGCTTTTCTAAGGCTATCAAACTAGATTAATGAAGGAGAAATAGTTAACTCCATTTGAGAAGCAAAAAAGCAGATTCTTTTGGTTTTCAACATTCGAAAATAATTTTCTTCCTAGCTAAACTAACTAACCTAACCTAAACCAAACTAGACTAAATTAAACTAAACTCAATAAAACTAAACTTAACTAAAATAAACTCTACTAAAATAAACGAAACTAACTAAACTAAACGAAACTAACAAAACTAAACTAACCTAAACTAACCTAACATAACATAATCTAACCTAACCTAAACAAAATAAAAATACATTAAACCAAACTAAATTAACCTAACCTAACCTAAAATAACCTAAAATAAACTAAATTAAACTAAACTAAACTAAACTAACCTAACCTAACCTATCCTAAATTAACTAAACTAAAGTAAACTAAACTAAATTAAGCTAAATTAAACTAACCTAACATAACCTAACCTAAACTGAACTAAACTAAACTAAACTAACCTAACCTAACCTAACCTCAACTAAACTAAACTAAATTAAACTAAACTAAACTAAACTAAACTAAACTATAAGCTAAATCATAAACTAAACTAAACTATAAACTAATCTAAATTATAAACTTAACTAAACTAAACTAACCTAACCTAACCTAACCTAACATAACCTAAACTAAACTAAACAAAACTAAACTAAAATAAACTAACCTAATCTAACCTAACCTCACCTAACCTAACCTAACCTAACCTATCCTAAACTAAACAAAAGTAAACTAACCTAATGAAACCTAAACTAAACTAATCTAAACTAAACTAAAATAAACTATTCTATAAACTAACCTAAACTAAACTAAACTAAACTAACCTAACCTAACCTAATCTAGCCTAAACTAAACTAAACTAAACTAAACTAACCTAACCTAACCGAACCTAACCTAAAATAAACTAAACTAAATAACCTAACTAATCTAAACTAACCTGAACTAACCTAACCTTACCTAAATTAAACTAAACTAAACTAATCTAAACTAAACTAATCTAAACTAACCTAACCTAATCTAACCTAAACTAAACTAACCTAACCTAACCTAACCTAAACTAAAATAAATTAAACTAAACTAACTAAGCTAAACTAAACTAAACTAAACTAACCGAACCTAACCTAACCTAACCTAACATAAACTAAACTAAACTAAGCTAAACTAACCCAACCTAACTTAAACGTAACTAAACTAAACTAAACTAATCTAAACCAAACTAAACTAAACTAAATTCAACTAAATTAAACTAAACTAAACTACACTAACCTAACCTTTCCTAACCTAATCTAAACTAAACTAAACTAACATAATCCAAACTAACCTAAACTAAACTAAACTATAAACTAAACTATAAACTAAACTATAAACTAAACTAACCTAAACTAATCTAAATTACACTAACCTAACCTAACCTTAAATAAACCAAACATAACTAACTTAACCTAACCTAACCTAACCTTACCTAACCTAATGTAAGCTAAACTAAACTAAATTAAATTATAATTAAACTATAAATTAAACTTATTTAAACTATAAACTAAACTATAAAATAAACTAAAGTAAACTAAACTAACCTAACTTAACCTAAACTAACCTAACCTAAACTAAACTAAACTAAACGAACCTAACTTAACCTAAACTAACCTAAACTAAACTAAACTAGACTAACCTAAACTAAACGAAACTACACTAAACTAAACTAAACTAAACTAAATTTAACTATAAATTAACTATAAACTATACTTAACTAAATTATAAACTAAACTATAAACTAAATTATATTAACTAAACTAAAATAAACTAAACTAAACTAAACTAAACTAACCTAACCTAACCTAAACTTAAGTAAACTCTACTAAATTAACATAACCTAACCTAACCTAAACTAAACTAAAATAAACTAAAGGAAACTAAACTAAACTAAACTAAACTAAACTTACCTAACGTAACCTAACCTAACCTAACCGAAATTTCCAACCTTCAAAAATAAATGGCTTTTTTTCGAGAATCTTTCCGATATAATATGCTTTTCTAAGGTTATCAAACAACAAAAATGAAAGAGAAACAGTTATCTCAAATAAGAACGGAAAAAAGTGATTCTAATGAGGTTTGCATCCATCGAAATAAATCTTTTCTTTTCCGAATCTTTCTTGATTTTATGCTTTTCTAAGGCTATCAAATTACAATAATGAAGGAGAAATGGTTAACTCCATTTGAGACGCAAAAAAAGAAGATTCTATTGGTTTCCAACCATCGAAAATAATTTTTTTACTAACTAAACTAACCTAACCTATCCTAAGTTAAACTAAACTAAATTAAACTAAACTAAACTAAACTAAACTAAACGAAACTAAGTAAACTAAACTAACTTAACCTCACCTAACATAACCTAACCTAAAATAAATAAAAGTAAATTAAACCAAACTAAACTAACCTAACCTAACCTAAACTAAACCAAACTGAACTAAACTAAACTAAACTAACCTAACCTAACCTAAACTAAACTAAACTAAACTAACCTAACCTAACCTAAACTAAACTAAAATAAAATAAACTAACCTAACCTAACCTAACCTAAACTAAACTAAATTAAACTAAATTAAACTAAACTAAACTATAAGCTAAACTATAAACTAACTAAACTAATCTAAACATTAAACTAATCTAAAGTATAAACTAAACTAAAATAAACTAAACTAACCTAACCTAACCTTACCTGACCTAAACAAAACTAAAAAAAACTTAACTAAACTAAACTAACCTAACCTAACTTAGCCTTAACTAAAGTAAACTAAACTAAACTACAATAACCTAATCAAACCTAAACTAAACTAATCCAAACTAAACTAATTAAACTATTCTATAAACTAAACTAAACTAAACTAACCTAACCTAACCTAACCTAAGATAAACTAACCTAACCTAACCTAAACTGAACTAAATTAAACTATATTTTAAACTAACTATAAAAAGCTATAAACTAAAGGAAACTATAAACTAAACTAAGGTAAACCAAACTAGCCTAACCTAAACTAACCTAAACTAAACTAATCTAACCTAACTTAACATACCCTAAACTAAACAAATCTAAACTAAACTAAATGTAAACTAAAACTATAAACTAAACTAAACTAATATAAACTACACTAAACTAAAATCACCTTATCCAGCCTAACCTAACCTAACCTAAACGAAACTAAACTAACCTAACCTAACCTAACCTAACCTAAACTACCCTAACCTAAACTAAATTAAAATAAACTAAACCATAAGCTAAACTAAACTATACTAAACAAAACTAATCTAATATAACCTAACCTAACGTAACCTAAACTAAACCAAACTAACCTAACCTAACCTAATCTAAACTTAACTAAACTAAACTAAACTAAATTAAACTATACTAAACTATAAATTAAACTATAAAATAAACTAAACAAAACTATAATCTAAACTATAAACTAAACTATAAACAAAACTAAAGTAAACTAAACTAACATAACCTAACCAAAACTAAACTAAACTAACCTTACCTAACCTAACCTAAACTAACTTAAACTAACCTAAATTAAACTACAAAACAAACCTAACCTAACCTAACCTAATCTAAACTAAACTAAACTAAACTAAATTCTACTAAACTAAATTAAACTAAACTAAACTACACTAACCTAACCTTTCCTATCCTAATCTAAACTAAACTAAACTGAACTAACCTATTCCAAACTAACCTAAACTAAACTAAACTATAAACTAAACTATAAACTAAACTATACTAAACTATAAATTAAACTATAAACTAAACTAAACTAATCTAAATTACACTAACCTAACCTAACCTTAATTAAACCAAACTAAACTAACTTAACCTAAACTAACCTAACCTTACCTAACGTAATCTAAGCTAAACTGAACTAAACTAAACTAAACTATAAACTAAACTATAAACTAAACTTAATTAAACTATAAACTAAACTATAAACTAAACTAAAATAAACTAAACTATAAACTAAACTAAGCTAAATTAAACTAAGGTAAACTAACCTAACCTAAACTAAACTAAAATAAACTAACCTAACATAACCTACACTAAACTAAACGAAACTAAACCAAACTAAACTAAACTAACCTAACCTAATTTCAACTAAACTAAACTATAAACTAAACTAAACTAAATTAAGTATAAACTAAATTAACTAAACTAACCTAACCTACCCTAACCTAACTTAACCTGACCCAACCCTAATTAAACTAATCTAAACTAAATTAAACTAAACTATAAACTAAATTATAAACTAAACAAAAAAGTAAACTAAACTATAAACTAAACTAAACTAAACTTAACTATCCTAAAGTAACCTAACCTAAACTAAACTTAACTAAACTAACCTAACCTAAACTCACCTAACCTAAACTAAACAAAACTAAACTAACCTAACCCATCCTAACCTAACTTATCCTAATCTAACCTAAACTAAACTAGTCTAAACTAAACTAAACTAAACTATAAACTAAACTATAAATTAACTAAACTAAACTAAATTATCAACTAAACTCAACTAAACTAAACTATTCTAACGTAACCTTACCTAACCTAAATTAAACTAAACTAAACTAAACTAAATTAAGGTAAACTAAACTAACCTAACCTAACCTTACCTAAACTACACTAAACTAAACTTACCTAACTTAACGTAACCTAAAGTAAACTAAACTAAACTAAACGAATCTAAAGTATAAACTAAACTATAAACTAAACTAAACTAAACTATAAACTTAACTAAACTAAACTAAACTAAACTAAACTAACCTAACCTAACCGAACGTAGCCTAACCTAACCTAACCTAAACTAAATTAAAGCAAATTATATTTACCTAACCTAACCTAACCTAAACTAAATTAAAGCAAATTAAACTAACCTAACCTAACCTAACCTAACCTAACCAATACTAAACTAAACTAAACTTATATAACTTAAACTAACCTAAAGTAAACTAAACTAAACTAAACTAAACGAAATTAAACTATAAAATAAACTATAAACTAAACTAAACTACACTAATCTATAAACTAAACTAAACTAAACTAAATAAACCTAACCTAACCTAACCTAACCGAACATAGCCTAACCTAACCTTACCTAAATTCAACTCAACTTACCTAATCCAACTTAACCCAACCTAAATTAATCTAAACTAACGTAACCTAATCTAACCTACCTAACCTTAACTAAACTAAACTATAAACTAAATTAAACCAAACTATACATAAACTATGAACTAAACTAAACTAAGCCATAAACTAAACTACACTAAATTAACCTAACATATCCTAAGCTAACCTATACTAATGTATACTAAACTAAACTCAACTATAAACAAAACTATAAATTAACTAAACTAAACTAAACTATAAACTAAACTATAAAGTAAATTAACTAAAGTAAACTATAAACTAGATTAAACTAAACTATACTAAACTAAACTAAACTAACCTATTCTAAACTCAACTAAACTAAACTAAACTAACTTAACCTAACCTAAACTAAACTGAATTAAACTAAACTAAATTAAACTAAACTAAACTAAACTAAACTAACCCAAACTAACCTAACCTAACATAACCAAAATTAAACTAAACTAAATTAAACTAAACAAAAGTAAACTAAAGTATACTAAACTAAACTAAATTTAACTATAAACTAAACTATAAAGTAAACTTAACTAAATAATAAACTAAACTATAAACTAAATTAAAATTAACTAAACTAAACTATAAACTAAACTAAAATAAACTAAACTAAACGAAACTAAACTATACTAAACTAACTAAACTAACCCAACTTAACGTAATGTAACCTAACCTAACCGAAGTTTTCAACCTTCAAAAATAAATTTTTTCTTTTCGGGATTCTTTCCGCATAATATGCTTTTCTAAGGTTATCAAACTACAAAAATGAAAGAGAACCAGTTATCTCAAATAAGAACGGAAAAAAAGTGATTCTAATGAGGTTTGGAATCATCGAAATAAATCCTTTGTTTTCGCGAATCTTTCTTGATTTTATGCTTTTCTAAGGCTATCAAACTAGAATAATGAAGGAGAAATAGTTAACTCCATTTGAGACGCAAAAAAAGCAGATTCTTTTGGTTTCCAACCTTCGAAAATAATTTTCTTCCTAACAAAACTAACCTAACCTAACCTAAACCAAACTAAATTAAATTAAACTAAACTCAATAAAACTAAACTAAACTAAAATAAATTAAACTAAACTAAACGAAACTAACTAAACTAAACTAAACTAAACTAAACTAACCTTACCTAACCTAACCTAACCTAACCTAACCTAAACTAAACTAAACTAAACTAACCTAACCTAACCTAACGTAAGATAAACTAAACTAAACTAATTTAACATAACTAAACTAAATTAAATTAAACTATAAACTAAACTAAACTAAACTATAAACTAAACCAAGATAAACTAAACTAAACTATAAACTAAACTAAACTAAACTATAAACTAAACTAAGATAAACTAAACTAACCTAACCTAACCTAAACTAAACTAAACTGAACTAACCTAACATAAAATAAACTAAACTAAACTAAAATATAAACTAACCTAAAATAAACAAAACTAAACTAATATAACTTAAACTAACCTAACCTAACCTAACGTAACATAAACTAAACTAAACTAAACTAAGCTAAGCTAAGCTAAGCTAAATTAACCTAAACGAAACTAAACTAAACTAAACCAAACTAAACTAAATTAAACAGAAACTATAAACTAAACTAAACTATAAATTAAGCTATAAAATAATCTAAACTAAACCAACCTAACCTAACCTAAACTAAACTGATCTAAACTAACCGAACCTAAAGTAAAATAATGTTAACTATACTAAACTAAACTAAATTCAACCAAACTAAATTTACTAAACTAAACTACACTAACCTAACCTGTCCTAACCTAATCTAAACTAAACTACACTAACCTAATCCAAACTAACCTAAACTAAACTAAAATATAAACTAAACTATAAACTAAACTATACTAAACTAAAAACTAAACTATAAACTAAACTATAAAGTAAACTAAACTAAACTAAATTATAAACTATACTAAACTAAACTATCCTAACGTAACCTAACCTAACCAAAATTAAACTAAACTTACCTAACCTACACTAAACTAAACTAAACTATAAAATAAACCAAAATGTTAAGTAATCTATAAACTAATCTAAACTAAACTAAACAAAATAACCTAACCTAACCTATCGTAACCTAATCTAAACTAAACAAAACTAAATTAACCTAACCTAACTTAATCTAACCTAACCTAAAATAAACTAACCTAAACTAAACTAAGCTAAACTAAACTAAACTAAACTAAACTAACCTAACCTAACCTAACCCAACCAAACCTAACCTAAACTAAACTAAACTAACCTAACCTAACCTAAACTAAAATAAACTAGACTATAAACTAAACTATAACCTAAATTAGAGTAAACTATAAACTAAAATAAACTAAACTAACCTTACCTAACGTAACCTAACCTAACATAAACAAAACTAAAATAACCTAACTTAACCTAACCTAACCTAACCTAAACTGAACAAAACTAAACTAACCTAACCTAACCTAACCTAAACTAAAATAAACTAAAATAAACTAACCTAACCCAAACTAACCTAAACTAAAGTAAATTAAACTAAATTAAACTAAACTAAACTAAACTAGAAGCTAAACTATAAACTAAATAAACTATAAACTAATCTAAAGTATATACTAAATTAAACTAACCTAACCTGACCTAAACAAAACTAAACTAAACTAAACTAATCTAAACTAAACTAAATTATACTATTCTATAAACTAAACAAAATAAACTAAACTAACCTAACCTAGCCTAACCCAAACTAAACCCAACTAAACTAAAATAAACTATAAACTAAACTATAAACTAAACTAAACTATAAACTAAACTAAACTATAAACTAAACTATAAACTAAATTAATTAACTAAACTATAAACTAAACTAAACTTAAATAAACTAAACTAAACTAAACATAACTAACCTAACCTAACCTAACTTAACTTAACATAAACTAAACTGAACTAAGGTAACCTAACCTAACCTAACCTAACGTAACATAAACTAAACTAAACTATAGTAAGCTAAGCTAAGCTAAGCTAAATTAACCTAAACGAAAATAAAATAAACTAAACAAAACTAAACCAAATTAAACTAAACTAAACAGAAACTATAAACTAAACTAAACTATAAATTAAACTATAAACTAATCTAAACTAAACCAACCTAACCTAACCTAAACTAAACTGATCTAAACTAACCGAACCTAACGTAAAATAATGTTAACTATACTAAACTAAACTAAATTCAACCAAACGAAATTAAACTAACTAAACTACACTAACCTAACCTTTCCTAACCTAATCTAAACTAAACTAAACTAAACTAACCTAATCCAAACTAACCTAAACTAAACTAAAATATAAACTAAACTATAAACTAAACTATACTAAACTAAAAACTAAACTATAAACTAAACTAAACTAATAGAATCTAAATTACAATTACCTAACCTAACCTTAACTAAACCAAACTAAACTAACTTAACGTAACCTAACCTTACCTAACGTAATCTAAGCTAAACTAAACTAAACTAAACTATAAACTAAACTATAAACTAAATTTAATTAATCTATTAACTAAACTATAAACTAAACTAAAATAAACTAAACTATAAACTAAACTAAGCTAAACTAAACTAAACTAACCTAACCTAACCTAAACAAATCTAAAATAAACTAACCTAACATAACCTAAACTAAACTAAACTAAACGAAACTAAACGAAACTAAACTAAACTAACCTAACCTAACTTAAAATAAACTAAACTATAAACTAAACTAAACTAAACTAAATTAAGTATAAACTAAATTACTAAACTAACCTAACCTAACCTAAACTAAACAAAACTAAACTAACCTACCCTACCCTAACCTATCTTAACCTGACCCAACCCTAATTAAACTAATCTAAACTACACTAAACTAAACTATAAACTAAATTATAAACTAAACTATAAAGTAAACTAAACTAAACTATAAACTAAACTAAACTTAACTATCCTAAAGTAACCTAACCTAAACTAAACCTAACTAAACTAAGCTAACCTAACCTCACCTAACCTAAACTAAACAACACTAAACTATCCTAACCTATCCTAACCTAACTTAACCTAATCTAACCTAAACTAAACTAATTTAAACTAAACTAAACTAAACTATAAACTAAACTATAAAGTAAACTATACTAAACTAAATTATAAATTAACTAAACTAAACTATCCTAACGTAACCTAACCTAACATAATTAAACTAAACTTACCTAACCTACACTAAACTAAACTAAACTATAAAATAAACCAAAATATTAAGTAATCTATAAACTAATCTAAACTAAACTAAACAAAATAACCTAACCTATCCTATCGCAACCTAATCTAAACTAAACAACACTAAATTAACCTAACCTAACCTAAAATAAACTAATCAACTAAACTAAACTAAACTAAACTAAACTAAACCAAACTAACCTAACCTAACGTAACCTAACCTAACCTAACCTAACCTAAAGTAAACTAAACTAACCTAACCTAACCTAACCTAAAGTAAACTAAACTAACCTAACCTAACCTAAACTAAAATAAACTAAACTATAAACTAAACTATAACATGAAATAAAGTAAACTATAAACTAAAATAAACTAAAATAACCTTACCTAACCTAACCTAACCTAAATTAAACTAAAATAACCTAACTTAACCTAACCTAACCTAACCTAACCTAAACTGAACTATACTAAACTAACCTAACCTAACCTAACCTAAACTAAAATAAACTAAAATAAACTAACCTAACCTAAACTAAAAGAAATTAAACTAAATTAAACTAAACTAAACTAAACTATAAGCTAAACTATAAACTAAACCAAATTATAAACTAATCTAAAGTATATACTAAACGAAACTAACCCAACCTAACCTAACCTGACCTAAATAAAACTAAACTAAACTAAACTAAACTAAACTAATCTAAACTAAACTAAATTTAACTATTCTATAAACTAAACTAAACTAAACTAAACTAATCTAACCTAGGCTAACCGAAACTAAACCAAACTAAACTAAAACAAACTATAAACTAAACTATAAACTAAACTAAAATATAAACTAAACTATAAACTAAATTAATTAATAAATAAACTATAAACTAAACTAAACTAAACTAAACATAACTAACCTAACCTAACCTAACCTAACTTAACTTAACATAAACTAAACTAAATTAAGCTAACCTAACCTAACCTAAACTAAACGAAACTAAACTAAACTAAAGTAAACTAAATTCAACTAAATTCAACTAAACTAAACTAAACTGCACTAACCTAACGTAACCTAATCTAATCTAAAATAAAATAAACTACACTAAACCAAACTAACCTAAGCCAAACTAACCCAAACTATCTAAACTAAACTGAACTATAAACTAAACTATAAATTAAATTAAACTGTAAACTAAAAACTAAAATAAACCAAACCATGAACTAAACTATAAACTAAACTAACCTAACCGGTCTTAACATAACCTAAACTAAACTAAACTAAAATAAACTAATTTAACAAAACCTAACCTAACCTAACCTTACATAACCTAATCTAACCTAAACTAAATTAAAGTAAACTAAATTATAAACTATACTATAAACTAATCTATAAACTAAACTAAACTAACTATAAACTAAAATAAACTAAACTAAACTAACTAACCTAAATTAACCTAACCTTACCTAACCTAAGCTAAATTAAACTAACCTAAACTAACTAAACTAAATTAAAGTAAACTAAACTGTATTCTAAACTAACTATAAAAAACTCTAAACTAAAGGAAACTATAAACTAAACTAAACTAAACTAATCTAACCTAACCTAAACAAAACTAATCTAACCTAACCTAACCTACCCTAAACTAAACTAATCTAAACTAAACTAAACTAAAGTAAACTAATCTAAACCAAACTAAACTAATCAAACTAAACTAATTCAACTTAATTAAACTAAACTAAACTACACTAAGCTAACCTAACCTAATCTAATCTAAACTAAACTAAACTAAACCAAACCAACCTAGCCTAACTAACCTAAACTATCTAAACTAAACTAAACTGAACTATAAACTAAACTATAAATTAAACTAAACTATAAACTAAACTAAACCAAACTATAAACTAAACTATAAATTAAACTAACCTAACCTAACATAACCTAACCTAAACTAAACTAAATTAAACTAAATTAAACTAAACTAAACTATAAGCTAAACTAAAAACTAAACTAAACTAAACTAAAAACTAATCTAAAGTATAAACTAAACTGAACTAAACTAATCTAACCTAACCAAACCTAACCTGACCTAAACTAAACTAAATAAACCTAACATAACCTAACCTAACCTAACCTATCTTAACCTAAACTAAACTAAACTAAAACTAAAGTACACTAACCTAATCAAACCTTACCTAAACTAAACTAAACTAGACAAAACTAAACTAAACTAAATTGAACTATAAACTAAAATATATACTTAACTAAACCAAATTAACTACACTAAACTAAAAACTAAACTAGCCTAAACTATACTAAACTAAACTAAACTAACCTAAACTAAACATAACTAAACTTAACTAAACTAATCCACCCTAACCTAAACTAAACATAACTAAACTAAACGAAACTAAACTAAACTAAACTAAACTAAACTAAACTTACCTAACCTAAACTAACGTAACCTAACCTACCCGAAATTTCCAACCTTCAAAAATAAATTATTTCTTTTCAATATTCTTTCCGCATAATATGCGTTTCTAAGGTTATCAAACAACAAAAATGAAAGAGAACCAGTTATCTCAAATAAGAACGGAAAAAAAGTGATTCTAATGAGGTTTGCAACCATCGAAATAAATCTTTTCTTTTCGGGTATCTTTCTTGATTTTATGCTTTTTTAAGGCTATCAAATTGGAATAATGAAGATAAATGGTTAACTCCATTTGAGACGCAAAAAAAGAATATTCTTTTGGTTTCCAACCATGGAAAATAATTTTTTTCCTAACTAAACTAACCAAAACTAACCTAAATTAAACTAAACTAAATTAAACTAAACTAAACTAAACTAAACTAAACTAAACGAAACTAACTAAACTAAACTAACTTAACCTAACCTAACATATTCTAACCAAACCAAAATTAAATAAAACTAAATTAAATCAAACTAAACTAACCTAAATTAACCTAACCTAACCTAAACTAGACTAAACTAAACTAAACTAAAGTAAGCTAACCTAACCTAACCTAACCTAAACGAAACTAAACTAAACTAAAGTAAACTAATCTAAACCAAACTAAACTAATGTAAACTAAATTCAACTTAATTAAACTAAACTAAACTAAACTACACTAAGCTAACCTAACCTAATCTAATCTAAACTAAACTAAACTAAACCAAACCAACCTAGCCTAACTAACCTAAACTATCTAAACTAAAATAAACTATTCTATAAACTAAACTAAACTAAACTAACTAAACTAACCTAACCTAACCTAATCTAATCTAAACTAAACTAATCTAAACTAACCTAACCTAACCTAAACTAAACTAACCTAACCTAACCTAACCTAAACTAAACTAAATTAAACTAAACTAACTAAGCTACACTAAACTAAACTAAACTAACCGAACCTAACCTAACCTATTCTAACCTAACATAAACTAAACTAAACTAAGCTAAACTAACCCAACCTAAATTAAACGTAACTAAACTAAACTAAACTAATCTAAACCAAACTAAACTAAACTAAATTCAACTAAATTAAACTAAAGTAAACTACACTAACCTAACCTTTCCTAAACTAATCTAAACTAAACTGAACTAACATAATCCAACCTAAACTAAACTATAAACTAAACTATAAACTAAACTATAAACTAAACTAAACTAAACTAATCTAAATTACACTAACCTAACCTAACCTTAATTAAACCAAACATAACTAACTTAACCTAACCTAACCTAACCTTACCTAACCTAATCTAAGCTAAACTAAACTAAATTAAACTAAACTAAATGATAATTAAACTATAAATTAAACTTAATTAAACTATAAACCAAACTATAAACTAAACTAAAATAAACTAAACTAACCTAACTTAACCTAAACTATCCTAACCTAACCTAAACTAAACTAAACTAAACGAACCTAACTTAACCTTAACTAACCTAACCTAACCTAAACTAAACTAAACTAAATTAAACTAAACTAAATTGAACTATAAACTAAACTATATACTTAACTAAACCAAATAAACTACCCAAAATATAAACTAAACTAAACTAACCTAAACTAAACATAACTAAACTTAACTAAACTAATCTACCTTAACCTAAACTAAACAAAACTAAACTAAACGAAACTAAACTAAGCTAAACTAAACTAACCTAACCTAAACTAAACTAAACTAAACAAACCTAACATAACCTAACCTTACGTAAACTAAACTAAACTAAATTAAACTAAACTAAATTAACAAATCTAAACCAAACTAAATTTAACTATAAACTAAACTATAAACTAATCTTAACTATACTATAAACTAAACTATAAACTAAATTAAACTAAACTATAAAGTAAACTAAAATAAACTAAACTAAACTATAAACTAAAATAAACTAATCTATAAACTAAACTAAGATAAACTAAACTAAATTAAACTAACCTAACCTAACCTAACCCAACCTAAACTAAACTAAATTAAACAAAACTAAATTAAACTGAACTAAATTGAACTATAAACTAAACTATATACTTAACTAAACCAAATAAACTACCCTAAAATATAAACTAAACTAAACTAACCTAAACTAAACATAACTAAACTTAACTAAACTAATCTACCTTAACCTAAACTAAACAAAACTAAACTAAACGAAACTAAACTAAGCTAAACTAAACTAACCTAACCTAACCTTACCCAAACTGAACTAAACTAAACTTATCTAACTTAACCTAACCTAAAGTAAACTAAATTAAACTAAACTAAACGAAACTAAACTATAAACTAAACTAAACTAAAGTATAAACAAAACTAAATTAAACTTAACTATCCTAAAGTAACCTAACCTAAACTAAACCTAACTAAACTAACCTAACCTAACCTAACCTAAACTAAACTAAACTAAAATAAACTAAACTATAAACTAAACTAAACTAAACTAAAGTATATACTAAATTAAACTAAACAAAACTCACCTAACTTAAACTAAACTAAACTAAACTAGAAACTAAACTAAACTAAACTAAATTAACTATAATCTAAACTATACTTAATTAAACTAACGTAACCTAACCTCACCTAACCTAAACTAAACAAAACTAAACTAAAGTAACCCAAACTAAACAAACCTACACCGAACTAAACTAAACTAAACTTAATTTAAATATAAATTAACTATAAACTAAACTTAACTAAATTATAAAATAAACTATAAACTAAATTATATGAACTAAACTAAAATAAACTAAACTAAACTAAACTAAACTAACCTAACCTAAACTAAACTTAACTAAACTTAACTAAATTAACCTAACCTAACCTAAACTAAACTAAAATAAACTAAACGAAACTAAACTAAAATAAAATAAACAAAACTAAAGTTTCCTAACCTAAACTAACCTAACCTAACCTAACCTAACCGAAATTTCCAACCTTCAAAAATAAATTTTTCTTTTCGATATTCTTTCCGCATAATATGCGTTTCTAAGGTTATCAAACAACAAAAATGAAAGAGAACCAGTTATCTCAAATAAGAACGGAAAAAAAGTGATTCTAATGAGGTTTGCAACCATCGATATATATCTTTTCTTTTCGGGTATCTTTCTTGATTTTATGCTTTTTTAAGGCTATCAAATTTGAATAATGAAGGAGAAATGGTTAACTCCATTTGAGACGCAAAAAAAGAAGATTCTTTTGGTTTCCAACCATGGAAAATAATTTTTTTCCTAACTAAACTAACCTAACCTAACCTAAATTAAACTAAAGTAAATTAAATTAAACTAAACTAAACTAAACTAAACGAAACTAACTAAACTAAACTAACTTAACCTAACCTAACCTAACATAACCTAACCAAACCAGAATTAAATAAAACTAAATTAAATCAAACTAAACTAACCTAAACTAACCTAACCTAACCTAAACTAGACTAAACTAAATGAAACTAAACTAAACTAAACTAACCTAACCTAACGTAACCTAAACTAAAATAAACTAAAATAAACTAACCTAACATAACCTAACCTGAACTAAACTAAATTAAACTAAATTAAACTAAACTAAACTATAAGCTAAACTAAAAACTAAACTAAACTAAACTAAAAACTAATCTAAAGTATAAACTAAACTGAACTAAACTAATCTAACCTAACCAAACCTAACCTGACCTAAACTAAATAAACCTAACATAACCTAACCTAACCTAACCTATCTTAACCTAAACTAAACTAAACTAAAACTAAAGTACACTAACCTAATCAAACCTAAACTAAACTAATCTAAACTGAACTAAATTAAACTAAACTAAAATAAACTATAAACTAAACTATAAACTAAACTAAACTAAACTATAAACTAATCTATAAACTAAATTAATTAACAAAACTATAAACTAAACTAAACTTGACTAAACTAAACTAAACTAAACTGAACTAACCTAACCTAACCTAACTTAACTTAACATAAACTAAACTAAGCTAAATTAACCTAACCTAACCTAACCTAAACGAAACTAAACTAAACTAAAGTAAACTAATCTAAACCAAACTAAACTAATCTAAACTAACTTCAACTTAATTAAACTAAACTAAACTACACTAAGCGAACTTAACCTAATCTAATCTAAACTAAACTAAACTAAACCAAAACAACCTAGCCTAACTAGCCTAAACTATCTAAACTAAACTAAACTGAAATATAAATTAAACTATAAATTAAACTAAACTATAAACTAAACTAAACTAAACTATAAACTAAACTATAAATTAAACTAACCTAACCTAACCTAACATAACCTAAACTAAACTAAACTAAAATAAACTAATTTAAAATAACCTAACCTAGCCTAACATTACCTAACCTAACCTAAACTAAACTAAACTAAACTCAACAAAACTAAACTAAACTAAACTCAACAAAACTAAACTAAACTAAACTAAATTGAACTATAAACTAAAATATATACTTAACTAAACCAAATTAACTACACTAAACTAAAAACTAAACTAGCCTAAACTATACTAAACTAAACTAAACTATCCTAAACTAAACATAACTAAACTTAACTAAACTAATCTACCCTAACCTAAACTAAACAAAACTAAACTAAACGAAACTAAACTAAGCTAAACTAAACTTACCTAACTTAACCTGACCTAAAGTAAACTTAATTAAACTAAACTAAACGAAACTAAACTATAAACTAAACTATAAACTAAACTAAACTAAACTATATACTAAACTAAACTAAATTTAACTATCCTAAAGTAACCTAACCTAAACTAAACCTAACTAAACTAACCTAACCTAAATTAAACTATACTAAACTAAACTAAACTAACCTAATCTAAACTAAACTACACTAAACTACACTATCTTAACCTGACCTAAACTAAACTGAATTAAACTCAACTAAATTCAACTAAAGTAAACTAAACTAAACTAACCTAACCTAACGTAACCTAACCTAACATAACCTAAACTAAACTAAACTAAACTAAACTAAACTAAACCAAACTAAACTAAAATAAACTAGAAACTAAACTATAAACTAAACTAAACTAAACTATAAACTAAACTAAACTTGACTAAACTAAACTAGACTAAACTGAACTAACCTAACCTAACTTAACTTATTATAAACTAAACTAAACTAAACTAAGCTAAACTAACCTAACCTAACCTAACCTAAACGAAACTAAACTAAACTCAAGTAAACTAATCTAAACCAAACTAAACTAACCTAAACTAAATTCAACTTAATTAAACTAAACTAAACTAAACTACACTAAGCTAACCTAACCTAATCTAATCTAAACTAAACTAAACTAAACCAAACCAACCTAGCCTAACTAACCTAAACTATCTAAACTAAACTAAACTGAACTATAAACTAAACTATAAATTAAATTAAACTATAAACTAAACTAAACTAAACTATAAACTAAACTATAAATTAAACTAACCTAACCTAACCTAACATAACCTAAACTAAACTAAACTAAAATAAACTAATTTAAAATAACCTAACCTAGCCTAACCTTACCTAACCTAACCTAACCTAAACTAAACTAAACTAAACAAAACTAAACTAAACTAAATTAAATTGAACTATAAACTAAAATATATACTTAACTAAACCAAATTAACTACACTAAACTAAAAACTAAACTAGCCTAAACTATACTAAACTAAACTAAACTAACCTAAACTAAACATAACTCAACTTAACTAAACTAATCTACCCTAACCTAAACTATACAAAACTAAACTAAACGAAACTAAACTAAGCTAAACTAAACTTACCTAACTTAACCTGACCTAAAGTAAACTAAATTAAACTAAACTAAACGAAACTAAACTATAAACTAAACTATAAACTAAATTAAACTAAACTATAAACTAAACTAAACTAAACTACAAACTAAACTAAACTAAACTTAACTATTCTAAAGTAACCTAACCTAAACTAAACCTAACTAAACAAACCTAACCTAAATTAAAGTATACTAAACTAAACTAAACTAACCTAATCTAAACTAAACTACACTATCTTAACCTGACCTAAACTAAACTGAATTAAACTCAACTAAATTCAACTAAAGTAAACTAAACTAAACTAACCTAACCTAACGTAACCTAACCTAACATAACCTAAACTAAACTAAACTAAACTAAACTAAACAAAACTAAACTAAACTAAACCAAACTAAACTAAATTTAACTATAAACTAAGCTATAAACTAAACTTAACTAAATAATAAACTAAACTATAAACTAAATTAAATTAACTAAACTAAACTATAAACTAAACTAAAATAAAGTAAACTAAACTAAACTAAAATAACCTAACCTAACCTAAACTTAACTAAACTTAACCAACTTATCCTAACCTAACCTAAACTAAACTAAACCAAACTAAACGAAACTAAACTATACTAAACTAAACTAAACTAACCTAACGTAACCTAACCTAACCTAACCGAAGTTTTCAACCTTCAAAAATAAATGTTTTCTTTTCGGAATTATTTCCGCATAATATGGTTTTCTAAGGCTATCAAAGAAGAAAATTGAAAGAAAACCATTTATCGCAAATAAGAACGGAAAAAAAAAGTGATTCTAATGAAGTTTCCAACCATCGAAATAAATATCTTCTATTCGCGAATCTTTCTTGATTTTATGCTTTTCTAAGGCTATCAAATTAGAATAATGAAGGAGAAATAGTTAACTCCATTTGAGAGGTAAAAAAAGCAGATTCTTTTGGTTTCCAACCTTCGAAAATAATTTTCTTCCTAACAAAACTAACCTAACCTAACCTAACCAAACCTAAACTAAACTAAACTATACTAACCTAAACTAAATAAGCAAATCTAAACTAAACTAAACTAAACTATAAACTAAACTATAAACTAAACTTAACTATACTATAAACTAAAATATAAACTAAAATAAACTATACTATAAACAAAACTAAAGTAAACTAAACTAACCTAAAAAAACCTAATCTAACCTAATTAAACTAAACTAACCTTAGCTAACCTAACCTCAACTAACCAAAACTAAACTAATCTACACTAAATTGAACTATAAACTAAACTATATACTTAACTAAACCAAATTAACTACACTAAAATATAAACTAAACTAACCTAAGCTAAACTAAACTAAACTAACCTAAACTAAACATAACTAAACGTAACTAAACTAATCTACAATAACCTAAAGTAAACAAAACTAAACGAAACGAAAATTAACTAAGCTAAACTAAAGTAACCTAACCTAACCTTACCTAAACTAAACTAAACTAAACTTACCTAACTTAACCTAACCTACAGTAAACTAAATTAAACTAAACTAAGCGAAACTAAACTATAAACTAAACTAAATTAAGCTTAACTATCCTAAAGTAACCTAACCTAAACTAAACCTAACTAAACTAACCTAACTTAACGTAACCTAAACTAAACTAAACAAAACTATAGTAAACTATAAACTAAACTATTAACTAAACTAAACTAAAGTATATATTAAATTAAACTAAACTAAACTAACCTAACCTAACTTAAACTAAACTAAACTAAACTAGAAACTAAACTAAACTAAACTAAATTAACTAAAAACTAAACTATACTTAATTAAACTAACCTAACCTAGCCTCACCTAACCTAAACTAAACAAAACTAAACTAAACTAACCTAAACTAAACAAAACTATACCGAACTAAACTAAACTAAACTAAATTTAACTATAAATTAACTGTAAACTAAATTTAACTAAATTATAAAATAAACTATAAACTAAATTATACGAACTAAACTAAAATAAACTAAACTAAACTAAACTAAACTAACCTAACCTAACCTAAACTTAACTAAACTTAACTAAATTAACCTAATCTAAACTAAACTAAAATAAACTAAACGAAACTAAAATAAACTTACCTAACCTAAACTAACCTAACCTAACCGAAATTTCCAACCTTCAAAAATAATTTGTTTCTTTTCGATATTCTTTCCGCATAATATGCGTTTCTAAAGTTATCAAACAACAAAAATGAAAGAGAACCAGATATCTCAAATAAGAACGGAAAAATGTGATTCTAATGAGGTTTGCAACCAACGAAATAAATCTTTTCTTTTCGTGAATCTTTCTTGATTTTATGCTTTTCTAAGGCTATCAAATTAGAATAATGAAGGAGAAATTGTTAACTCAATTTGAGACGCAAAAAAAGAAGATTCTTTTGGTTTCCAACCATGGAAAATAATTTTTTCCGAACTAAACTAACCTAACTTAACCTAAATTCAACTAAACTAAATTAAACTTAACTAAACCAAACTAAACTAAACGAAACTAACTAAACTAATCTAACTTAACCCAACCTAACCTAACATAACCTAACCTAACCAAAACTAAATAAAAGTATTTTAAATCAAACTAAACTAACGTAACCTAGCCTAAACTAGACTAAACTAAATTAAACTAAACTAAACTAAACTAACCTAACATAACCTAACGTAACCTAAACTAAAATAAACTAAAATAAACTAACCAAACATAACCTAACCTAAACTAAACTAAATTAAACTAAATTAAACTAAACTAAACTATAAACTTAACTAAAAACTAAACTAAACTAAACTAAAAACTAATCTAAAGTATAAAGTAAACTAAACTAAACTAAACTAACCTAACCTAACCTAACCTGACCTAAACTAAAATAAACTAAAATAAACTAACTTAACCTAACATAACCTAACCTAACCTAACTTAACCTAAACTAAACTAAACTAAACTAAACTAAAGTACACTAACCTAATCAAACCTAAACTAAACTAATCTAAACTGAACTAAATTAAACTATTCTATATACTAAACAAAACTAAACTAAACTAACCTAACCTAACGTAAACTAAACCAAACTTAACTAAAGTAAACTATAAATTAAACTATAAACTATATTAATTAACTAAACTATAAACTAAATTAAACTTAACTAAACTAAACTAAACTAAAATTAACTAACCTAACCTAACCTAACTTAACTTATAATAAACTAAACGAAACTAAACTAAACTAAACTAAACTAATCTAAACCAAACTAAACTAATCTAAACTAAATTCAACTTAATTAAACTAAACTAAACTAAACTACACTAACCTAACCTAACCTAATCTAATCTAAACTAAACTAAACTAAACCAAACCAACCTAGACTAACAAACCTAAACTATCTAAACTAAACTAAACTGAACTATAAACTAAACTATAAATTAAACTAAACTATAAACAAAAAACTAAACTAAACTAAACTATAAACTAAACTATAAATTAAACTAACCTAACCTAACCTAACCTAACATAACCTAAACTAAACTAAACTAAAATAAACTAATTTAAAATAACCTAACCTAACCTTACCTAAACTAAACTAAACTAAACTTACCTAACTTAACCTGACCTAAAGTAAACTAAATTAAACTAAACTAAACGAAACTAAACTATAAACTAAACTATAATCTAAATTAAACTAAACTATAAACTAAACTAAACTAAACTTTACTATCCTAAAGTAACCTAACCTAAACTAAACCTAACTCAACTAACCAAACGTAACCTAAAGTAAACTAAACTATACTAAACTATAAACTAACCTAAACTATAAACTAAACTAAACTATAAACTAAACTAAACTAAAATGTATACTAAATTAAATTAAACTAAACTAACCTAACCCAACTTAAACAAAACTAAACTAAACTATAAAATAAACTAAATTAAACTAAATTAACTATAAACTAAACTTAATTAAACTAACCTAACCTAACCTCACCTAACCTAAACTAAACAAATCTAAACTAAATTAACCTACCCTAACCTAAACTAAACTAATCTAAACTAAACTAAACTAAACTATAAAATAAATTATATACTAAACTATAAAGTAAACTAAACTAAATTATAAACTAAACTAAACTAACTATCCTAACGTAAACTAACCTAACGTAAATTAAACTAAACTTACCTAACCTACACTTAACATAACTAAACTAAACTATAAACTAAACCAAACTATTAACTAAACTATAACCTAATCTAAACTAAACTAAACAAAATAACCTAACCTAGCCTATGGTAACCTAACCTAAACTAAACAAAACTAAACTAAACAAAAATAAACTATACTAAATTAAATTGAACTGTAAACTTAACTATATACTTAACTAAACTAAATTAACTAAACTAAAGTATAAACTAAACTAAACTAAACTAACCTAACTAAAACATAACTAAACTTAACTAAACTAATCTAACCTAAATTAAAATAAATTAAACAAAACTAAACGAAACTAAATTAAGCTAAACTAAATTAACCTAACCTAACCTTACCTAAACTACACTAAACTAAACTTACCTAACTTAACGTAACCTAAAGTAAACTAAACTGAACTAAACTAAACGAAACTAAAGTATAAACTAAACTATAAACTAAACTAAACTAAACTATAAACTTAACTAAACTAAACTAAACTAACCTAACCTAATCTAACCGAACCTAAACAAACATAACCTAACCTAAACGAAACTAAACTAAACTAAACTAAACTAAGCTATACTAAACCAAACTAAACTAAATTCAACTAAATTAAACTAAACTAAACTAAACTGCACTAACCTAACCTAACCTAATCTAATCTAAACTAAAGTAAACTAAACCAAACCAACCTAGCCTAAACTAACCTAAACTAAACTAATCTAACCTAACTTAACTAAACTAAACAAAACAAAACTAAACTAAACTAAATTGAACTATAAACTAAACTATATACTTAACTAAACCAAATTAACTACCCTAAAATATAAACTAAACTAAACTGCACTAAACTAACCTAACATATGCTAAGCTAACCTATACTAAACTATACTAAACTAAACTCAACTATAAACTAAACTACAAATTAACTAAACTAAACTAAACCATAAACATAACTATAAAGTAAACTAAACTAAACTAAACTATAAACTAGATTAAACTAAAATATACTAAACTAAACTAAACTAACCTAATCTAAACTCAACTAAACTAAACTAAACTAATTTAACCTAACCTACACTAAACTGAATTAAACTGAACTAAATTCATCTAAACTAAACTAAACTAAAATAACCTAACCTAACCTAAACTTAATTAAACTTAACTAAATTATCCTAACCTAACCTAAAGTAAACTAAACCAAACTAAACGAAAGTATACTAAAATAAACTAAACTAACCTAACCTAAAGTCACCTAACATAACCTAACCGAAGTTTTCAACCATCAAAAATAAATTTTATCTTTTCCGGAGTCTTTCCGCATAATATGCTTCTCTAAGGTTATCAAACTACAAAAATGAAAGAGAACCAGTTATCTCAAATAAGAACGGAAAAAAGGTGATTCTAATGAGGTTTGCAACCATCTAAATAAATCTTTTCTTTTCGCGAATCTTTCTTCATTTTATGCTTTTTTTTGGCTATCAAACTACAATAATGAATGAGAAATAGTTATCTCCATTTGAAACGCAAAAAAAAAAAACGCGATTCTTTTGGTTTCCAACCTTCGAAAATAATTTTTTTTTTTCGATATTCTTTCCGCATAATATGCTTTTCTAAGCCTATCAAAGTAGAAAAATGAAAGAAAACAATTTATCGCAAATAAGAACGGAAAAAAAAGTGATTCTAATGAAGTTTCCAACCATCGAAATAAATATCTTCTATTCGCGAATCTTTGTTGATTTTATGCTTTTCTAAGGCTATCAAACTAGAATAATGAAGGAGAAATAGTTAACTCCATTTGAGAAGCAAAAAAAGCAGATTCTTTTGGTTTCTAACATTCGAAAATAATTTTCTTCCTAACTAAACTAATTAACCTAACCTAAAACAAACTAAACTAAATTAAACTAAACTCAATAAAACTAAACTTAACTAAAATAAACTAAACTAAAATAAACGAAAATAACTAAACTAAACGAAACTAACCAAACTAAACTAACCTACCCTAACCTAACATAACATAATCTAACTTAACCTAAACTAAATAAAAATAAATTAAACCAAACTAAATTAACCTAACCTAATCTAACCTAACCTAAAATAAACTAAATTAAACTAAACTAAACTAAACTAAACTAACCTAACCTAACCTATCCTAAACTAAACTAAACTAAAGTAAACTAAACTAAATTAAACTAAAGTAAACTAACCTAACCTAATCTAACCTAAACTAAACTAAATTAAACCAAACTAAACTAAACTAAAGTAAACTATAAGCTAAATCATAAACTAAACTAAACTATAAACTAATCTAAATTATAAACTAAACTAAACTAAACTAAACTAACCTAACCTAACCTAACCTAACATAACATAACCTAAACTAAACTAAACAAAACTAAACTAAAATAAACTAACCTAACCTAACCTAACCTCACCTAACCTAACCTAACCTAACGTATCCTAAACTAAACAAAAGTAAACTAACCTAATGAAACCTAAACTAAACTAATCTAAACTAAACTAAAATAAACTATTCTATAAACTAAACTAAACTAAACTAAACTAACCTAACCCAACCTAATCTAACCTAAACTAAACTAAACTAAACTAAACTAACCTAACCTAACCGAACCTAACCTAAAATAAACTAAACTAAATAACCTAACTAATCTAAACTAACCTGAACTAACCTAACCTTACCCAAATTAAACTAAACTAAACTAAACTAATCTAAACTAACCTAACCTAACCTAAACTAAACTAACCTAACCTAACCTAACCTAAACAAATTAAATTAAACTAAACTAACTAAGCTAAACTAAACTAAACTAAACTAACCGAACCTAACCTAAAATAAACTAAACTAAATAACCTAACTAATCTAAACTAACCTGAACTAACCTAACCTTACCCAAATTAAACTAAACTAAACTAAACTAATCTAAACTAACCTAACCTAACCTAACCTAAACTAAACTAACCTAACCTAACCTAACCTAAACTAAACTAGATTAAACTAAACTAACTAAGCTAAACTAAACTAAACTAAACTAACCGAACCTAACCTAACCAAACCTAACCTAACATAAACTAAACTAAACTAAGCTAAACTATCCCAACCTAACTTAAACGTAACTAAACTAAACTAAACTAATCTAAACCAAACTAAACTAAACTAAATTCAACTAAATTAAACTAAAGTAAACTACACTAACCTAACCTTTCCTAACCTAATCTAAACTAAACTAAACTAACATAATCCAAACTAACCTAAACTAAACTAAACTATAAACTAAAATATAAACTAAACTAAACTAAACTAATCTAAATTACACTAACCTAACCTAACCTTAATTAAACCAAACATAACTAACTTAACCTAACCTAACCTAACCTTACCTAATCTAATCTAAGCTAAACTAAACTAAACTAAACTAAATTATAATTAAACTATAAATTAAACCTAATTAAACTATAAACCAAACTATAAACTAAACTAAAATAAACTAAACTAACCTAACTTAACCTAAACTAACCTAACCTAACCTAAACTAAACTAAACTAAACGAACCTAACTTAACCTAAACTAACCTAACCTAAACTAAACTAAACTAAACTAACCTAAACTAAACAAAACTACACTAAACTAAACTAAACTAAACTAAATTTAACTATAAATTAACTATAAACTATACTTAACTAAATTATAAACTAAACTATAAACTAAATTATATTAACTAAACTAAAATAAACTAAACTAAACTAACCTATCCTAACCTAACATATCTTAATCTAACCTAAACTAAACTAGTCTAAACTAAACTAAACTAAACTATAAACTATACTATAAATTAAATAAACTAAACTAAATTATAAACTAAACTATCCTAACGTAACCTAACCTAAATTAAACTAAACTAAACTAAATTAAACTAAACTAAATCAAATTGAACTATAAACTTAACTATATACTTAACTAAACTAAATTAACTAAACTAAAGTATAAACTAAACTAAACTAAACTAACCTAACTTAACCTAACCTAACCTAACCAAAACTAAATTAAACTAAACTATAAAATAAACTATAAATTAAACTAAATTACACTAATCTATAAAGTAAACTAAACTAAACTAAATAAACCTAACCTAACCTAACCTCACCGAACCTAGCCTAACCTAACCTTACCTAAATTAAACTGAACTAACCTAATCTAACTTAACCCAAACTAAATTAATCTAAACTAACCTAACCTAATCTATCCTACCTAACCTAAACTAAACTAAACTATAAACTAAATTAAACTAAACTATAAATAATCTAAAAACTAAACTAAACTAAACTAAGCCAAAAACTGAACTAAACTAAGCTACACTAAATTAACCTAACATATCCTAACCTAACCTATACTAATGTATACTAAACTAAACTCAACTATAAACTAAACTATAAATTAACTAAACTAAACTAAACTATAAACTAAACTATAAAGTAAACTAAACTAAACTATAAAGTAGATTAAACTAAACTATACTAAACTAAACTAAACTTACCTAATCCAAACTCATCTAAACTAAACTAAACTAACTTAACCTAAACTAAACTAAACTGAATTAAACTAAACTACATTCAACTAAACTAAACTAAACTAAACTAACCTAAACTAACCTAACCTAACCTAACATAACCTAAATTAAACTAAACTAAATTAAACTAAACTAATCAAAACTAAACTAAACTATACTAAACTAAACTAAATTTAACTATAAACTAAACTGTAAAGTAAACTTAACTAAATAATAAACTAAACTATAAACTAAATTAAATTAACTAAACTAAACTATAAACTAAACTAAAATAAACTAAACTAAACGAAACTAAACTATACTAAACTAACTAAACTAACCCAAGCTAACGTAACCTAACCTAATATAACCGAAGTTTTCAACCTTCAAAAATAAATTTTTTCTTTTCGGGATTCTTTCCGCATAATATGCTTTTCTAAGGTTATCAAACTACAAAAATGAAAGAGAACCAGTTATCTCAAATAAGAACGGAAAAAAAGTGATTCTATTGTGGTTTGCAACCATCGAAATAAATCTTTTGTTTTCGCGAATCTTTCTTCATATTATGCTTTTCTAAAGCTATCAAACTAGAATAATGAAGGAGAAATACTTATCTCCATTTGAAACGCAAAAAAAAAAAAAAAAAAAAAAAATAAACAGATTCTTTTGGTTTCCAACCTTAGAAAATAAGTTTTTTTTCCTTTAGAGATTCTTTCCGCACAATATGTTTTCCTAAGGCTATCAAAGTGGAAACATGAAAGAAAGCCATTTACCGCAAAAAAGAACGGAAAAAAAAGTGATTCTAATGAAGTTTCCAACCATGGAAATAAATATCTTCTATTAGCGAATCTTTCTTGATTTTATGCTTTTCTAAGGCTATCAAACTAGAATAATGAAGGAGAAATAGTTAACTCCATTTCAGACGCAAAAATAGCAGATTCTTTTGGTTTCCAACCTTCGAAAATAATTTTCTTCCTACCAAAACTAACCTTACCTAACCTAAACCAAACTAAAATAAATTAAACTAAACTCAATATAACTAAACTAAACTAAAATAAACTAAACTAAACTAAATGAAACTAACTAAACTAAACTAAACTAAACTAACCTAACCTTACCTAACCTAACCTAACCTAACCTAACCTAAACTAAACTAAACTAAACTAACCTAACCTAACCTAACGTAAACTAAACTAAAATAAACTAAATTAACAAAACTAAACTAAACTAAACTATAAACTAAACTTAACTATACTATAAACTAAACTATAAACTAAACTAAACTAAACTACAAACTAAACTAAGATAAACTAAACTAAACTATAAACTAAACTAAACTATAAACTAAACTAAGATAAACTAAACTAACCTAACCTAACCTAAACTAAACTAAACTGAACTAACCTAACCTAAAATAAACTAAACTAAACTAAACTATAAACTAAACTATAAACTAAATGAACTAAACTAAACTATAAACTAAACTAAAATAAACAAAACTAAACTAATATAACTTAAACTAACCTAACCTAACCTAACCTAACCTAAACTAAACTAAACATAACTAAACTAAGCTAAGCTAATCTAAGCTAAATTAACCTAAACGAAACTAAACTAAACTAAACTAACTAACCTAAACTAACCTAAACTTACCTAACCTAAGCTAAACTAAACTAACTTAACCTAACCTAAACTAAACTAAACTAAACTGTATTCTAAACTAACTATAAACAACTATAAACTAAAGGAATCTGTAAACTAAACTAATCTAAACTAAACCAACCTAACCTAACCTAAACTAAACTGATCTAAACTAACCGAACCTAACGTAAACTAATGTTAACTATACTAAATTAAACTAAATTCAACTAAACTAAATTAAACTAAACTAAACTACGATAACCTAATCCAAACTAACCTAAACTAAACTAAACTATAAACTAAACTATAAACTAAACTATACTAAACTATAAACTAAACTAAACTATTAACTAAACTAAACTAAACTAATCTAAATTACACTAACCTAAACTAACCTTAACTAAACCAAAATAAACTAACTTAACCTAACCTAACCTAACCTTACCTAACGTAATCTAAGCTAAACTAAACTAAACTAAACTATAAACTATACTATAAACTAAATTTAATTAAACTATAAACTAAACTATAAACTAAAATAAACTAAACTATAAACTAAATTAACCTAAACTAAACTAAACTAACCTAACCTAACCTAAACTAACCTCAAATACACTAACCTAACATAACCTAAACTAAACTAAGCTAAACGAAACTTAACGAAAGTAAACTAAACTAACCTAACCTAACTTAAAATAAACTAAACTATAAACTAAACTCAACTAAACTAAATTAAGTATAAACTAAATTAACTAAACTAACCTAACCTGACCTAACCTAAACTAATCAAAACTAACCTAACCTAACCTACCCTAACCTAACATAACCTGACCCAACCCTAATTAAACTAATCTAAACTAAAATAAACTAAACTATAAACTAAATTGTAAACTAAACTATAAACTAAACTAAACTAAACTTAACTATCCTAAAGTAACCTAACCTAAATTAAACCTAACTAAACTGAGCTAACCTAACCTCAACTTACCTAAACTAAACAAAACTAAACTAACCTAACCTATCCTAACCTAACTTAACCTAATCTAACCTAAACTAAACTAATCTAAACTAAACTAATCTAAACTATAAACTAAACTATAAATTAAACTAAACTAAACTAAATTATAAACTAAACTAAACTTAACTATCCTAAAGTAACCTAACCTAACCTAAATTAAACTAAACTTACCTAACCTACAATAAACTAAACTAAACTAAACTGTAAAATAAACCAAACTATTAACTAATCTATAAACTAATCTAAACTAAACTAAACAAAATAACCTAACCTAACCTATGGTAACCTAATCTAAACTAAACAAAACAAAATTAACCTAACCTAACTTAACCTAATCTAACCCAAAATAAACTAATCTAAACTAAACTAAGCTAAACTAAACTAAACTAAACTAACCTAACTTAACCTAAACTAAAATAAACTAACCTAAACTAACCTAACCTAAAATAAAATAAGCTGAACTATAAACTAAACTATAACCTAAATTAAAGTAAACTATAAACTAAAATAAACTAAACTAACCTTACCTAACCTAACCTAACCTAAACTAAACTAAACTAACCTAACCTAACCTAACCTAAACTAAACTAAACTAAATTAACCTAAACTAAAAAAAACTACACTAAACTTAACTAAACTAAACTAAATTTAACTGCAAATTAACTATAAACTAAACTCAACTAAATTATAAACTAAACTATAAACTAAATTATATTCACCAAACTAAAAGAAACTAAACTGAACTAAACTAAACTAAACTAACCTAACCTAAACTTAACTAAACTTAACTAAATTAACCTAACCTAACCTAAACTAAACTAAAATAAACTAAACGAAACTAAACTAAACTAAACTAAACTTACCTAACATAACCTAACCTAACATAACCTAACCGAAAATTCCAACCTTCAAAAATAAATTTTTTCCTATCGATATTCTTTCCGCATAATATGCCTTTCTACGGCTATCAAAAAACAAAAATGAAAGAGAACCAGTTATCTCAAAGAAGAACGGAAAAAAATGATTCTAATGAGGTTTGCAACCATCGAAATAAATCTTCTCATTTCGGGAATCTTTCTTGATTTTATGCTTTTCTAAGGCTATCAAATTCGAATAATGAAGGAGAAATCGTTAACTCCATTTTAGACGCAAAAAAAGAAGATTCTTTTGGTTTTCAACCATTGAAAATAATTTTTTTCCTAACTAAACTAACCTAACGTAATCTAAATTAAACTAAACTAAATTAAACTAAACTAAACGAAACTAACTAAACTAAACTAACTTAACCTAATCTAACCTAACATAACCTAACCTAAACTAAATAAAACTAAATTAAACCAAACTAAACTAACCTAACTTAATCTAACCTAAACTAAACTAAACTAAACTAAACTAAACTAACCTAACCAAACCTAACCTAAACTAAACTAAACTAAACTAAACTAAACTTACCCAACCTAACCTAACCTAACCTAAACTAAAATAAACTAAAATAAAATAACCTAACCTAAACTAACCTAAACTAAACTAAATTAAACTAAATTAAATTAAACTAAACTAAACTATAAGCTAAACTATAAACTAAACTAAACTAAACTAAACTAACCTAACCTAACCTAACCTGACCTAAACTAAACTAAACTAAACTAAACTAAACTAATCTAAACTAAACTAAATTAAACTATTGTATAAACTAAACTAACCTAAAATAAACTAACCTAACCTAGCCTAACCTAAACTAAACCAAACTAAACTAAAATAAACTATAAACTAAACTATAAACTAAACTACACTATAAACTAAACTATAAACTAAATTAATTAACTAAACTATAACCTAAACTAAACTTAACTAAACTAAACTAAACAAAACTTAATTAACCTAACCTAACCTAACTTAACTTAACTTAACATAAACTAAACTAAACTAAACTAAGCTAACCTAACCTAACCTAAACGAAACTAAACTAAACTAAACTAATCTAAACCAAACTAAACTAAAATAAACTAAACTAAATTCAACTACATTCAAAACCAAACTAAACTACACTAACCTAACGCAACCTAATCTAATCTAAACTAAACTAAAATACACTAAACCAAACTAACCTATGCCTAACTAACCTAAACTATCTAAACTAAACTGAACTTTAAACTAAACTATAAATTAAACTAAACTATAAACTAAAATAAACTAAACTATATACTAAACTAAACTAAACTTAACTATCCTAAAGTAACCTAACCTAAACTAAACCTAACTAAACTAACCTAACCTAAATTAAACTATACTAAACTAAACTAAACTAACCTAATCTAAACTAAACTACACTAAACTACACTATCTTAACCTGACCTAAACTAAACTGAATTAAACTCAACTAAATTCAACTAAAGTAAACTAAACTAAACTAACCTAACCTAACGTAACCTAACCTAACATAACCTAAACTAAAGTAAACTAAACTAAACTAAACTAAACCAAACTAAACTAAAATAAACTAGAAACTAAACTATAAACTAAACTAAACTAAACTATAAACTAAACTAAACTTGACTAAACTAAACTAGACTAAACTGAACTAACCTAACCTAACTTAACTTATTATAAACTAAACTAAACTAAACTAAGCTAAACTAACCTAACCTAACCTAACCTAAACGAAACTAAACTAAACTCAAGTAAACTAATCTAAACCAAACTAAACTAACCTAAACTAAATTCAACTTAATTAAACTAAACTAAACTAAACTACACTAAGCTAACCTAACCTAATCTAATCTAAACTAAACTAAACTAAACCAAACCAACCTAGCCTAACTAACCTAAACTATCTAAACTAAACTAAACTGAACTATAAACTAAACTATAAATTAAATTAAACTATAAACTAAACTAAACTAAACTATAAACTAAACTATAAATTAAACTAACCTAACCTAACCTAACATAACCTAAACTAAACTAAACTAAAATAAACTAATTTAAAATAACCTAACCTAGCCTAACCTTACCTAACCTAACCTAACCTAAACTAAACTAAACTAAACAAAACTAAACTAAACTAAATTAAATTGAACTATAAACTAAAATATATACTTAACTAAACCAAATTAACTACACTAAACTAAAAACTAAACTAGCCTAAACTATACTAAACTAAACTAAACTAACCTAAACTAAACATAACTCAACTTAACTAAACTAATCTACCCTAACCTAAACTATACAAAACTAAACTAAACGAAACTAAACTAAGCTAAACTAAACTTACCTAACTTAACCTGACCTAAAGTAAACTAAATTAAACTAAACTAAACGAAACTAAACTATAAACTAAATTATAAACTAAATTAAACTAAACTATAAACTAAACTAAACTAAACTACAAACTAAACTCAACTAAACTTAACTATTCTAAAGTAACCTAACCTAAACTAAACCTAACTAAACAAACCTAACCTAAATTAAAGTATACTAAACTAAACTAAACTAACCTAATCTAAACTAAACTACACTATCTTAACCTGACCTAAACTAAACTGAATTAAACTCAACTAAATTCAACTAAAGTAAACTAAACTAAACTAACCTAACCTAACGTAACCTAACCTAACATAACCTAAACTAAACTAAACTAAACTAAACTAAACAAAACTAAACTAAACTAAACCAAACTAAACTAAATTTAACTATAAACTAAGCTATAAACTAAACTTAACTAAATAATAAACTAAACTATAAACTAAATTAAATTAACTAAACTAAACTATAAACTAAACTAAAATAAAGTAAACTAAACTAAACTAAAATGACCTAACCTAACCTAAACTTAACTAAAATTAACCAAATTATCCTAACCTAACCTAAACTAAACTAAACCAAACTAAACGAAACTAAACTATACTAAACTAAACTAAACTAACCTAACCTAACCTAACCTAACCTAACCGAAGTTTTCAACCTTCAAAAATAAATTTTTTCTTTTCGGAATTATTTCCGCATAATATGGTTTTCTAAGGCTATCAAAGAAGAAAATTGAAAGAAAACCATTTATCGCAAATAAGAACGGAAAAAAAAAGTGATTCTAATGAAGTTTCCAACCATCGAAATAAATATCTTCTATTCGCGAATCTTTCTTGATTTTATGCTTTTCTAAGGCTATCAAATTAGAATAATGAAGGAGAAATAGTTAACTCCATTTGAGAGGTAAAAAAAGCAGATTCTTTTGGTTTCCAACCTTCGAAAATAATTTTCTTCCTAACAAAACTAACCTAACCTAACCTAACCAAACCTAAACTAAACTAAACTATACTAACCTAAACTAAATAAGCAAATCTAAACTAAACTAAACTAAACTATAAACTAAACTATAAACTAAACTTAACTATACTATAAACTAAAATATAAACTAAAATAAACTATACTATAAACAAAACTAAAGTAAACTAAACTAACCTAACAAAACCTAATCTAACCTAATTAAACTAAACTAACCTTAGCTAACCTAACCTCAACTAACCAAAACTAAACTAAACTACACTAAATTGAACTATAAACTAAACTATATACTTAACTAAACCAAATTAACTACACTAAAATATAAACTAAACTAACCTAAGCTAAACTAAACTAAACTAACCTAAACTAAACATAACTAAACGTAACTAAACTAATCTACAATAACCTAAAGTAAACAAAACTAAACGAAACGAAAATTAACTAAGCTAAACTAAAGTAACCTAACCTTACCTTACCTAAACTAAACTAAACTAAACTTACCTAACTTAACCTAACCTAAAGTAAACTAAATTAAACTAAACTAAGCGAAACTAAACTATAAACTAAACTAAATTAAGCTTAACTATCCTAAAGTAACCTAACCTAAACTAAACCTAACTAAACTAACCTAACTTAACGTAACCTAAACTAACCTAACAAAACTATAGTAAACTATAAACTAAACTATTAACTAAACTAAACTAAAGTATATATTAAATTAAACTAAACTAAACTAACCTAACCTAACTTAAACTAAACTAAACTAAACTAGAAACTAAACTAAACTAAACTAAATTAACTAAAAACTAAACTATACTTAATTAAACTAACCTAACCTAGCCTCACCTAACCTAAACTAAACAAAACTAAACTAAACTAACCTAAACTAAACAAAACTATACCGAACTAAACTAAACTAAACTAAATTTAACTATAAATTAACTGTAAACTAAATTTAACTAAATTATAAAATAAACTATAAACTAAATTATACGAACTAAACTAAAATAAACTAAACTAAACTAAACTAAACTAAACTAACCTAACCTAACCTAAACTTAACTAAACTTAACTAAATTAACCTAATCTAAACTAAACTAAAATAAACTAAACGAAACTAAAATAAACTTACCTAACCTAAACTAACCTAACCTAACCGAAATTTCCAACCTTCAAAAATAATTTGTTTCTTTTCGATATTCTTTCCGCATAATATGCGTTTCTAAAGTTATCAAACAACAAAAATGAAAGAGAACCAGATATCTCAAATAAGAACGGAAAAATGTGATTCTAATGAGGTTTGCAACCAACGAAATAAATCTTTTCTTTTCGTGAATCTTTCTTGATTTTATGCTTTTCTAAGGCTATCAAATTAGAATAATGAAGGAGAAATTGTTAACTCAATTTGAGACGCAAAAAAAGAAGATTCTTTTGGTTTCCAACCATGGAAAATAATTTTTTCCGAACTAAACTAACCTAACTTAACCTAAATTCAACTAAACTAAATTAAACTTAACTAAACCAAACTAAACTAAACGAAACTAACTAAACTAATCTAACTTAACCCAACCTAACCTAACATAACCTAACCTAACCAAAACTAAATAAAAGTATTTTAAATCAAACTAAACTAACGTAACCTAGCCTAAACTAGACTAAACTAAATTAAACTAAACTAAACTAAACTAACCTAACATAACCTAACGTAACCTAAACTAAAATAAACTAAAATAAACTAACCAAACATAACCTAACCTAAACTAAACTAAATTAAACTAAATTAAACTAAACTAAACTATAAACTAAACTAAAAACTAAACTAAACTAAACTAAAAACTAATCTAAAGTATAAAGTAAACTAAACTAAACTAAACTAACCTAACCTAACCTAACCTGACCTAAACTAAAATAAACTAAAATAAACTAACTTAACCTAACATAACCTAACCTAACCTAACTTAACCTAAACTAAACTAAACTAAACTAAACTAAAGTACACTAACCTAATCAAACCTAAACTGAATAAATCTAAACTGAACTAAATTAAACTATTCTATATACTAAACAAAACTAAACTAAACTAACCTAACCTAACGTAAACTAAACCAAACTTAACTAAAGTAAACTATAAATTAAACTATAAACTATATTAATTAACTAAACTATAAACTAAATTAAACTTAACTAAACTAAACTAAACTAAAATTAACTAACCTAACCTAACCTAACTTAACTTATAATAAACTAAACGAAACTAAACTAAACTAAACTAAACTAATCTAAACCAAACTAAACTAATCTAAACTAAATTCAAATTAATTAAACTAAACTAAACTAAACTACACTAACCTAACCTAACCTAATCTAATCTAAACTAAACTAAACTAAACCAAACCAACCTAGACTAACAAACCTAAACTATCTAAACTAAACTAAACTGAACTATAAACTAAACTATAAATTAAACTAAACTATAAACAAAAAACTAAACTAAACTAAACTATAAACTAAACTATAAATTAAACTAACCTAACCTAACCTAACCTAACATAACCTAAACTAAACTAAACTAAAATAAACTAATTTAAAATAACCTAACCTAACCTTACCTAAACTAAACTAAACTAAACTTACCTAACTTAACCTGACCTAAAGTAAACTAAATTAAACTAAACTAAACGAAACTAAACTATAAACTAAACTATAATCTAAATTAAACTAAACTATAAACTAAACTAAACTAAACTTTACTATCCTAAAGTAACCTAACCTAAACTAAACCTAACTCAACTAACCAAACGTAACCTAAAGTAAACTAAACTATACTAAACTATAAACTAACCTAAACTATAAACTAAACTAAACTATAAACTAAAGTAAACTAAAATGTATACTAAATTAAATTAAACTAAACTAACCTAACCCAACTTAAACAAAACTAAACTAAACTATAAAATAAACTAAATTAAACTAAATTAACTATAAACTAAACTTAATTAAACTAACCTAACCTAACCTCACCTAACCTAAACTAAACAAATCTAAACTAAATTAACCTACCCTAACCTAAACTAAACTAATCTAAACTAAACTAAACTAAACTATAAAATAAATTATATACTAAACTATAAAGTAAACTAAACTAAATTATAAACTAAACTAAACTAACTATCCTAACGTAAACTAACCTAACGTAAATTAAACTAAACTTACCTAACCTACACTTAACATAACTAAACTAAACTATAAACTAAACCAAACTATTAACTAAACTATAACCTAATCTAAACTAAACTAAACAAAATAACCTAACCTAGCCTATGGTAACCTAACCTAAACTAAACAAAACTAAACTAAACAAAAATAAACTATACTAAATTAAATTGAACTGTAAACTTAACTATATACTTAACTAAACTAAATTAACTAAACTAAAGTATAAACTAAACTAAACTAAACTAACCTAACTAAAACATAACTAAACTTAACTAAACTAATCTAACCTAAATTAAAATAAATTAAACAAAACTAAACGAAACTAAATTAAGCTAAACTAAATTAACCTAACCTAACCTTACCTAAACTACACTAAACTAAACTTTCCTAACTTAACGTAACCTAAAGTAAACTAAACTGAACTAAACTAAACGAAACTAAAGTATAAACTAAACTATAAACTAAACTAAACTAAACTATAAACTTAACTAAACTAAACTAAACTAACCTAACCTAATCTAACCGAACCTAAACAAACATAACCTAACCTAAACGAAACTAAACTAAACTAAACTAAACTAAGCTATACTAAACCAAACTAAACTAAATTCAACTAAATTAAACTAAACTAAACTAAACTGCACTAACCTAACCTAACCTAATCTAATCTAAACTAAAGTAAACTAAACCAAACCAACCTAGCCTAAACTAACCTAAACTAAACTAATCTAACCTAACTTAACTAAACTAAACAAAACAAAACTAAACTAAACTAAATTGAACTATAAACTAAACTATATACTTAACTAAACCAAATTAACTACCCTAAAATATAAACTAAACTAAACTGCACTAAACTAACCTAACATATGCTAAGCTAACCTATACTAAACTATACTAAACTAAACTCAACTATAAACTAAACTATAAATTAACTAAACTAAACTAAACCATAAACATAACTATAAAGTAAACTAAACTAAACTAAACTATAAACTAGATTAAACTAAACTATACTAAACTAAACTAAACTAACCTAATCTAAACTCAACTAAACTAAACTAAACTAATTTAACCTAACCTACACTAAACTGAATTAAACTGAACTAAATTCATCTAAACTAACCTAAACTAAAATAACCTAACCTAACCTAAACTTAATTAAACTTAACTAAATTATCCTAACCTAACCTAAAGTAAACTAAACCAAACTAAACGAAAGTATACTAAAATAAACTAAACTAACCTAACCTAAAGTCACCTAACATAACCTAACCGAAGTTTTCAACCATCAAAAATAAATTTTATCTTTTCCGGAATCTTTCCGCATAATATGCTTCTCTAAGGTTATCAAACTACAAAAATGAAAGAGAACCAGTTATCTCAAATAAGAACGGAAAAAAGGTGATTCTAATGAGGTTTGCAACCATCTAAATAAATCTTTTCTTTTCGCGAATCTTTCTTCATTTTATGCTTTTTTTTTGGCTATCAAACTACAATAATGAATGAGAAATAGTTATCTCCATTTGAAACGCAAAAAAAAAAACGCGATTCTTTTGGTTTCCAACCTTCGAAAATAATTTTTTTTTTTCGATATTCTTTCCGCATAATATGCTTTTCTAAGCCTATCAAAGTAGAAAAATGAAAGAAAACAATTTATCGCAAATAAGAACGGAAAAAAAAAGTGATTCTAATGAAGTTTCCAACCATCGAAATAAATATCTTCTATTCGCGAATCTTTGTTGATTTTATGCTTTTCTAAGGCTATCAAAGTAGAATAATGAAGGAGAAATAGTTAACTCCATTTGAGAAGCAAAAAAAGCAGATTCTTTTGGTTTCTAACATTCGAAAATAATTTTCTTCCTAACTAAACTAATTAACCTAACCTAAAACAAACTAAACTAAATTAAACTAAACTCAATAAAACTAAACTTAACTAAAATAAACTAAACTAAAATAAACGAAAATAACTAAACTAAACGAAACTAACCAAACTAAACTAACCTACCCTAACCTAACATAACATAATCTAACTTAACCTAAACTAAATAAAAATAAATTAAACCAAACTAAATTAACCTAACCTAACCTAACCTAACCTAAAATAAACTAAATTAAACTAAACTAAACTAAACTAACCTAACCTAACCTATCCTAACCTAAAGTAAACTAACCTAAACCAAACAAAACTAAACTAACCTAACCTACCCTAACCTAACTTAACCTGACCCAACCCTAAATAAACTAATCTAAACTAAACTAAACTAAAGTAAACTATAAGCTAAATCATAAACTAAACTAAACTATAAACTAATCTAAATTATAAACTAAACTAAACTAAACTAAACTAACCTAACCTAACCTAACCTAACATAACCTAAACTAAACTAAACAAAACTAAACTAAAATAAACTAACCTAATGAAACCTAAACTAAACTAATCTAAACTAAACTAAAATAAACTATTCTATAAACTAAACTAAACTAAACTAAACTAAACTAACCTAACCCAACCTAATCTAACCTAAACTAAACTAAACTAAACTAAACTAACCTAACCTAACCGAACCTAACCTAAAATAAACTAAACTAAATAACCTAACTAATCTAAACTAACCTGAACTAACCTAACCTTACCCAAATTAAACTAAACTAAACTAAACTAATCTAAACTAACCTAACCTAACCTAAACTAAACTAACCTAACCTAACCTAACCTAAACAAATTAAATTAAACTAAACTAACTAAGCTAAACTAAACTAAACTAAACTAACCGAACCTAACCTAAAATAAACTAAACTAAATAACCTAACTAATCTAAACTAACCTGAACTAACCTAACCTTACCCAAATTAAACTAAACTAAACTAAACTAATCTAAACTAACCTAACCTAACCTAACCTAAACTAAACTAACCTAACCTAACCTAACCTAAACTAAACTAGATTAAACTAAACTAACTAAGCTAAACTAAACTAAACTAAACTAACCGAACCTAACCTAACCAAACCTAACCTAACATAAACTAAACTAAACTAAGCTAAACTATCCCAACCTAACTTAAACGTAACTAAACTAAACTAAACTAATCTAAACCAAACTAAACTAAACTAAATTCAACTAAATTAAACTAAAGTAAACTACACTAACCTAACCTTTCCTAACCTAATCTAAACTAAACTAAACTAACATAATCCAAACTAACCTAAACTAAACTAAACTATAAACTAAAATATAAACTAAACTAAACTAAACTAATCTAAATTACACTAACCTAACCTAACCTTAATTAAACCAAACATAACTAACTTAACCTAACCTAACCTAACCTTACCTAATCTAATCTAAGCTAAACTAAACTAAACTAAACTAAATTATAATTAAACTATAAATTAAACCTAATTAAACTATAAACCAAACTATAAACTAAACTAAAATAAACTAAACTAACCTAACTTAACCTAAACTAACCTAACCTAACCTAAACTAAACTAAACTAAACGAACCTAACTTAACCTAAACTAACCTAACCTAAACTAAACTAAACTAAACTAACCTAAACTAAACAAAACTACACTAAACTAAACTAAACTAAACTAAATTTAACTATAAATTAACTATAAACTATACTTAACTAAATTATAAACTAAACTATAAACTAAATTATATTAACTAAACTAAAATAAACTAAACTAAACTAACCTATCCTAACCTAACATATCTTAATCTAACCTAAACTAAACTAGTCTAAACTAAACTAAACTAAACTATAAACTATACTATAAATTAAATAAACTAAACTAAATTATAAACTAAACTATCCTAACGTAACCTAACCTAAATTAAACTAAACTAAACTAAATTAAACTAAACTAAATCAAATTGAACTATAAACTTAACTATATACTTAACTAAACTAAATTAACTAAACTAAAGTATAAACTAAACTAAACTAAACTAACCTAACTTAACCTAACCTAACCTAACCAAAACTAAATTAAACTAAACTATAAAATAAACTATAAATTAAACTAAATTACACTAATCTATAAAGTAAACTAAACTAAACTAAATAAACCTAACCTAACCTAACCTCACCGAACCTAGCCTAACCTAACCTTACCTAAATTAAACTGAACTAACCTAATCTAACTTAACCCAAACTAAATTAATCTAAACTAACCTAACCTAATCTATCCTACCTAACCTAAACTAAACTAAACTATAAACTAAATTAAACTAAACTATAAATAATCTAAAAACTAAACTAAACTAAACTAAGCCAAAAACTGAACTAAACTAAGCTACACTAAATTAACCTAACATATCCTAACCTAACCTATACTAATGTATACTAAACTAAACTCAACTATAAACTAAACTATAAATTAACTAAACTAAACTAAACTATAAACTAAACTATAAAGTAAACTAAACTAAACTATAAAGTAGATTAAACTAAACTATACTAAACTAAACTAAACTTACCTAATCTAAACTCATCTAAACTAAACTAAACTAACTTAACCTAAACTAAACTAAACTGAATTAAACTAAACTACATTCAACTAAACTAAACTAAACAAAAACTAACCTAAACTAACCTAACCTAACCTAACATAACCTAAATTAAACTAAACTAAATTAAACTAAACTAATCAAAACTAAACTAAACTATACTAAACTAAACTAAATTTAACTATAAACTAAACTATAAAGTAAACTTAACTAAATAATAAACTAAACTATAAACTAAATTAAATTAACTAAACTAAACTATAAACTAAACTAAAATAAACTAAACTAAACGAAACTAAACTATACTAAACTAACTAAACTAACCCAAGCTAACGTAACCTAACCTAATATAACCGAAGTTTTCAACCTTCAAAAATAAATTTTTTCTTTTCGGGATTCTTTCCGCATAATATGCTTTTCTAAGGTTATCAAACTACAAAAATGAAAGAGAACCAGTTATCTCAAATAAGAACGGAAAAAAAGTGATTCTATTGTGGTTTGCAACCATCGAAATAAATCTTTTGTTTTCGCGAATCTTTCTTCATATTATGCTTTTCTAAAGCTATCAAACTAGAATAATGAAGGAGAAATACTTATCTCCATTTGAAACGCAAAAAAAAAAAAAAAAAAAAAATAAACAGATTCTTTTGGTTTCCAACCTTAGAAAATAAGTTTTTTTTCCTTTAGAGATTCTTTCCGCACAATATGTTTTTCTAAGGCTATCAAAGTGGAAACATGAAAGAAAGCCATTTACCGCAAAAAAGAACGGAAGAAAAAGTGATTCTAATGAAGTTTCCAACCATGGAAATAAATATCTTCTATTAGCGAATCTTTCTTGATTTTATGCTTTTCTAAGGCTATCAAACTAGAATAATGAAGGAGAAATAGTTAACTCCATTTCAGACGCAAAAAAAGCAGATTCTTTTGGTTTTCAACCTTCGAAAATAATTTTCTTCCTACCAAAACTAACCTTACCTAACCTAAACCAAACTAAAATAAATTAAACTAAACTCAATATAACTAAACTAAACTAAAATAAACTAAACTAAACTAAACGAAACTAACTAAACTAAACTAAACTAAACTAACCTAACCTTACCTAACCTAACCTAACCTAACCTAACCTAAACTAAACTAAACTAAACTAACCTAACCTAACCTAACGTAAACTAAACTAAACTAAACTAAATTAACAAAACTAAACTAAACTAAACTATAAACTAAACTTAACTATACTATAAACTAAACTATAAACTAAACTAAACTAAACTATAAACTAAACTAAGATAAACTAAACTAAACTATAAACTAAACTAAACTATAAACTAAACTAAGATAAACTAAACTAACCTAACCTAACCTAAACTAAACTAAACTGAACTAACCTAACCTAAAATAAACTAAACTAAACTAAACTATAAACTAAACTATAAACTAAATGAACTAAACTAAACTATAAAATAAACTAAAATAAACAAAACTAAACTAATATAACTTAAACTAACCTAACCTAACCTAACCTAACCTAAACTAAACTAAACATAACTAAACTAAGCTAAGCTAATCTAAGCTAAATTAACCTAAACGAAACTAAACTAAACTAAACTAACTAACCTAAACTAACCTAAACTTACCTAACCTAAGCTAAACTAAACTAACTTAACCTAACCTAAACTAAACTAAACTAAACTGTATTCTAAACTAACTATAAACAACTATAAACTAAAGGAATCTGTAAACTAAACTAATCTAAACTAAACCAACCTAACCTAACCTAAACTAAACTGATCTAAACTAACCGAACCTAACGTAAACTAATGTTAACTATACTAAATTAAACTAAATTCAACTAAACTAAATTAAACTAAACTAAACTACGATAACCTAATCCAAACTAACCTAAACTAAACTAAACTATAAACTAAACTATAAACTAAACTATACTAAACTATAAACTAAACTAAACTATTAACTAAACTAAACTAAACTAATCTAAATTACACTAACCTAAACTAACCTTAACTAAACCAAAATAAACTAACTTAACCTAACCTAACCTAACCTTACCTAACGTAATCTAAGCTAAACTAAACTAAACTAAACTATAAACTATACTATAAACTAAATTTAATTAAACTATAAACTAAACTATAAACTAAAATAAACTAAACTATAAACTAAATTAACCTAAACTAAACTAAACTAACCTAACCTAACCTAAACTAACCTCAAATACACTAACCTAACATAACCTAAACTAAACTAAACTAAACGAAACTTAACGAAAGTAAACTAAACTAACCTAACCTAACTTAAAATAAACTAAACTATAAACTAAACTCAACTAAACTAAATTAAGTATAAACTAAATTAACTAAACTAACCTAACCTGACCTAACCTAAACTAATCAAAACTAACCTAACCTAACCTACCCTAACCTAACATAACCTGACCCAACCCTAATTAAACTAATCTAAACTAAAATAAACTAAACTATAAACTAAATTGTAAACTAAACTATAAACTAAACTAAACTAAACTTAACTATCCTAAAGTAACCTAACCTAAATTAAACCTAACTAAACTGAGCTAACCTAACCTCAACTTACCTAAACTAAACAAAACTAAACTAACCTAACCTATCCTAACCTAACTTAACCTAATCTAACCTAAACTAAACTAATCTAAACTAAACTAATCTAAACTATAAACTAAACTATAAATTAAACTAAACTAAACTAAATTATAAACTAAACTAAACTTAACTATCCTAAAGTAACCTAACCTAACCTAAATTAAACTAAACTTACCTAACCTACAATAAACTAAACTAAACTAAACTGTAAAATAAACCAAACTATTAACTAATCTATAAACTAATCTAAACTAAACTAAACAAAATAACCTAACCTAACCTATGGTAACCTAATCTAAACTAAACAAAACAAAATTAACCTAACCTAACTTAACCTAATCTAACCCAAAATAAACTAATCTAAACTAAACTAAGCTAAACTAAACTAAACTAAACTAACCTAACCTAACCTAAACTAAAATAAACTAACCTAAACTAACCTAACCTAAAATAAAATAAGCTGAACTATAAACTAAACTATAACCTAAATTAAAGTAAACTATAAACTAAAATAAACTAAACTAACCTTACCTAACCTAACCTAACCTAAACTAAACTAAACTAACCTAACCTAACCTAACCTAAACTAAACTAAACTAAAGTAACCTAAACTAAAAAAAACTACACTAAACTTAACTAAACTAAACTAAATTTAACTGTAAATTAACTATAAACTAAACTCAACTAAATTATAAACTAAACTATAAACTAAATTATATTCACCAAACTAAAAGAAACTAAACTGAACTAAACTAAACTAAACTAACCTAACCTAAACTTAACTAAACTTAACTAAATTAACCTAACCTAACCTAAACTAAACTAAAATAAACTAAACGAAACTAAACTAAACTAAACTAAACTTACCTAACATAACCTAACCTAACATAAACTAACCGAAAATTCCAACCTTCAAAAATAAAATTTTTCCTATCGATATTCTTTCCGCATAATATGCTTTTCTACGGCTATCAAAAAACAAAAATGAAAGAGAACCAGTTATCTCAAAGAAGAACGGAAAAAAATGATTCTAATGAGGTTTGCAACCATCGAAATAAATCTTCTCATTTCGGGAATCTTTCTTGATTTTATGCTTTTCTAAGGCTATCAAATTCGAATAATGAAGGAGAAATCGTTAACTCCATTTTAGACGCAAAAAAAGAAGATTCTTTTGGTTTTCAACCATTGAAAATAATTTTTTTCCTAACTAAACTAACCTAACGTAATCTAAATTAAACTAAACTAAATTAAACTAAACTAAACGAAACTAACTAAACTAAACTAACTTAACCTAATCTAACCTAACATAACCTAACCTAAACTAAATAAAACTAAATTAAACCAAACTAAACTATCCTAACTTAATCTAACCTAAACTAAACTAAACTAAACTAAACTAACCTAACCAAACCTAACCTAAACTAAACTAAACTAAACTAAACTAAACTTACCCAACCTAACCTAACCTAACCTAAACTAAAATAAACTAAAATAAAATAACCTAACCTAAACTAACCTAAACTAAACTAAATTAAACTAAATTAAATTAAACTAAACTAAACTATAAGCTAAACTATAAACTAAACTAAACTAAACTAAACTAACTTAACCTAACCTAACCTGACCTAAACTAAACTAAACTAAACTAAACTAATCTAAACTAAACTAAATTAAACTATTGTATAAACTAAACTAACCTAAAATAAACTAACCTAACCTAGCCTAACCTAAACTAAACCAAACTAAACTAAAATAAACTATAAACTAAACTATAAACTAAACTACACTATAAACTAAACTATAAACTAAATTAATTAACTAAACTATAACCTAAACTAAACTTAACTAAACTAAACTAAACAAAACTTAATTAACCTAACCTAACCTAACTTAACTTAACTTAACATAAACTAAACTAAACTAAACTAAGCTAACGTAACCTAACCTAAACGAAACTAAACTAAACTAAACTAATCTAAACCAAACTAAACTAAAATAAACTAAACTAAATTCAACTACATTCAAAACCAAACTAAACTACACTAACCTAACGCAACCTAATCTAATCTAAACTAAACTAAAATACACTAAACCAAACTAACCTAAGCCTAACTAACCTAAACTATCTAAACTAAACTGAACTTTAAACTAAACTATAAATTAAACTAAACTATAAACTAAAATAAACTAAACTATATACTAAACTAAACTAAACTTAACTATCCTAAAGTAACCTAACCTAAACTAAACCTAACTAAACTAACCTAACCTAAATTAAACTATACTAAACTAAACTAAACTAACCTAATCTAAACTAAACTACACTAAACTACACTATCTTAACCTGACCTAAACTAAACTGAATTAAACTCAACTAAATTCAACTAAAGTAAACTAAACTAAACTAACCTAACCTAACGTAACCTAACCTAACATAACCTAAACTAAAGTAAACTAAACTAAACTAAACTAAACCAAACTAAACTAAAATAAACTAGAAACTAAACTATAAACTAAACTAAACTAAACTATAAACTAAACTAAACTTGACTAAACTAAACTAGACTAAACTGAACTAACCTAACCTAACTTAACTTATTATAAACTAAACTAAACTAAACTAAGCTAAACTAACCTAACCTAACCTAACCTAAACGAAACTAAACTAAACTCAAGTAAACTAATCTAAACTAAATTCAACTTAATTAATCTAAACTAAACTAAACTACACTAAGCTAACCTAACCTAATCTAATCTAAACTAAACTAAACTAAACCAAACCAACCTAGCCTAACTAACCTAAACTATCTAAACTAAACTAAACTGAACTATAAACTAAACTATAAATTAAATTAAACTATAAACTAAACTAAACTAAACTATAAACTAAACTATAAATTAAACTAACCTAACCTAACCTAACATAACCTAAACTAAACTAAACTAAAATAAACTAATTTAAAATAACCTAACCTAGCCTAACCTTACCTAACCTAACCTAACCTAAACTAAACTAAACTAAACAAAACTAAACTAAACTAAATTAAATTGAACTATAAACTAAAATATATACTTAACTAAACCAAATTAACTACACTAAACTAAAAACTAAACTAGCCTAAACTATACTAAACTAAACTAAACTAACCTAAACTAAACATAACTCAACTTAACTAAACTAATCTACCCTAACCTAAACTATACAAAACTAAACTAAACGAAACTAAACTAAGCTAAACTAAACTTACCTAACTTAACCTGACCTAAAGTAAACTAAATTAAACTAAACTAAACGAAACTAAACTATAAACTAAATTATAAACTAAATTAAACTAAACTATAAACTAAACTAAACTAAACTACAAACTAAACTCAACTAAACTTAACTATTCTAAAGTAACCTAACCTAAACTAAACCTAACTAAACAAACCTAACCTAAATTAAAGTATACTAAACTAAACTAAACTAACCTAATCTAAACTAAACTACACTATCTTAACCTGACCTAAACTAAACTGAATTAAACTCAACTAAATTCAACTAAAGTAAACTAAACTAAACTAACCTAACCTAACGTAACCTAACCTAACATAACCTAAACTAAACTAAACTAAACTAAACTAAACAAAACTAAACTAAACTAAACCAAACTAAACTAAATTTAACTATAAACTAAGCTATAAACTAAACTTAACTAAATAATAAACTAAACTATAAACTAAATTAAATTAACTAAACTAAACTATAAACTAAACTAAAATAAAGTAAACTAAACTAAACTAAAATAACCTAACCTAACCTAAACTTAACTAAACTTAACCAAATTATCCTAACCTAACCTAAACTAAACTAAACCAAACTAAACGAAACTAAACTATACTAAACTAAACTAAACTAACCTAACCTAACCTAACCTAACCTAACCGAAGTTTTCAACCTTCAAAAATAAATTTTTTCTTTTCGGAATTATTTCCGCATAATATGGTTTTCTAAGGCTATCAAAGAAGAAAATTGAAAGAAAACCATTTATCGCAAATAAGAACGGAAAAAAAAAGTGATTCTAATGAAGTTTCCAACCATCGAAATAAATATCTTCTATTCGCGAATCTTTCTTGATTTTATGCTTTTCTAAGGCTATCAAATTAGAATAATGAAGGAGAAATAGTTAACTCCATTTGAGAGGTAAAAAAAGCAGATTCTTTTGGTTTCCAACCTTCGAAAATAATTTTCTTCCTAACAAAACTAACCTAACCTAACCTAACCAAACCTAAACTAAACTAAACTATACTAACCTAAACTAAATAAGCAAATCTAAACTAAACTAAACTAAACTATAAACTAAACTATAAACTAAACTTAACTATACTATAAACTAAAATATAAACTAAAATAAACTATACTATAAACAAAACTAAAGTAAACTAAACTAACCTAACAAAACCTAATCTAACCTAATTAAACTAAACTAACCTTAGCTAACCTAACCTCAACTAACCAAAACTAAACTAAACTACACTAAATTGAACTATAAACTAAACTATATACTTAACTAAACCAAATTAACTACACTAAAATATAAACTAAACTAACCTAAGCTAAACTAAACTAAACTAACCTAAACTAAACATAACTAAACGTAACTAAACTAATCTACAATAACCTAAAGTAAACAAAACTAAACGAAACGAAAATTAACTAAGCTAAACTAAAGTAACCTAACCTTACCTTACCTAAACTAAACTAAACTAAACTTACCTAACTTAACCTAACCTAAAGTAAACTAAATTAAACTAATCTAAGCGAAACTAAACTATAAACTAAACTAAATTAAGCTTAACTATCCTAAAGTAACCTAACCTAAACTAAACCTAACTAAACTAACCTAACTTAACGTAACCTAAACTAACCTAACAAAACTATAGTAAACTATAAACTAAACTATTAACTAAACTAAACTAAAGTATATATTAAATTAAACTAAACTAAACTAACCTAACCTAACTTAAACTAAACTAAACTAAACTAGAAACTAAACTAAACTAAACTAAATTAACTAAAAACTAAACTATACTTAATTAAACTAACCTAACCTAGCCTCACCTAACCTAAACTAAACAAAACTAAACTAAACTAACCTAAACTAAACAAAACTATACCGAACTAAACTAAACTAAACTAAATTTAACTATAAATTAACTGTAAACTAAATTTAACTAAATTATAAAATAAACTATAAACTAAATTATACGAACTAAACTAAAATAAACTAAACTAAACTAAACTAAACTAAACTAACCTAACCTAACCTAAACTTAACTAAACTTAACTAAATTAACCTAATCTAAACTAAACTAAAATAAACTAAACGAAACTAAAATAAACTTACCTAACGTAAACTAACCTAACCTAACCGAAATTTCCAACCTTCAAAAATAATTTGTTTCTTTTCGATATTCTTTCCGCATAATATGCGTTTCTAAAGTTATCAAACAACAAAAATGAAAGAGAACCAGATATCTCAAATAAGAACGGAAAAATGTGATTCTAATGAGGTTTGCAACCAACGAAATAAATCTTTTCTTTTCGTGAATCTTTCTTGATTTTATGCTTTTCTAAGGCTATCAAATTAGAATAATGAAGGAGAAATTGTTAACTCAATTTGAGACGCAAAAAAAGAAGATTCTTTTGGTTTCCAACCATGGAAAATAATTTTTTCCGAACTAAACTAACCTAACTTAACCTAAATTCAACTAAACTAAATTAAACTTAACTAAAACAAACTAAACTAAACGAAACTAACTAAACTAATCTAACTTAACCCAACCTAACCTAACATAACCTAACCTAACCAAAACTAAATAAAAGTATTTTAAATCAAACTAAACTAACGTAACCAGCCTAAACTAGACTAAACTAAATTAAACTAAACTAAACTAAACTAACCTAACATAACCTAACGTAACCTAAACTAAAATAAACTAAAATAAACTAACCAAACATAACCTAACCTAAACTAAACTAAATTAAACTAAATTAAACTAAACTAAACTATAAACTAAACTAAAAACTAAACTAAACTAAACTAAAAACTAATCTAAAGTATAAAGTAAACTAAACTAAACTAAACTAACCTAACCTAACCTAACCTGACCTAAACTAAAATAAACTAAAATAAACTAACTTAACCTAACATAACCTAACCTAACCTAACTTAACCTAAACTAAACTAAACTAAACTAAACTAAAGTACACTAACCTAATCAAACCTAAACTGAACTAATCTAAACTGAACTAAATTAAACTATTCTATATACTAAACAAAACTAAACTAAACTAACCTAACCTAACGTAAACTAAACCAAACTTAACTAAAGTAAACTATAAATTAAACTATAAACTATATTAATTAACTAAACTATAAACTAAATTAAACTTAACTAAACTAAACTAAACTAAAATTAACTAACCTAACCTAACCTAACTTAACTTATAATAAACTAAACGAAACTAAACTAAACTAAACTAAACTAATCTAAACCAAACTAAACTAATCTAAACTAAATTCAAATTAATTAAACTAAACTAAACTAAACTACACTAACCTAACCTAACCTAATCTAATCTAAACTAAACTAAACCAAACCAACCTAGACTAACAAACCTAAACTATCTAAACTAAACTAAACTGAACTATAAACTAAACTATAAATTAAACTAAACTATAAACAAAAAACTAAACTAAACTAAACTATAAATTAAACTAACCTAACCTAACCTAACCTAACATAACCTAAACTAAACTAAACTAAAATAAACTAATTTAAAATAACCTAACCTAACCTTACCTAAACTAAACTAAACTAAACTTACCTAACTTAACCTGACCTAAAGTAAACTAAATTAAACTAAACTAAACGAAACTAAACTATAAACTAAACTATAATCTAAATTAAACTAAACTATAAACTAAACTAAACTAAACTTTACTATCCTAAAGTAACCTAACCTAAACTAAACCTAACTCAACTAACCAAACGTAACCTAAAGTAAACTAAACTATACTAAACTATAAACTAACCTAAACTATAAACTAAACTAAACTATAAACTAAACTAAACTAAAATGTATACTAAATTAAATTAAACTAAACTAACCTAACCCAACTTAAACAAAACTAAACTAAACTATAAAATAAACTAAATTAAACTAAATTAACTATAAACTAAACTTAATTAAACTAACCTAACCTAACCTCACCTAACCTAAACTAAACAAATCTAAACTAAATTAACCTACCCTAACCTAAACTAAACTAATCTAAACTAAACTAAACTAAACTATAAAATAAATTATATACTAAACTATAAAGTAAACTAAACTAAATTATAAACTAAACTAAACTAACTATCCTAACGTAAACTAACCTAACGTAAATTAAACTAAACTTACCTAACCTACACTTAACGTAACTAAACTAAACTATAAACTAAACCAAACTATTAACTAAACTATAACCTAATCTAAACTAAACTAAACAAAATAACCTAACCTAGCCTATGGTAACCTAACCTAAACTAAACAAAACTAAACTAAACAAAAATAAACTATACTAAATTAAATTGAACTGTAAACTTAACTATATACTTAACTAAACTAAATTAACTAAACTAAAGTATAAACTAAACTAAACTAAACTAACCTAACTAAAACATAACTAAACTTAACTAAACTAATCTAACCTAAATTAAAATAAATTAAACAAAACTAAACGAAACTAAATTAAGCTAAACTAAATTAACCTAACCTAACCTTACCTAAACTACACTAAACTAAACTTACCTAACTTAACGTAACCTAAAGTAAACTAAACTGAACTAAACTAAACGAAACTAAAGTATAAACTAAACTATAAACTAAACTAAACTAAACTATAAACTTAACTAAACTAAACTAACCTAACCTAACCTAATCTAACCGAACCTAAACAAACATAACCTAACCTAAACGAAACTAAACTAAACTAAACTAAACTAAGCTATACTAAACCAAACTAAACTAAATTCAACTAAATTAAACTAAACTAAACTAAACTGCACTAACCTAACCTAACCTAATCTAATCTAAACTAAAGTAAACTAAACCAAACCAACCTAGCCTAAACTAACCTAAACTAAACTAATCTAACCTAACTTAACTAAACTAAACAAAACAAAACTAAACTAAACTAAATTGAACTATAAACTAAACTATATACTTAACTAAACCAAATTAACTACCCTAAAATATAAACTAAACTAAACTGCACTAAACTAACCTAACATATGCTAAGCTAACCTATACTAAACTATACTAAACTAAACTCAACTATAAACTAAACTATAAATTAACTAAACTAAACTAAACCATAAACATAACTATAAAGTAAACTAAACTAAACTAAACTATAAACTAGATTAAACTAAACTATACTAAACTAAACTAAACTAACCTAATCTAAACTCAACTAAACTAAACTAAACTAATTTAACCTAACCTACACTAAACTGAATTAAACTGAACTAAATTCATCTAAACTAACCTAAACTAAAATAACCTAACCTAACCTAAACTTAATTAAACTTAACTAAATTATCCTAACCTAACCTAAAGTAAACTAAACCAAACTAAACGAAAGTATACTAAAATAAACTAAACTAACCTAACCTAAAGTCACCTAACATAACCTAACCGAAGTTTTCAACCATCAAAAATAAATTTTATCTTTTCCGGAGTCTTTCCGCATAATATGCTTCTCTAAGGTTATCAAACTACAAAAATGAAAGAGAACCAGTTATCTCAAATAAGAACGGAAAAAAGGTGATTCTAATGAGGTTTCCAACCATCGAAATAAATATCTTCTATTCGCGAATCTTTGTTGATTTTATGCTTTTCTAAGGCTATCAAACTAGAATAATGAAGGAGAAATAGTTAACTTCATTTGAGAAGCAAAAAAAGCAGATTCTTTTGGTTTCTAACATTCGAAAATAATTTTCTTCCTAACTAAACTAATTAACCTAACCTAAAACAAACTAAACTAAATTAAACTAAACTCAATAAAACTAAACTTAACTAAAATAAACTAAACTAAAATAAACGAAAATAACTAAACTAAACGAAACTAACCAAACTAAACTAACCTACCCTAACCTAACATAACATAATCTAACTTAACCTAAACTAAATAAAAATAAATTAAACCAAACTAAATTAACCTAACCTAACCTAACCTAACCTAAAATAAACTAAATTAAACTAAACTAAACTAAACTAAACTAACCTAACCTAACCTATCCTAACCTAAAGTAAACTAACCTAAACCAAACAAAACTAAACTAACCTAACCTACCCTAACCTAACTTAACCTGACCCAACCCTAATTAAACTAATCTAAACTAAACTAAACTAAAGTAAACTATAAGCTAAATCATAAACTAAACTAAACTATAAACTAATCTAAATTATAAACTAAACTAAACTAAACTAAACTAACCTAACCTAACCTAACCTAACATAATCTAAACTAAACTAAACAAAACTAAACTAAAATAAACTAACCTAACCTAACCTAACCTCACCTAACCTAACCTAACCTAACGTATCCTAAACTAAACAAAAGTAAACTAACCTAATGAAACCTAAACTAAACTAATCTAAACTAAACTAAAATAAACTATTCTATAAACTAAACTAAACTAAACTAAACTAAACTAACCTAACCCAACCTAATCTAACCTAAACTAAACTAAACTAAACTAAACTAACCTAACCTAACCGAACCTAACCTAAAATAAACTAAACTAAATAACCTAACTAATCTAAACTAACCTGAACTAACCTAACCTTACCCAAATTAAACTAAACTAAACTAAACTAATCTAAACTAACCTAACCTAACCTAAACTAAACTAACCTAACCTAACCTAACCTAAACAAATTAAATTAAACTAAACTAACTAAGCTAAACTAAACTAAACTAAACTAACCGAACCTAACCTAAAATAAACTAAACTAAATAACCTAACTAATCTAAACTAACCTGAACTAATCTAACCTTACCCAAATTAAACTAAACTAAACTAAACTAATCTAAACTAACCTAACCTAACCTAACCTAAACTAAACTAACCTAACCTAACCTAACCTAAACTAAACTAGATTAAACTAAACTAACTAAGCTAAACTAAACTAAACTAAACTAACCGAACCTAACCTAACCAAACCTAACCTAACATAAACTAAACTAAACTAAGCTAAACTATCCCAACTTAACTTAAACGTAACTAAACTAAACTAAACTAATCTAAACCAAACTAAACTAAACTAAATTCAACTAAATTAAACTAAAGTAAACTACACTAACCTAACCTTTCCTAACCTAATCTAAACTAAACTAAACTAACATAATCCAAACTAACCTAAACTAAACTAAACTATAAACTAAAATATAAACTAAACTAAACTAAACTAATCTAAATTACACTAACCTAACCTAACCTTAATTAAACCAAACATAACTAACTTAACCTAACCTAACCTAACCTTACCTAATCTAATCTAAGCTAAACTAAACTAAACTAAACTAAATTATAATTAAACTATAAATTAAACCTAATTAAACTATAAACCAATCTATAAACTAAACTAAAATAAACTAAACTAACCTAACTTAACCTAAACTAACCTAACCTAACCTAAACTAAACTAAACTAAACGAACCTAACTTAACCTAAACTAACCTAACCTAAACTAAACTAAACTAAACTAACCTAAACTAAACAAAACTACACTAAACTAAACTAAACTAAACTAAATTTAACTATAAATTAACTATAAACTATACTTAACTAAATTATAAACTAAACTATAAACTAAATTATATTAACTAAACTAAAATAAACTAAACTAAACTAACCTATCCTAACCTAACATATCTTAATCTAACCTAAACTAAACTAGTCTAAACTAAACTAAACTAAACTATAAACTATACTATAAATTAAATAAACTAAACTAAATTATAAACTAAACTATCCTAACGTAACCTAACCTAAATTAAACTAAACTAAACTAAATTAAACTAAACTAAATCAAATTGAACTATAAACTTAACTATATACTTAACTAAACTAAATTAACTAAACTAAAGTATAAACTAAACTAAACTAAACTAACCTAACTTAACCTAACCTAACCTAACCAAAACTAAATTAAACTAAACTATAAAATAAACTATAAATTAAACTAAATTACACTAATCTATAAAGTAAACTAAACTAAACTAAATAAACCTAACCTAACCTAACCTCACCGAACCTAGCCTAACCTAACCTTGCCTAAATTAAACTGAACTAACCTAATCTAACTTAACCCAAACTAAATTAATCTAAACTAACCTAACCTAATCTATCCTACCTAACCTAAACTAAACTAAACTATAAACTAAATTAAACTAAACTATAAATAATATAAAAACTAAACTAAACTAAACTAAGCCAAAAACTGAACTAAACTAAGCTACACTAAATTAACCTAACATATCCTAACCTAACCTATACTAATGTATACTAAACTAAACTCAACTATAAACTAAACTATAAATTAACTAAACTAAACTAAACTATAAACTAAACTATAAAGTAAAGTAAACTAAACTATAAAGTAGATTAAACTAAACTATACTAAACTAAACTAAACTTACCTAATCTAAACTCATCTAAACTAAACTAAACTAACTTAACCTAAACTAAACTAAACTGAATTAAACTAAACTACATTCAACTAAACTAAACTAAACTAAACTAACCTAAACTAACCTAACCTAACCTAACATAACCTAAATTAAACTAAACTAAATTAAACTAAACTAATCAAAACTAAACTAAACTATACTAAACTAAACTAAATTTAACTATAAACTAAACTATAAAGTAAACTTAACTAAATAATAAACTAAACTATAAACTAAATTAAATTAACTAAACTAAACTATAAACTAAACTAAAATAAACTAAACTAAACGAAACTAAACTATACTAAACTAACTAAACTAACCCAAGCTAACGTAACCTAACCTAATATAACAGAAGTTTTCAACCTTCAAAAATAAATTTTTTCTTTTCGGGATTCTTTCCGCATAATATGCTTTTCTAAGGTTATCAAACTACAAAAATGAAAGAGAACCAGTTATCTCAAATAAGAACGGAAAAAAAGTGATTCTATTGTGGTTTGCAACCATCGAAATAAATCTTTTGTTTTCGCGAATCTTTCTTCATATTATGCTTTTCTAAAGCTATCAAACTAGAATAATGAAGGAGAAATACTTATCTCCATTTGAAACGCAAAAAAAAAAAAAAAAAAAAAAAATAAACAGATTCTTTTGGTTTCCAACCTTAGAAAATAAGTTTTTTTTCCTTTAGAGATTCTTTCCGCACAATATGTTTTCCTAAGGCTATCAAAGTGGAAACATGAAAGAAAGCCATTTACCGCAAAAAAGAACGGAAAAAAAAGTGATTCTAATGAAGTTTCCAACCATGGAAATAAATATCTTCTATTAGCGAATCTTTCTTGATTTTATGCTTTTCTAAGGCTATCAAACTAGAATAATGAAGGAGAAATAGTTAACTCCATTTCAGACGCAAAAAAAGCAGATTCTTTTGGTTTTCAACCTTCGAAAATAATTTTCTTCCTACCAAAACTAACCTTACCTAACCTAAACCAAACTAAAATAAATTAAACTAAACTCAATATAACTAAACTAAACTAAAATAAACTAAACTAAACTAAACGAAACTAACTAAACTAAACTAAACTAAACTAACCTAACCTTACCTAACCTAACCTAACCTAACCTAACCTAAACTAAACTAAACTAAACTAACCTAACCTAACCTAACGTAAACTAAACTAAACTAAACTAAATTAACAAAACTAAACTAAACTAAACTATAAACTAAACTTAACTATACTATAAACTAAACTATAAACTAAACTAAACTAAACTATAAACTAAACTAAGATAAACTAAACTAAACTATAAACTAAACTAAACTATAAACTAAACTAAGATAAACTAAACTAACCTAACCTAACCTAAACTAAACTAAACTGAACTAACCTAACCTAAAATAAACTAAACTAAACTAAACTATAAACTAAACTATAAACTAAATGAACTAAACTAAACTATAAACTAAACTAAAATAAACAAAACTAAACTAATATAACTTAAACTAACCTAACCTAACCTAACCTAACCTAAACTAAACTAAACATAACTAAACTAAGCTAAGCTAATCTAAGCTAAATTAACCTAAACGAAACTAAACTAAACTAAACTAACTAACCTAAACTAACCTAAACTTACCTAACCTAAGCTAAACTAAACTAACTTAACCTAACCTAAACTAAACTAAACTAAACTGTATTCTAAACTAACTATAAACAACTATAAACTAAAGGAATCTGTAAACTAAACTAATCTAAACTAAACCAACCTAACCTAACCTAAACTAAACTGATCTAAACTAACCGAACCTAACGTAAACTAATGTTAACTATACTAAATTAAACTAAATTCAACTAAACTAAATTAAACTAAACTAAACTACGATAACCTAATCCAAACTAACCTAAACTAAACTAAACTATAAACTAAACTATAAACTAAACTATACTAAACTATAAACTAAACTAAACTATTAACTAAACTAAACTAAACTAATCTAAATTACACTAACCTAAACTAACCTTAACTAAACCAAAATAAACTAACTTAACCTAACCTAACCTAACCTTACCTAACGTAATCTAAGCTAAACTAAACTAAACTAAACTATAAACTATACTATAAACTAAATTTAATTAAACTATAAACTAAACTATAAACTAAAATAAACTAAACTATAAACTAAATTAACCTAAACTAAACTAACCTAACCTAACCTAAACTAACCTCAAATACACTAACCTAACATAACCTAAACTAAACTAAACTAAACGAAACTTAACGAAAGTAATTTAAACTAACCTAACCTAACTTAAAATAAACTAAACTATAAACTAAACTCAACTAAACTAAATTAAGTATAAACTAAATTAACTAAACTAACCTAACCTGACCTAACCTAAACTAATCAAAACTAACCTAACCTAACCTACCCTAACCTAACATAACCTGACCCAACCCTAATTAAACTAATCTAAACTAAAATAAACTAAACTATAAACTAAATTGTAAACTAAACTATAAACTAAACTAAACTAAACTTAACTATCCTAAAGTAACCTAACCTAAATTAAACCTAACTAAACTGAGCTAACCTAACCTCAACTTACCTAAACTAAACAAAACTAAACTAACCTAACCTATCCTAACCTAACTTAACCTAATCTAACCTAAACTAAACTAATCTAAACTAAACTAATCTAAACTATAAACTAAACTATAAATTAAACTAAACTAAACTAAATTATAAACTAAACTAAACTTAACTATCCTAAAGTAACCTAACCTAACCTAAATTAAACTAAACTTACCTAACCTACAATAAACTAAACTAAACTAAACTGTAAAATAAACCAAACTATTAACTAATCTATAAACTAATCTAAACTAAACTAAACAAAATAACCTAACCTAACCTATGGTAACCTAATCTAAACTAAACAAAACAAAATTAACCTAACCTAACTTAACCTAATCTAACCCAAAATAAACTAATCTAAACTAAACTAAGCTAAACTAAACTAAACTAAACTAACCTAACCTAACCTAAAGTAAAATAAACTAACCTAAACTAACCTAACCTAATATAAAATAAGCTGAACTATAAACTAAACTATAACCTAAATTAAAGTAAACTATAAACTAAAATAAACTAAACTAACCTTACCTAACCTAACCTAACCTAAACTAAACTAAACTAACCTAACCTAACCTAACCTAAACTAAACTAAACTAAATTAACCTAAACTAAAAAAAACTACACTAAACTTAACTAAACTAAACTGAATTTAACTGTAAATTAACTATAAACTAAACTCAACTAAATTATAAACTAAACTATAAACTAAATTATATTCACCAAACTAAAAGAAACTAAACTGAACTAAACTAAACTAAACTAACCTAACCTAAACTTAACTAAACTTAACTAAATTAACCTAACCTAACCTAAACTAAACTAAAATAAACTAAACGAAACTAAACTAAACTAAACTAAACTTACCTAACATAACCTAACCTAACATAACCTAACCGAAAATTCCAACCTTCAAAAATAAATTTTTTCCTATCGATATTCTTTCCGCATAATATGCCTTTCTACGGCTATCAAAAAACAAAAATGAAAGAGAACCAGTTATCTCAAAGAAGAACGGAAAAAAATGATTCTAATGAGGTTTGCAACCATCGAAATAAATCTTCTCATTTCGGGAATCTTTCTTGATTTTATGCTTTTCTAAGGCTATCAAATTCGAATAATGAAGGAGAAATCGTTAACTCCATTTTAGACGCAAAAAAAGAAGATTCTTTTGGTTTTCAACCATTGAAAATAATTTTTTTCCTAACTAAACTAACCTAACGTAATCTAAATTAAACTAAACTAAATTAAACTAAACTAAACGAAACTAACTAAACTAAACTAACTTAACCTAATCTAACCTAACATAACCTAACCTAAACTAAATAAAACTAAATTAAACCAAACTAAACTAACCTAACTTAATCTAACCTAAACTAAACTAAACTAAACTAAACTAAACTAACCTAACCAAACCTAACCTAAACTATACTAAACTAAACTAAACTAAACTTACCCAACCTAACCTAACCTAACCTAAACTAAAATAAACTAAAATAAAATAACCTAACCTAAACTAACCTAAACTAAACTAAATTAAACTAAATTAAATTAAACTAAACTAAACTATAAGCTAAACTATAAACTAAACTAAACTAAACTAAACTAACCTAACCTAACCTAACCTGACCTAAACTAAACTAAACTAAACTAAACTAATCTAAACTAAACTAAATTAAACTATTGTATAAACTAAACTAACCTAAAATAAACTAACCTAACCTAGCCTAACCTAAACTAAACCAAACTAAACTAAAATAAACTATAAACTAAACTATAAACTAAACTACACTATAAACTAAACTATAAACTAAATTAATTAACTAAACTATAACCTAAACTAAACTTAACTAAACTAAACTAAACAAAACTTAATTAACCTAACCTAACCTAACTTAACTTAACTTAACATAAACTAAACTAAACTAAACTAAGCTAACCTAACCTAACCTAAACGAAACTAAACTAAACTAAACTAATCTAAACCAAACTAAACTAAAATAAACTAAACTAAATTCAACTACATTCAAAACCAAACTAAACTACACTAACCTAACGCAACCTAATCTAATCTAAACTAAACTAAAATACACTAAACCAAACTAACCTAAGCCTAACTAACCTAAACTATCTAAACTAAACTGAACTTTAAACTAAACTATAAATTAAACTAAACTATAAACTAAAATAAACTAAACTATATACTAAACTAAACTAAACTTAACTATCCTAAAGTAACCTAACCTAAACTAAACCTAACTAAACTAACCTAACCTAAATTAAACTATACTAAACTAAACTAAACTAACCTAATCTAAACTAAACTACACTAAACTACACTATCTTAACCTGACCTAAACTAAACTGAATTAAACTCAACTAAATTCAACTAAAGTAAACTAAACTAAACTAACCTAACCTAACGTAACCTAACCTAACATAACCTAAACTAAACTAAACTAAACTAAACTAAACTAAACCAAACTAAACTAAAATAAACTAGAAACTAAACTATAAACTAAACTAAACTAAACTATAAACTAAACTAAACTTAACTAAACTAAACTAGACTAAACTGAACTAACCTAACCTAACTTAACTTATTATAAACTAAACTAAACTAAACTAAGCTAAACTAACCTAACCTAACCTAACCTAAACGAAACTAAACTAAACTCAAGTAAACTAATCTAAACCAAACTAAACTAACCTAAACTAAATTCAACTTAATTAAACTAAACTAAACTAAACTACACTAAGCTAACCTAACCTAATCTAATCTAAACTAAACTAAACTAAACCAAACCAACCTAGCCTAACTAACCTAAACTATCTAAACTAAACTAAACTGAACTATAAACTAAACTATAAATTAAATTAAACTATAAACTAAACTAAACTAAACTATAAACTAAACTATAAATTAAACTAACCTAACCTAACCTAACATAACCTAAACTAAACTAAACTAAAATAAACTAATTTAAAATAACCTAACCTAGCCTAACCTTACCTAACCTAACCTAACCTAAACTAAACTAAACTAAACAAAACTAAACTAAACTAAATTAAATTGAACTATAAACTAAAATATATACTTAACTAAACCAAATTAACTACACTAAACTAAAAACTAAACTAGCCTAAACTATACTAAACTAAACTAAACTAACCTAAACTAAACATAACTCAACTTAACTAAACTAATCTACCCTAACCTAAACTATACAAAACTAAACTAAACGAAACTAAACTAAGCTAAACTAAACTTACCTAACTTAACCTGACCTAAAGTAAACTAAATTAAACTAAACTAAACGAAACTAAACTATAAATGAAACTATAAACTAAATTAAACTAAACTATAAACTAAACTAAACTAAACTACAAACTAAACTAAACTAAACTTAACTATTCTAAAGTAACCTAACCTAAACTAAACCTAACTAAACAAAACTAACCTAAATTAAAGTATACTAAACTAAACTAAACTAACCTAATCTAAACTAAACTACACTATCTTAACCTGACCTAAACTAAACTGAATTAAACTCAACTAAATTCAACTAAAGTAAACTAAACTAAACTAACCTAACCTAACGTAACCTAACCTAACATAACCTAAACTAAACTAAACTAAACTAAACTAAACAAAACTAAACTAAACTAAACCAAACTAAACTAAATTTAACTATAAACTAAGCTATAAACTAAACTTAACTAAATAATAAACTAAACTATAAACTAAATTAAATTAACTAAACTAAACTATAAACTAAACTAAAATAAAGTAAACTAAACTAAACTAAAATAACCTAACCTAACCTAAACTTAACTAAACTTAACCAAATTATCCTAACCTAACCTAAACTAATCTAAACCAAACTAAACGAAACTAAACTATACTAAACTAAACTAAACTAACCTAACCTAACCTAACCTAACCTAACCGAAGTTTTCAACCTTCAAAAATAAATTTTTTCTTTTCGGAATTATTTCCGCATAATATGGTTTTCTAAGGCTATCAAAGAAGAAAATTGAAAGAAAACCATTTATCGCAAATAAGAACGGAAAAAAAAAGTGATTCTAATGAAGTTTCCAACCATCGAAATAAATATCTTCTATTCGCGAATCTTTCTTGATTTTATGCTTTTCTAAGGCTATCAAATTAGAATAATGAAGGAGAAATAGTTAACTCCATTTGAGAGGTAAAAAAAGCAGATTCTTTTGGTTTCCAACCTTCGAAAATAATTTTCTTCCTAACAAAACTAACCTAACCTAACCTAACCAAACCTAAACTAAACTAAACTATACTAACCTAAACTAAATAAGCAAATCTAAACTAAACTAAACTAAACTATAAACTAAACTATAAACTAAACTTAACTATACTATAAACTAAAATATAAACTAAAATAAACTATACTATAAACAAAACTAAAGTAAACTAAACTAACCTAACAAAACCTAATCTAACCTAATTAAACTAAACTAACCTTAGCTAACCTAACCTCAACTAACCAAAACTAAACTAAACTACACTAAATTGAACTATAAACTAAACTATATACTTAACTAAACCAAATTAACTACACTAAAATATAAACTAAACTAACCTAAGCTAAACTAAACTAAACTAACCTAAACTAAACATAACTAAACGTAACTAAACTAATCTACAATAACCTAAAGTAAACAAAACTAAACGAAACGAAAATTAACTAAGCTAAACTAAAGTAACCTAACCTTACCTTACCTAAACTAAACTAAACTAAACTTACCTAACTTAACCTAACCTAAAGTAAACTAAATTAAACTAAACTAAGCGAAACTAAACTATAAACTAAACTAAATTAAGCTTAACTATCCTAAAGTAACCTAACCTAAACTAAACCTAACTAAACTAACCTAACTTAACGTAACCTAAACTAAACTAAACAAAACTATAGTAAACTATAAACTAAACTATTAACTAAACTAAACTAAAGTATATATTAAATTAAACTAAACTAAACTAACCTAACCTAACTTAAACTAAACTAAACTAAACTAGAAACTAAACTAAACTAAACTAAATTAACTAAAAACTAAACTATACTTAATTAAACTAACCTAACCTAGCCTCACCTAACCTAAACTAAACAAAACTAAACTAAACTAACCTAAACTAAACAAAACTATACCGAACTAAACTAAACTAAACTAAATTTAACTATAAATTAACTGTAAACTAAATTTAACTAAATTATAAAATAAACTATAAACTAAATTATACGAACTAAACTAAAATAAACTAAACTAAACTAAACTAAACTAAACTAACCTAACCTTACCTAAACTTAACTAAACTTAACTAAATTAACCTAATCTAAACTAAACTAAAATAAACTAAACGAAACTAAAATAAACTTACCTAACCTAAACTAACCTAACCTAACCGAAATTTCCAACCTTCAAAAATAATTTGTTTCTTTTCGATATTCTTTCCGCATAATATGCGTTTCTAAAGTTATCAAACAACAAAAATGAAAGAGAACCAGATATCTCAAATAAGAACGGAAAAATGTGATTCTAATGAGGTTTGCAACCAACGAAATAAATCTTTTCTTTTCGTGAATCTTTCTTGATTTTATGCTTTTCTAAGGCTATCAAATTAGAATAATGAAGGAGAAATTGTTAACTCAATTTGAGACGCAAAAAAAGAAGATTCTTTTGGTTTCCAACCATGGAAAATAATTTTTTCCGAACTAAACTAACCTAACTTAACCTAAATTCAACTAAACTAAATTAAACTTAACTAAACCAAACTAAACTAAACGAAACTAACTAAACTAATCTAACTTAACCCAACCTAACCTAACATAACCTAACCTAACCAAAACTAAATAAAAGTATTTTAAATCAAACTAAACTAACGTAACCTAGCCTAAACTAGACTAAACTAAATTAAACTAAACTAAACTAAACTAACCTAACATAACCTAACGTAACCTAAACTAAAATAAACTAAAATAAACTAACCAAACATAACCTAACCTAAACTAAACTAAATTAAACTAAATTAAACTAAACTAAACTATAAACTAAACTAAAAACTAAACTAAACTAAACTAAAAACTAATCTAAAGTATAAAGTAAACTAAACTAAACTAAACTAACCTAATCTAACCTAACCTGACCTAAACTAAAATAAACTAAAATAAACTAACTTAACCTAACATAACCTAACCTAACCTAACTTAACCTAAACTAAACTAAACTAAACTAAACTAAAGTACACTAACCTAATCAAACCTAAACTAAACTAATCTAAACTGAACTAAATTAAACTATTCTATATACTAAACAAAACTAAACTAAACTAACCTAACCTAACGTAAACTAAACCAAACTTAACTAAAGTAAACTATAAATTAAACTATAAACTATATTAATTAACTAAACTATAAACTAAATTAAACTTAACTAAACAAAACTAAACTAAAATTAACTAACCTAACCTAACCTAACTTAACTTATAATAAACTAAACGAAACTAAACTAAACTAAACTAAACTAATCTAAACCAAACTAAACTAATCTAAACTAAATTCAACTTAATTAAACTAAACTAAACTAAACTACACTAACCTAACCTAACCTAATCTAATCTAAACTAAACTAAACTAAACCAAACCAACCTAGACTAACAAACCTAAACTATCTAAACTAAACTAAACTGAACTATAAACTAAACTATAAATTAAACTAAACTATAAACAAAAAACTAAACTAAACTAAACTATAAACTAAACTATAAATTAAACTAACCTAACCTAACCTAACCTAACATAACCTAAACTAAACTAAACTAAAATAAACTAATTTAAAATAACCTAACCTAACCTTAACTAAACTAAACTAAACTAAACTTACCTAACTTAACCTGACCTAAAGTAAACTAAATTAAACTAAACTAAACGAAACTAAACTATAAACTAAACTATAATCTAAATTAAACTAAACTATAAACTAAACTAAACTAAACTTTACTATCCTAAAGTAACCTAACCTAAACTAAACCTAACTCAACTAACGAAACGTAACCTAAAGTAAACTAAACTATACTAAACTATAAACTAACCTAAACTATAAACTAAACTAAACTATAAACTAAACTAAACTAAAATGTATACTAAATTAAATTAAACTAAACTAACCTAACCCAACTTAAACAAAACTAAACTAAACTATAAAATAAACTAAATTAAACTAAATTAACTATAAACTAAACTTAATTAAACTAACCTAACCTAACCTCACCTAACCTAAACTAAACAAATCTAAACTAAATTAACCTACCCTAACCTAAACTAAACTAATCTAAACTAAACTAAACTAAACTATAAAATAAATTATATACTAAACTATAAAGTAAACTAAACTAAATTATAAACTAAACTAAACTAACTATCCTAACGTAAACTAACCTAACGTAAATTAAACTAAACTTACCTAACCTACACTTAACATAACTAAACTAAACTATAAACTAAACCAAACTATTAACTAAACTATAACCTAATCTAAACTAAACTAAACAAAATAACCTAACCTAGCCTATGGTAACCTAACCTAAACTAAACAAAACTAAACTAAACAAAAATAAACTATACTAAATTAAATTGAACTGTAAACTTAACTATATACTTAACTAAACTAAATTAACTAAACTAAAGTATAAACTAAACTAAACTAAACTAACCTAACTAAAACATAACTAAACTTAACTAAACTAATCTAACCTAAATTAAAATAAATTAAACAAAACTAAACGAAACTAAATTAAGCTAAACTAAATTAACCTAACCTAACCTTACCTAAACTACACTAAACTAAACTTACCTAACTTAACGTAACCTAAAGTAAACTAAACTGAACTAAACTAAACGAAACTAAAGTATAAACTAAACTATAAACTAAACTAAACTAAACTATAAACTTAACTAAACTAAACTAAACTAACCTAACCTAATCTAACCGAACCTAAACAAACATAACCTAACCTAAACGAAACTAAACTAAACTAAACTAAACTAAGCTATACTAAACCAAACTAAACTAAATTCAACTAAATTAAACTAAACTAAACTAAACTGCACTAACCTAACCTAACCTAATCTAATCTAAACTAAAGTAAACTAAACCAAACCAACCTAGCCTAAACTAACCTAAACTAAACTAATCTAACCTAACTTAACTAAACTAAACAAAACAAAACTAAACTAAACTAAATTGAACTATAAACTAAACTATATACTTAACTAAACCAAATTAACTACCCTAAAATATAAACTAAACTAAACTGCACTAAACTAACCTAACATATGCTAAGCTAACCTATACTAAACTATACTAAACTAAACTCAACTATAAACTAAACTATAAATTAACTAAACTAAACTAAACCATAAACATAACTATAAAGTAAACTAAACTAAACTAAACTATAAACTAGATTAAACTAAACTATACTAAACTAAACTAAACTAACCTAATCTAAACTCAACTAAACTAAACTAAACTAATTTAACCTAACCTACACTAAACTGAATTAAACTGAACTAAATTCATCTAAACTAAACTAAACTAAAATAACCTAACCTAACCTAAACTTAATTAAACTTAACTAAATTATCCTAACCTAACCTAAAGTAAACTAAACCAAACTAAACGAAAGTATACTAAAATAAACTAAACTAACCTAACCTAAAGTCACCTAACATAACCTAAACGAAGTTTTCAACCATCAAAAATAAATTTTATCTTTTCCGGAGTCTTTCCGCATAATATGCTTCTCTAAGGTTATCAAACTACAAAAATGAAAGAGAACCAGTTATCTCAAATAAGAACGGAAAAAAGGTGATTCTAATGAGGTTTGCAACCATCTAAATAAATCTTTTCTTTTCGCGAATCTTTCTTCATTTTATGCTTTTTTTTTGGCTATCAAACTACAATAATGAATGAGAAATAGTTGTCTCCATTTGAAACGCAAAAAAAAAAACGCGATTCTTTTGGTTTCCAACCTTCGAAAATAATTTTTTTTTTTTCGATATTCTTTCCGCATAATATGCTTTTCTAAGCCTATCAAAGTAGAAAAATGAAAGAAAACAATTTATCGCAAATAAGAACGGAAAAAAAAGTGATTCTAATGAAGTTTCCAACCATCGAAATAAATATCTTCTATTCGCGAATCTTTGTTGATTTTATGCTTTTCTAAGGCTATCAAACTAGAATAATGAAGGAGAAATAGTTAACTCCATTTGAGAAGCAAAAAAAGCAGATTCTTTTGGTTTCTAACATTCGAAAATAATTTTCTTCCTAACTAAACTAATTAACCTAACCTAAAACAAACTAAACTAAATTAAACTAAACTCAATAAAACTAAACTTAACTAAAATAAACTAAACTAAAATAAACGAAACTAACCAAACTAAACTAACCTACCCTAACCTAACATAACATAATCTAACTTAACCTAAACTAAATAAAAATAAATTAAACCAAACTAAATTAACCTAACCTAACCTAATGTAACCTAAAATAAACTAAATTAAACTAAACTAAACTAAACTAAACTAACCTAACCTATCCTAACCTAAACTAAACTAACCTAAACCAAACAAAACTAAACTAACCTAACCTACCCTAACCTAACTTAACCTGACCCAACCCTAATTAAACTAATCTAAACTAAACTAAACTAAAGTAAACTATAAGCTAAATCATAAACTAAACTAAACTATAAACTAATCTAAATTATAAACTAAACTAAACTAAACTAAACTAACCTAACCTAACCTAACCTAACATAACCTAAACTAAACTAAACAAAACTAAACTAAAATAAACTAACCTAACCTAACCTAACCTCACCTAACCTAACCTAACCTAACGTATCCTAAACTAAACAAAAGTAAACTAACCTAATGAAACCTAAACTAAACTAATCTAAACTAAACTAAAATAAACTATTCTATAAACTAAACTAAACTAAACTAAACTAACCTAACCGAACCTAACCTAAAATAAACTAAACTAAATAACCTAACTAATCTAAACTAACCTGAACTAACCTAACCTTACCCAAATTAAACTAAACTAAACTAAACTAATCTAAACTAACCTAACCTAACCTAAACTAAACTAACCTAACCTAACCTAACCTAAACAAATTAAATTAAACTAAACTAACTAAGCTAAACTAAACTAAACTAAACTAACCGAACCTAACCTAAAATAAACTAAACTAAATAACCTAACTAATCTAAACTAACCTGAACTAACCTAACCTTACCCAAATTAAACTAAACTAAACTAAACTAATCTAAACTAACCTAACCTAACCTAACCTAAACTAAACTAACCTAACCTAACCTAACCTAAACTAAACTAGATTAAACTAAACTAACTAAGCTAAACTAAACTAAACTAAACTAACCGAACCTAACCTAACCAAACCTAACCTAACATAAACTAAACTAAACTAAGCTAAACTATCCCAACCTAACTTAAACGTAACTAAACTAAACTAAACTAATCTAAACCAAACTAAACTAAACTAAATTCAACTAAATTAAACTAAAGTAAACTACACTAACCTAACCTTTCCTAACCTAATCTAAACTAAACTAAACTAACATAATCCAAACTAACCTAAACTAAACTAAACTATAAACTAAAATATAAACTAAACTAAACTAAACTAATCTAAATTACACTAACCTAACCTAACCTTAATTAAACCAAACATAACTAACTTAACCTAACCTAACCTAACCTTACCTAATCTAATCTAAGCTAAACTAAACTAAACTAAACTAAATTATAATTAAACTATAAATTAAACCTAATTAAACTATAAACCAAACTATAAACTAAACTAAAATAAACTAAACTAACCTAACTTAACCTAAACTAACCTAACCTAACCTAAACTAAACTAAACTAAACGAACCTAACTTAACCTAAACTAACCTAACCTAAACTAAACTAAACTAACCTAAACTAAACAAAACTACACTAAACTAAACTAAACTAAACTAAATTTAACTATAAATTAACTATAAACTATACTTAACTAAATTATAAACTAAACTATAAACTAAATTATATTAACTAAACTAAAATAAACTAAACTAAACTAACCTATCCTAACCTAACATATCTTAATCTAACCTAAACTAAACTAGTCTAAACTAAACTAAACTAAACTATAAACTATACTATAAATTAAATAAACTAAACTAAATTATAAACTAAACTATCCTAACGTAACCTAACCTAAATTAAACTAAACTAAACTAAATTAAACTAAACTAAATCAAATTGAACTATAAACTTAACTATATACTTAACTAAACTAAATTAACTAAACTAAAGTATAAACTAAACTAAACTAAACTAACCTAACTTAACCTAACCTAACCTAACCAAAACTAAATTAAACTAAACTATAAAATAAACTATAAATTAAACTAAATTACACTAATCTATAAAGTAAACTAAACTAAACTAAATAAACCTAACCTAACCTAACCTCACCGAACCTAGCCTAACCTAACCTTACCTAAATTAAACTGAACTAACCTAATCTAACTTAACCCAAACTAAATTAATCTAAACTAACCTAACCTAATCTATCCTACCTAACCTAAACTAAACCTAACTATAAACTAAATTAAACTAAACTATAAATAATCTAAAAACTAAACTAAACTAAACTAAGCCAAAAACTGAACTAAACTAAGCTACACTAAATTAACCTAACATATCCTAACCTAACCTATACTAATGTATACTAAACTAAACTCAACTATAAACTAAACTATAAATTAACTAAACTAAACTAAACTATAAACTAAACTATAAAGTAAACTAAACTAAACTATAAAGTAGATTAAACTAAACTATACTAAACAAAACTAAACTTACCTAATCTAAACTCATCTAAACTAAACTAAACTAACTTAACCTAAACTAAACTAAACTGAATTAAACTAAACTACATTCAACTAAACTAAACTAAACTAAACTAACCTAAACTAACCTAACATAACCTAACATAACCTAAATTAAACTAAACTAAATTAAACTAAACTAATCAAAACTAAACTAAACTATATTAAACTAAACTAAATTTAACTATAAACTAAACTATAAAGTAAACTTAACTAAATAATAAACTAAACTATAAACTAAATTAAATTAACTAAACTAAACTATAAACTAAACTAAAAAAAACTAAACTAAACGAAACTAAACTATACTAAACTAACTAAACTAACCCAAGCTAACGTAACCTAACCTAATATAACCGAAGTTTTCAACCTTCAAAAATAAATTTTTTCTATTCGGGATTCTTTCCGCATAATATGCTTTTCTAAGGTTATCAAACTACAAAAATGAAAGAGAACCAGTTATCTCAAATAAGAACGGAAAAAAAGTGATTCTATTGTGGTTTGCAACCATCGAAATAAATCTTTTGTTTTCGCGAATCTTTTTTCTAAAGCTATCAAACTAGAATAATGAAGGAGAAATACTTATCTCCATTTGAAACGCAAAAAAAAAAAAAAAAAAAAAAAAATAAACAGATTCTTTTGGTTTCCAACCTTAGAAAATAAGTTTTTTTTCCTTTAGAGATTCTTTCCGCACAATATGTTTTCCTAAGGCTATCAAAGTGGAAACATGAAAGAAAGCCATTTACCGCAAAAAAGAACGGAAAAAAAAGTGATTCTAATGAAGTTTCCAAACATGGAAATAAATATCTTCTATTAGCGAATCTTTCTTGATTTTATGCTTTTCTAAGGCTATCAAACTAGAATAATGAAGGAGAAATAGATAACTCCATTTCAGAAGCAAAAAAAGCAGATTCTTTTGGTTTCCAACCTTCGAAAATAATTTTCTTCCTACCAAAACTAACCTTACCTAACCTAAACCAAACTAAAATAAATTAAACTAAACTCAATATAACTAAACTAAACTAAAATAAACTAAACTAAACTAAACGAAACTAACTAAACTAAACTAAACTAAACTAACCTAACCTTACCTAACATAACCTAACCTAACCTAACCTAAACTAAACTAAACTAAACTAACCTAACCTAACCTAACGTAAACTAAACTAAACTAAACTAAATTAACAAAACTAAACTAAACTAAACTATAAACTAAACTTAACTATACTATAAACTAAACTATAAACTAAACTAAACTAAACTATAAACTAAACTAAGATAAACTAAACTAAACTATAAACTAAACTAAACTATAAACTAAACTAAGATAAACTAAACTAACCTAACCTAACCTAAACTAAACTAAACTGAACTAACCTAACCTAAAATAAACTAAACTAAACTAAACTATAAACTAAACTATAAACTAAATGAACTAAACTAAACTATAAACTAAACTAAAATAAACAAAACTAAACTTATATAACTTAAACTAACCTAACCTAACCTAACCTAACCTAAACTAAACTAAACATAACTAAACTAAGCTAAGCTAATCTAAGCTAAATTAACCTAAACGAAACTAAACTAAACTAAACTAACTAACCTAAACTAACCTAAACTTACCTAACCTAAGCTAAACTAAACTAACTTAACCTAACCTAAACTAAACTAAACTAAACTGTATTCTAAACTAACTATAAACAACTATAAACTAAAGGAATCTGTAAACTAAACTAATCTAAACTAAACCAACCTAACCTAACCTAAACTAAACTGATCTAAACTAACCGAACCTAACGTAAACTAATGTTAACTATACTAAATTAAACTAAATTCAACTAAACTAAATTAAACTAAACTAAACTACGATAACCTAATCCAAACTAACCTAAACTAAACTAAACTATAAACTAAACTATAAACTAAACTATACTAAACTATAAACTAAACTAAACTATTAACTAAACTAAACTAAACTAATCTAAATTACACTAACCTAAACTAACCTTAACTAAACCAAAATAAACTAACTTAACCTAACCTAACCTAACCTTACCTAACGTAATCTAAGCTAAACTAAACTAAACTAAACTATAAACTATACTATAAACTAAATTTAATTAAACTATAAACTAAACTATAAACTAAAATAAACTAAACTATAAACTAAATTAACCTAAACTAAATAAACTAACCTAACCTAACCTAAACTAACCTCAAATACACTAACCTAACATAACCTAAACTAAACTAAACTAAACGAAACTTAACGAAAGTAAACTAAACTAACCTAACCTAACTTAAAATAAACTAAACTATAAACTAAACTCAACTAAACTAAATTAAGTATAAACTAAATTAACTAAACTAACCTAACCTGACCTAACCTAAACTAATCAAAACTAACCTAACCTAACCTACCCTAACCTAACATAACCTGACCCAACCCTAATTAAACTAATCTAAACTAAAATAAACTAAACTATAAACTAAATTGTAAACTAAACTATAAACTAAACTAAACTAAACTTAACTATCCTAAAGTAACCTAACCTAAATTAAACCTAACTAAACTGAGCTAACCTAACCTCAACTTACCTAAACTAAACAAAACTAAACTAACCTAACCTATCCTAACCTAACTTAACCTAATCTAACCTAAACTAAACTAATCTAAACTAAACTAATCTAAACTATAAACTAAACTATAAATTAAACTAAACTAAACTAAATTATAAACTAAACTAAACTTAACTATCCTAAAGTAACCTAACCTAACCTAAATTAAACTAAACTTACCTAACCTACAATAAACTAAACTAAACTAAACTGTAAAATAAACCAAACTATTAACTAATCTATAAACTAATCTAAACTAAACTAAACAAAATAACCTAACCTAACCTATGGTAACCTAATCTAAACTAAACAAAACAAAATTAACCTAACCTAACTTAACCTAATCTAACCCAAAATAAACTAATCTAAACTAAACTAAGCTAAACTAAACTAAACTAAACTAACCTAACCTAACCTAAACTAAAATAAACTAACCTAAACTAACCTAACCTAAAATAAAATAAGCTGAACTATAAACTAAACTATAACCTAAATTAAAGTAAACTATAAACTAAAATAAACTAAACTAACCTTACCTAACCTAACCTAACCTAAACTAAACTAAACTAACCTAACCTAACCTAACCTAAACTAAACTAAACTAAATTAACCTAAACTAAAAAAAACTACACTATACTTAACTAAACTAAACTAAATTTAACTGTAAATTAACTATAAACTAAACTCAACTAAATTATAAACTAAACTATAAACTAAATTATATTCACCAAACTAAAAGAAACTAAACTGAACTAAACTAAACTAAACTAACCTAACCTAAACTTAACTAAAATAAACTAAACGAAACTAAACTAAACTAAACTAAACTTACCTAACATAACCTAACCTAACATAACCTAACCGAAAATTCCAACCTTCAAAAATAAATTTTTTCCTATCGATATTCTTTCCGCATAATATGCCTTTCTACGGCTATCAAAAAACAAAAATGAAAGAGAACCAGTTATCTCAAAGAAGAACGGAAAAAAATGATTCTAATGAGGTTTGCAACCATCGAAATAAATCTTCTCATTTCGGGAATCTTTCTTGATTTTATGCTTTTCTAAGGCTATCAAATTCGAATAATGAAGGAGAAATCGTTAACTCCATTTTAGACGCAAAAAAAGAAGATTCTTTTGGTTTTCAACCATTGAAAATAATTTTTTTCCTAACTAAACTAACCTAACGTAATCTAAATTAAACTAAACTAAATTAAACTAAACTAAACGAAACTAACTAAACTAAACTAACTTAACCTAATCTAACCTAACATAACCTAACCTAAACTAAATAAAACTAAATTAAACCAAACTAAACTAACCTAACTTAATCTAACCTAAACTAAACTAAACTAAACTAAACTAACCTAACCAAACCTAACCTAAACTAAACTAAACTAAACTAAACTAAACTTACCCAACCTAACCTAACCTAACCTAAACTAAAATAAACTAAAATAAAATAACCTAACCTAAACTAACCTAAACTAAACTAAATTAAACTAAATTAAATTAAACTAAACTAAACTATAAGCTAAACTATAAACTAAACTAAACTAAACTAAACTAACCTAACCTAACCTAACCTGACCTAAACTAAACTAAACTAAACTAAACTAATCTAAACTAAACTAAATTAAACTATTGTATAAACTAAACTAACCTAAAATAAACTAACCTAACCTAGCCTAACCTAAACTAAACCAAACTAAACTAAAATAAACTATAAACTAAACTATAAACTAAACTACACTATAAACTAAACTATAAACTAAATTAATTAACTAAACTATAACCTAAACTAAACTTAACTAAACTAAACTAAACAAAACTTAATTAACCTAACCTAACCTAACTTAACTTAACTTAACATAAACTAAACTAAACTAAACTAAGCTAACCTAACCTAACCTAAACGAAACTAAACTAAACTAAACTAATCTAAACCAAACTAAAGTAAAATAAACTAAACTAAATTCAACTACATTCAAAACCAAACTAAACTACACTAACCTAACGCAACCTAATCTAATCTAAACTAAACTAAAATACACTAAACCAAACTAACCTAAGCCTAACTAACCTAAACTATCTAAACTAAACTGAACTTTAAACTAAACTATAAATTAAACTAAACTATAAACTAAAATAAACTAAACTATATACTAAACTAAACTAAACTTAACTATCCTAAGGTAACCTAACCTAAACTAAACCTAACTAAACTAACCTAACCTAAATTAAACTATACTAAACTAAACTAAACTAACCTAATCTAAACTAAACTACACTAAACTACACTATCTTAACCTGACCTAAACTAAACTGAATTAAACTCAACTAAATTCAACTAAAGTAAACTAAACTAAACTAACCTAACCTAACGTAACCTAACCTAACATAACCTAAACTAAACTAAACTAAACTAAACTAAACTAAACCAAACTAAACTAAAATAAACTAGAAACTAAACTATAAACTAAACTAAACTAAACTATAAACTAAACTAAACTTGACTAAACTAAACTAGACTAAACTGAACTAACCTAACCTAACTTAACTTATTATAAACTAAACTAAACTAAACTAAGCTAAACTAACCTAACCTAACCTAACCTAAACGAAACTAAACTAAACTCAAGTAAACTAATCTAAACCAAACTAAACTAACCTAAACTAAATTCAACTTAATTAAACTAAACTAAACTAAACTACACTAAGCTAACCTAACCTAATCTAATCTAAACTAAACTAAACTAAACCAAACCAACCTAGCCTAACTAACCTAAACTATCTAAACTAAACTAAACTGAACTATAAACTAAACTATAAATTAAATTAAACTATAAACTAAACTAAACTAAACTATAAACTAAACTATAAATTAAACTAACCTAACCTAACCTAACATAACCTAAACTAAACTAAACTAAAATAAACTAATTTAAAATAACCTAACCTAGCCTAACCTTACCTAACCTAACCTAACCTAAACTAAACTAAACTAAACAAAACTAAACTAAACTAAATTAAATTGAACTATAAACTAAAATATATACTTAACTAAACCAAATTAACTACACTAAACTAAAAACTAAACTAGCCTAAACTATACTAAACTAAACTAAACTAACCTAAACTAAACATAACTCAACTTAACTAAACTAATCTACCCTAACCTAAACTATACAAAACTAAACTAAACGAAACTAAACTAAGCTAAACTAAACTTACCTAACTTAACCTGACCTAAAGTAAACTAAATTAAACTAAACTAAACGAAACTAAACTATAAACTAAATTAAACTAAACTATAAACTAAACTAAACTAAACTACAAACTAAACTAAACTAAACTTAACTATTCTAAAGTAACCTAACCTAAACTAAACCTAACTAAACAAACCTAACCTAAATTAAAGTATACTAAACTAAACTAAACTAACCTAATCTAAACTAAACTAAACTAAACTACACTATCTTAACCTGACCTAAACTAAACTGAATTAAACTCAACTAAATTCAACTAAAGTAAACTAAACTAAACTAACCTAACCTAACGTAACCTAACCTAACATAACCTAAACTAAACTAAACTAAACTAAACTAAACAAAACAAAACTAAACTAAACCAAACTAAACTAAATTTAACTATAAACTAAGCTATAAACTAAACTAAACTAAATAATAAACTAAACTATAAACTAAATTAAATTAACTAAACTAAACTATAAACTAAACTAAAATAAAGTAAACTAAACTAAACTAAAATAACCTAACCTAACCTAAACTTAACTAAACTTAACCAAATTATCCTAACCTAACCTAAACTAAACTAAACCAAACTAAACGAAACTAAACTATACTAAACTAAACTAAACTAACCTAACCTAACCTAACCTAACCTAACCGAAGTTTTCAACCTTCAAAAATAAATTTTTTCTTTTCGGAATTATTTCCGCATAATATGGTTTTCTAAGGCTATCAAAGAAGAAAATTGAAAGAAAACCATTTATCGCAAATAAGAACGGAAAAAAAAAGTGATTCTAATGAAGTTTCCAACCATCGAAATAAATATCTTCTATTCGCGAATCTTTCTTGATTTTATGCTTTTCTAAGGCTATCAAATTAGAATAATGAAGGAGAAATAGTTAACTCCATTTGAGAGGTAAAAAAAGCAGATTCTTTTGGTTTCCAACCTTCGAAAATAATTTTTTTCCTAACAAAACTAACCTAACCTAACCTAACCAAACCCAAACTAAACTAAACTATACTAACCTAAACTAAATAAGCAAATCTAAACTAAACTAAACTAAACTATAAACTAAACTATAAACTAAACTTAACTATACTATAAACTAAAATATAAACTAAAATAAACTATACTATAAACAAAACTAAAGTAAACTAAACTAACCTAACAAAACCTAATCTAACCTAATTAAACTAAACTAACCTTAGCTAACCTAACCTCAACTAACCAAAACTAAACTAAACTACACTAAATTGAACTATAAACTAAACTATATACTTAACTAAACCAAATTAACTACACTAAAATATAAACTAAACTAACCTAAGCTAAACTAAACTAAACTAACCTAAACTAAACATAACTAAACGTAACTAAACTAATCTACAATAACCTAAAGTAAACAAAACTAAACGAAACGAAAATTAACTAAGCTAAACTAAAGTAACCTAACCTAACCTTACCTAAACTAAACTAAACTAAACTTACCTAACTTAACCTAACCTAAAGTAAACTAAATTAAACTAAACTAAGCGAAACTAAACTATAAACTAAACTAAATTAAGCTTAACTATCCTAAAGTAACCTAACCTAAACTAAACCTAACTAAACTAACCTAACTTAACGTAACCTAAACTAAACTAAACAAAACTATAGTAAACTATAAACTAAACTATTAACTAAACTAAACTAAAGTATATATTAAATTAAACTAAACTAAACTAACCTAACCTAACTTAAACTAAACTAAACTAAACTAGAAACTAAACTAAACTAAACTAAATTAACTAAAAACTAAACTATACTTAATTAAACTAACCTAACCTAGCCTCACCTAACCTAAACTAAACCAAACTAAACTAAACTAACCTAAACTAAACAAAACTATACCGAACTAAACTAAACTAAACTAAATTTAACTATAAATTAACTGTAAACTAAATTTAACTAAATTATAAAATAAACTATAAACTAAATTATACGAACTAAACTAAAATAAACTAAACTAAACTAAACTAAACTAAACTAACCTAACCTAACCTAAACTTAACTAAACTTAACTAAATTAACCTAATCTAAACTAAACTAAAATAAACTAAACGAAACTAAAATAAACTTACCTAACCTAAACTAACCTAACCTAACCGAAATTTCCAACCTTCAAAAATAATTTGTTTCTTTTCGATATTCTTTCCGCATAATATGCGTTTCTAAAGTTATCAAACAACAAAAATGAAAGAGAACCAGATATCTCAAATAAGAACGGAAAAATGTGATTCTAATGAGGTTTGCAACCAACGAAATAAATCTTTTCTTTTCGTGAATCTTTCTTGATTTTATGCTTTTCTAAGGCTATCAAATTAGAATAATGAAGGAGAAATTGTTAACTCAATTTGAGACGCAAAAAAAGAAGATTCTTTTGGTTTCCAACCATGGAAAATAATTTTTTCCGAACTAAACTAACCTAACTTAACCTAAATTCAACTAAACTAAATTAAACTTAACTAAACCAAACTAAACTAAACGAAACTAACTAAACTAATCTAACTTAACCCAACCTAACCTAACATAACCTAACCTAACCAAAACTAAATAAAAGTATTTTAAATCAAACTAAACTAACGTAACCTAGCCTAAACTAGACTAAACTAAATTAAACTAAACTAAACTAAACTAACCTAACATAACCTAACGTAACCTAAACTAAAATAAACTAAAATAAACTAACCAAACATAACCTAACCTAAACTAAACTAAATTAAACTAAATTAAACTAAACTAAACTATAAACTAAACTAAAAACTAAACTAAACTAAACTAAAAACTAATCTAAAGTATAAAGTAAACTAAACTAAACTAAACTAACCTAACCTAACCTAACCTGACCTAAACTAAAATAAACTAAAATAAACTAACTTAACCTAACATAACCTAACCTAACCTAACTTAACCTAAACTAAACTAAACTAAACTAAACTAAAGTACACTAACCTAATCAAACCTAAACTAAACTAATCTAAACTGAACTAAATTAAACTATTCTATATACTAAACAAAACTAAACTAAACTAACCTAACCTAACGTAAACTAAACCAAACTTAACTAAAGTAAACTATAAATTAAACTATAAACTATATTAATTAACTAAACTATAAACTAAATTAAACTTAACTAAACTAAACTAAAATTAACTAACCTAACCTAACCTAACTTAACTTATAATAAACTAAACGAAACTAAACTAAACTAAACTAAACTAATCTAAACCAAACTAAACTAATCTAAACTAAATTCAACTTAATTAAACTAAACTAAACTAAACTACACTAACCTAACCTAACCTAATCTAATCTAAACTAAACTAAACTAAACCAAACCAACCTAGACTAACAAACCTAAACTATCTAAACTAAACTAAACTGAACTATAAACTAAACTATAAATTAAACTAAACTATAAACAAAAAACTAAACTAAACTAAACTATAAACTAAACTATAAATTAAACTAACCTAACCTAACCTAACCTAACATAACCTAAACTAAACTAAACTAAAATAAACTAATTTAAAATAACCTAACCTAACCTTACCTAAACTAAACTAAACTAAACTTACCTAACTTAACCTGACCTAAAGTAAACTAAATTAAACTAAACTAAACGAAACTAAACTATAAACTAAACTATAATCTAAATTAAACTAAACTATAAACTAAACTAAACTAAACTTTACTATCCTAAAGTAACCTAACCTAAACTAAACCTAACTCAACTAACGAAACGTAACCTAAAGTAAACTAAACTATACTAAACTATAAACTAACCTAAACTATAAACTAAACTAAACTATAAACTAAACTAAACTAAAATGTATACTAAATTAAATTAAACTAAACTAACCTAACCCAACTTAAACAAAACTAAACTAAACTATAAAATAAACTAAATTAAACTAAATTAACTATAAACTAAACTTAATTAAACTAACCTAACCTAACCTCACCTAACCTAAACTAAACAAATCTAAACTAAATTAACCTACCCTAACCTAAACTAAACTAATCTAAACTAAACTAAACTAAACTATAAAATAAATTATATACTAAACTATAAAGTAAACTAAACTAAATTATAAACTAAACTAAACTAACTATCCTAACGTAAACTAACCTAACGTAAATTAAACTAAACTTACCTAACCTACACTTAACATAACTAAACTAAACTATAAACTAAACCAAACTATTAACTAAACTATAACCTAATCTAAACTAAACTAAACAAAATAACCTAACCTAGCCTATGGTAACCTAACCTAAACTAAACAAAACTAAACTAAACAAAAATAAACTATACTAAATTAAATTGAACTGTAAACTTAACTATATACTTAACTAAACTAAATTAACTAAACTAAAGTATAAACTAAACTAAACTAAACTAACCTAACTAAAACATAACTAAACTTAACTAAACTAATCTAACCTAAATTAAAATAAATTAAACAAAACTAAACGAAACTAAATTAAGCTAAACTAAATTAACCTAACCTAACCTTACCTAAACTACACTAAACTAAACTTACCTAACTTAACGTAACCTAAAGTAAACTAAACTGAACTAAACTAAACGAAACTAAAGTATAAACTAAACTATAAACTAAACTAAACTAAACTATAAACTTAACTAAACTAAACTAAACTAACCTAACCTAATCTAACCGAACCTAAACAAACATAACCTAACCTAAACGAAACTAAACTAAAATAAACTAAACTAAGCTATACTAAACCAAACTAAACTAAATTCAACTAAATTAAACTAAACTAAACTAAACTGCACTAACCTAACCTAACCTAATCTAATCTAAACTAAAGTAAACTAAACCAAACCAACCTAGCCTAAACTAACCTAAACTAAACTAATCTAACCTAACTTAACTAAACTAAACAAAACAAAACTAAACTAAACTAAATTGAACTATAAACTAAACTATATACTTAACTAAACCAAATTAACTACCCTAAAATATAAACTAAACTAAACTGCACTAAACTAACCTAACATATGCTAAGCTAACCTATACTAAACTATACTAAACTAAACTCAACTATAAACTAAACTATAAATTAACTAAACTAAACTAAACCATAAACATAACTATAAAGTAAACTAAACTAAACTAAACTATAAACTAGATTAAACTAAACTATACTAAACTAAACTAAACTAACCTAATCTAAACTCAACTAAACTAAACTAAACTAATTTAACCTAACCTACACTAAACTGAATTAAACTGAACTAAATTCATCTAAACTAAACTAAACTAAAATAACCTAACCTAACCTAAACTTAATTAAACTTAACTAAATTATCCTAACCTAACCTAAAGTAAACTAAACCAAACTAAACGAAAGTATACTAAAATTAACTAAACTAACCTAACCTAAAGTCACCTAACATAACCTAACCGAAGTTTTCAACCATCAAAAATAATTTTATCTTTTCCGGAGTCTTTCCGCATAATATGCTTCTCTAAGGTTATCAAACTACAAAAATGAAAGAGAACCAGTTATCTCAAATAAGAACGGAAAAAAGGTGATTCTAATGAGGTTTGCAACCATCTAAATAAATCTTTTCTTTTCGCGAATCTTTCTTCATTTTATGCTTTTTTTTTTGGCTATCAAACTACAATAATGAATGAGAAATAGTTATCTCCATTTGAAACGCAAAAAAAAAAACGCGATTCTTTTGGTTTCCAACCTTCGAAAATAATTTTTTTTTTTCGATATTCTTTCCGCATAATATGCTTTTCTATGCCTATCAAAGTAGAAAAATGAAAGAAAACAATTTATCGCAAATAAGAACGGAAAAAAAAGTGATTCTAATGAAGTTTCCAACCATCGAAATAAATATCTTCTATTCGCGAATCTTTGTTGATTTTATGCTTTTCTAAGGCTATCAAACTAGAATAATGAAGGAGAAATAGTTAACTCCATTTGAGAAGCAAAAAAAGCAGATTCTTTTGGTTTCTAACATTCGAAAATAATTTTCTTCCTAACTAAACTAATTAACCTAACCTAAAACAAACTAAACTAAATTAAACTAAACTCAATAAAACTAAACTTAACTAAAATAAACTAAACTAAAATAAACGAAAATAACTAAACTAAACGAAACTAACCAAACTAAACTAACCTACCCTAACCTAACATAACATAATCTAACTTAACCTAAACTAAATAAAAATAAATTAAACCAAACTAAATTAACCTAACCTAACCTAACCTAACCTAAAATAAACTAAATTAAACTAAACTAAACTAAACTAAACTAACCTAACCTAACCTATCCTAAACTAAACTAAATTAAAGTAAACTAAACAAAATTAAACTAAAGTAAACTAACCTAACCTAATCTAACCTAAACTAAACTAAATTAAACCAAACTAAACTAAACTAAAGTAAACTATAAGCTAAATCATAAACTAAACTAAACTATAAACTAATCTAAATTATAAACTAAACTAAACTAAACTAAACTAACCTAACCTAACCTAACCTAACATAACCTAAACTAAACTAAACAAAACTAAACTAAAATAAACTAACCTAACCTAACCTAACCTCACCTAACCTAACCTAACCTAACGTATCCTAAACTAAACAAAAGTAAACTAACCTAATGAAACCTAAACTAAACTAATCTAAACTAAACTAAAATAAACTATTCTATAAACTAAACTAAACTAAACTAAACTAACCTAACCCAACCTAATCTAACCTAAACTAAACTAAACTAAACTAAACTAACCTAACCTAACCGAACCTAACCTAAAATAAACTAAACTAAATAACCTAACTAATCTAAACTAACCTGAACTAACCTAACCTTACCCAAATTAAACTAAACTAAACTAAACTAATCTAAACTAACCTAACCTAACCTAAACTAAACTAACCTAACCTAACCTAACCTAAACAAATTAAATTAAACTAAACTAACTAAGCTAAACTAAACTAAACTAAACTAACCGAACCTAACCTAAAATAAACTAAACTAAATAACCTAACTAATCTAAACTAACCTGAACTAACCTAACCTTACCCAAATTAAACTAAACTAAACTAAACTAATCTAAACTAACCTAACCTAACCTAACCTAAACTAAACTAACCTAACCTAACCTAACCTAAACTAAACTAGATTAAACTAAACTAACTAAGCTAAACTAAACTAAACTAAACTAACCGAACCTAACCTAACCAAACCTAACCTAACATAAACTAAACTAAACTAAGCTAAACTATCCCAACCTAACTTAAACGTAACTAAACTAAACTAAACTAATCTAAACCAAACTAAACTAAACTAAATTCAACTAAATTAAACTAAAGTAAACTACACTAACCTAACCTTTCCTAACCTAATCTAAACTAAACTAAACTAACATAATCCAAACTAACCTAAACTAAACTAAACTATAAACTAAAATATAAACTAAACTAAACTAAACTAATCTAAATTACACTAACCTAACCTAACCTTAATTAAACCAAACATAACTAACTTAACCTAACCTAACCTAACCTTACCTAATCTAATCTAAGCTAAACTAAACTAAACTAAACTAAATTATAATTAAACTATAAATTAAACCTAATTAAACTATAAACCAAACTATAAACTAAACTAAAATAAACTAAACTAACCTAACTTAACCTAAACTAACCTAACCTAACCTAAACTAAACTAAACTAAACGAACCTAACTTAACCTAAACTAACCTAACCTAAACTAAACTAAACTAAACTAACCTAAACTAAACAAAACTACACTAAACTAAACTAAACTAAACTAAATTTAACTATAAATTAACTATAAACTATACTTAACTAAATTATAAACCAAACTATAAACTAAATTATATTAACTAAACTAAAATAAACTAAACTAAACTAACCTATCCTAACCTAACATATCTTAATCTAACCTAAACTAAACTAGTCTAAACTAAACTAAACTAAACTATAAACTATACTATAAATTAAATAAACTAAACTAAATTATAAACTAAACTATCCTAACGTAACCTAACCTAAATTAAACTAAACTAAACTAAATTAAACTAAACTAAATCAAATTGAACTATAAACTTAACTATATACTTAACTAAACTAAATTAACTAAACTAAAGTATAAACTAAACTAAACTAAACTAACCTAACTTAACCTAACCTAACCTAACCAAAACTAAATTAAACTAAACTATAAAATAAACTATAAATTAAACTAAATTACACTAATCTATAAAGTAAACTAAACTAAACTAAATAAACCTAACCTAACCTCACCGAACCTAGCCTAACCTAACCTTACCTAAATTAAACTGAACTAACCTAATCTAACTTAACCCAAACTAAATTAATCTAAACTAACCTAACCTAATCTATCCTACCTAACCTAAACTAAACTAAACTATAAACTAAATTAAACTAAACTATAAATAATCTAAAAACTAAACTAAACTAAACTAAGCCAAAAACTGAACTAAACTAAGCTACACTAAATTAACCTAACATATCCTAACCTAACCTATACTAATGTATACTAAACTAAACTCAACTATAAACTAAACTATAAATTAACTAAACTAAACTAAACTATAAACTAAACTATAACGTAAACTAAACTAAACTATAAAGTAGATTAAACTAAACTATACTAAACTAAACTAAACTTACCTAATCTAAACTCATCTAAACTAAACTAAACTAACTTAACCTAAACTAAACTAAACTGAATTAAACTAAACTACATTCAACTAAACTAAACTAAACTAAACTAACCTAAACTAACCTAACCTAACCTAACATAACCTAAATTAAACTAAACTAAATTAAACTAAACTAATCAAAACTAAACTAAACTATACTAAACTAAACTAAATTTAACTATAAACTAAACTATAAAGTAAACTTAACTAAATAATAAACTAAACTATAAACTAAATTAAATTAACTAAACTAAACTATAAACTAAACTAAAATAAACTAAACTAAACGAAACTAAACTATACTAAACTAACTAAACTAACCCAAGCTAACGTAACCTAACCTAATATAACCGAAGTTTTCAACCTTCAAAAATAAATTTTTTCTTTTCGGGATTCTTTCCGCATAATATGCTTTTCTAAGGTTATCAAACTACAAAAATGAAAGAGAACCAGTTATCTCAAATAAGAACGGAAAAAAAGTGATTCTATTGTGGTTTGCAACCATCGAAATAAATCTTTTGTTTTCGCGAATCTTTCTTCATATTATGCTTTTCTAAAGCTATCAAACTAGAATAATGAAGGAGAAATACTTATCTCCATTTGAAACGCAAAAAAAAAAAAAAAAAAAAAAAATAAACAGATTCTTTTGGTTTCCAACCTTAGAAAATAAGTTTTTTTTCCTTTAGAGATTCTTTCCGCACAATATGTTTTCCTAAGGCTATCAAAGTGGAAACATGAAAGAAAGCCATTTACCGCAAAAAAGAACGGAAAAAAAAGTGATTCTAATGAAGTTTCCAACCATGGAAATAAATATCTTCTATTAGCGAATCTTTCTTGATTTTATGCTTTTCTAAGGCTATCAAACTAGAATAATGAAGGAGAAATAGTTAACTCCATTTCAGACGCAAAAAAAGCAGATTCTTTTGGTTTCCAACCTTCGAAAATAATTTTCTTCCTACCAAAACTAACCTTACCTAACCTAAACCAAACTAAAATAAATTAAACTAAACTCAATATAACTAAACTAAACTAAAATAAACTAAACCAAACTAAACGAAACTAACTAAACTAAACTAAACTAAACTAACCTAACGTTACCTAACCTAACCTAACCTAACCTAACCTAAACTAAACTAAACTAAACTAACCTAACCTAACCTAACGTAAACTAAACTAAACTAAACTAAATTAACAAAACTAAACTAAACTAAACTATAAACTAAACTTAACTATACTATAAACTAAACTATAAACTAAACTAAACTAAACTATAAACTAAACTAAGATAAACTAAACTAAACTATAAACTAAACTAAACTATAAACTAAACTAAGATAAACTAAACTAACCTAACCTAACCTAAACTAAACTAAACTGAACTAACCTAACCTAAAATAAACTAAACTAAACTAAACTATAAACTAAACTATAAACTAAATGAACTAAACTAAACTATAAACTAAACTAAAATAAACAAAACTAAACTAATATAACTTAAACTAACCTAACCTAACCTAACCTAACCTAAACTAAACTAAACATAACTAAACTAAGCTAAGCTAATCTAAGCTAAATTAACCTAAACGAAACTAAACTAAACTAAACTAACTAACCTAAACTAACCTAAACTTACCTAACCTAAGCTAAACTAAACTAACTTAACCTAACCTAAACTAAACTAAACTAAACTGTATTCTAAACTAACTATAAACAACTATAAACTAAAGGAATCTGTAAACTAAACTAATCTAAACTAAACCAACCTAACCTAACCTAAACTAAACTGATCTAAACTAACCGAACCTAACGTAAACTAATGTTAACTATACTAAATTAAACTAAATTCAACTAAACTAAATTAAACTAAACTAAACTACGATAACCTAATCCAAACTAACCTAAACTAAACTAAACTATAAACTAAACTATAAACTAAACTATACTAAACTATAAACTAAACTAAACTATTAACTAAACTAAACTAAACTAATCTAAATTACACTAACCTAAACTAACCTTAACTAAACCAAAATAAACTAACTTAACCTAACCTAACCTCACCTTACCTTACGTAATCTAAGCTAAACTAAACTAAACTAAACTATAAACTATACTATAAACTAAATTTAATTAAACTATAAACTAAACTATAAACTAAAATAAACTAAACTATAAACTAAATTAACCTAAACTAAACTAAACTAACCTAACCTAACCTAAACTAACCTCAAATACACTAACCTAACATAACCTAAACTAAACTAAACTAAACGAAACTTAACGAAAGTAAACTAAACTAACCTAACCTAAATTAAAATAAACTAAACTATAAACTAAACTCAACTAAACTAAATTAAGTATAAACTAAATTAACTAAACTAACCTAACCTGACCTAACCTAAACTAATCAAAACTAACCTAACCTAACCTACCCTAACCTAACATAACCTGACCCAACCCTAATTAAACTAATCTAAACTAAAATAAACTAAACTATAAACTAAATTGTAAACTAAACTATAAACTAAACTAAACTAAACTTAACTATCCTAAAGTAACCTAACCTAAATTAAACCTAACTAAACTGAGCTAACCTAACCTCAACTTACCTAAACTAAACAAAACTAAACTAACCTAACCTATCCTAACCTAACTTAACCTAATCTAACCTAAACTAAACTAATCTAAAATAAACTAATCTAAACTATAAACTAAACTATAAATTAAACTAAACTAAACTAAATTATAAACTAAACTAAACTTAACTATCCTAAAGTAACCTAACCTAACCTAAATTAAACTAAACTTACCTAACCTACAATAAACTAAACTAAACTAAACTGTAAAATAAACCAAACTATTAACTAATCTATAAACTAATCTAAACTAAACTAAACAAAATAACCTAACCTAACCTATGGTAACCTAATCTAAACTAAACAAAACAAAATTAACCTAACCTAACTTAACCTAATCTAACCCAAAATAAACTAATCTAAACTAAACTAAGCTAAACTAAACTAAACTAAACTAACCTAACCTAACCTAAACTAAAATAAACTAACCTAAACTAACCTAACCTAAAATAAAATAAGCTGAATTATAAACTAAACTATAACCTAAATTAAAGTAAACTATAAACTAAAATAAACTAAACTAACCTTACCTAACCTAACCTAACCTAAACTAAACTAAACTAACCTAACCTAACCTAACCTAAACTAAACTAAACTAAATTAACCTAAACTAAAAAAAACTACACTATACTTAACTAAACTAAACTAAATTTAACTGTAAATTAACTATAAACTAAACTCAACTAAATTATAAACTAAACTATAAACTAAATTATATTCACCAAACTAAAAGAAACTAAACTGAACTAAACTAAACTAAACTAACCTAACCTAAACTTAACTAAAATAAACTAAACGAAACTAAACTAAACTAAACTAAACTTACCTAACATAACCTAACCTAACATAACCTAACCGAAAATTCCAACCTTCAAAAATAAATTTTTTCCTATCGATATTCTTTCCGCATAATATGCCTTTCTACGGCTATCAAAAAACAAAAATGAAAGAGAACCAGTTATCTCAAAGAAGAACGGAAAAAAATGATTCTAATGAGGTTTGCAACCATCGAAATAAATCTTCTCATTTCGGGAATCTTTCTTGATTTTATGCTTTTCTAAGGCTATCAAATTCGAATAATGAAGGAGAAATCGTTAACTCCATTTTAGACGCAAAAAAAGAAGATTCTTTTGGTTTTAACCATTGAAAATAATTTTTTTCCTAACTAAACTAACCTAACGTAATCTAAATTAAACTAAACTAAATTAAACTAAACTAAACGAAACTAACTAAACTAAACTAACTTAACCTAATCTAACCTAACATAACCTAACCTAAACTAAATAAAACTAAATTAAACCAAACTAAACTAACCTAACTTAATCTAACCTAAACTAAACTAAACTAAACTAAACTAAACTAACCTAACCAAACCTAACCTAAACTAAACTAAACTAAACTAAACTAAACTTACCCAACCTAACCTAACCTAACCTAAACTAAAATAAACTAAAATAAAATAACCTAACCTAAACTAACCTAAACTAAACTAAATTAAACTAAATTAAATTAAACTAAACTAAACTATAAGCTAAACTATAAACTAAACTAAACTAAACTAAACTAACCTAACCTAACCTAACCTGACCTAAACTAAACTAAACTAAACTAAACTAATCTAAACTAAACTAAATTAAACTATTGTATAAACTAAACTAACCTAAAATAAACTAACCTAACCTAGCCTAACCTAAACTAAACCAAACTAAACTAAAATAAACTATAAACTAAACTATAAACTAAACTACACTATAAACTAAACTATAAACTAAATTAATTAACTAAACTATAACCTAAACTAAACTTAACTAAACTAAACTAAACAAAACTTAATTAACCTAACCTAACCTAACTTAACTTAACTTAACATAAACTAAACTAAACTAAACTAAGCTAACCTAACCTAACCTAAACGAAACTAAACTAAACTAAACTAATCTAAACCAAACTAAACTAAAATAAACTAAACTAAATTCAACTACATTCAAAACCAAACTAAACTACACTAACCTAACGCAACCTAATCTAATCTAAACTAAACTAAAATACACTAAACCAAACTAACCTAAGCCTAACTAACCTAAACTATCTAAACTAAACTGAACTTTAAACTAAACTATAAATTAAACTAAACTATAAACTAAAATAAACTAAACTATATACTAAACTAAACTAAACTTAACTATCCTAAAGTAACCTAACCTAAACTAAACCTAACTAAACTAACCTAACCTAAATTAAACTATACTAAACTAAACTAAACTAACCTAATCTAAACTAAACTACACTAAACTACACTATCTTAACCTGACCTAAACTAAACTGAATTAAACTCAACTAAATTCAACTAAAGTAAACTAAACTAAACTAACCTAACCTAACGTAACCTAACCTAACATAACCTAAACTAAACTAAACTAAACTAAACTAAACTAAACCAAACTAAACTAAAATAAACTAGAAACTAAACTATAAACTAAACTAAACTAAACTATAAACTAAACTAAACTTGACTAAACTAAACTAGACTAAACTGAACTAACCTAACCTAACTTAACTTATTATAAACTAAACTAAACTAAACTAAGCTAAACTAACCTAACCTAACCTAACCTAAACGAAACTAAACTAAACTCAAGTAAACTAATCTAAACCAAACTAAACTAACCTAAACTAAATTCAACTTAATTAAACTAAACTAAACTAAACTACACTAAGCTAACCTAACCTAATCTAATCTAAACTAAACTAAACTAAACCAAACCAACCTAGCCTAACTAACCTAAACTATCTAAACTAAACTAAACTGAACTATAAACTAAACTATAAATTAAATTAAACTATAAACTAAACTAAACTAAACTATAAACTAAACTATAAATTAAACTAACCTAACCTAACCTAACATAACCTAAACTAAACTAAACTAAAATAAACTAATTTAAAATAACCTAACCTAGCCTAACCTTACCTAACCTAACCTAACCTAAACTAAACTAAACTAAACAAAACTAAACTAAACTAAATTAAATTGAACTATAAACTAAAATATATACTTAACTAAACCAAATTAACTACACTAAACTAAAAACTAAACTAGCCTAAACTATACTAAACTAAACTAAACTAACCTAAACTAAACATAACTCAACTTAACTAAACTAATCTACCCTAACCTAAACTATACAAAACTAAACTAAACGAAACTAAACTAAGCTAAACTAAACTTACCTAACTTAACCTGACCTAAAGTAAACTAAATTAAACTAAACTAAACGAAACTAAACTATAAACTAAACTATAAACTAAATTAAACTAAACTATAAACTAAACTAAACTAAACTACAAACTAAACTAAACTAAACTTAACTATTCTAAAGTAACCTAACCTAAACTAAACCTAACTAAACAAACCTAACCTAAATTAAAGTATACTAAACTAAACTAAACTAACCTAATCTAAACTAAACTAAACTAAACTACACTATCTTAACCTGACCTAAACTAAACTGAATTAAACTCAACTAAATTCAACTAAAGTAAACTAAACTAAACTAACCTAACCTAACGTAACCTAACCTAACATAACCTAAACTAAACTAAACTAAACTAAACTAAACAAAACTAAACTAAACTAAACCAAACTAAACTAAATTTAACTATAAACTAAGCTATAAACTAAACTTAACTAATATAATAAACTAAACTATAAACTAAATTAAATTAACTAAACTAAACTATAAACTAAACTAAAATAAAGTAAACTAAACTAAACTAAAATAACCTAACCTAACCTAAACTTAACTAAACTTAACCAAATTATCCTAACCTAACCTAAACTAAACTAAACCAAACTAAACGAAACTAAACTATACTAAACTAAACTAAACTAACCTAACCTAACCTAACCTAACCTAACCGAAGTTTTCAACCTTCAAAAATAAATTTTTTCTTTTCGGAATTATTTCCGCATAATATGGTTTTCTAAGGCTATCAAAGAAGAAAATTGAAAGAAAACCATTTATCGCAAATAAGAACGGAAAAAAAAAGTGATTCTAATGAAGTTTCCAACCATCGAAATAAATATCTTCTATTCGCGAATCTTTCTTGATTTTATGCTTTTCTAAGGCTATCAAATTAGAATAATGAAGGAGAAATAGTTAACTCCATTTGAGAGGTAAAAAAAGCAGATTCTTTTGGTTTCCAACCTTCGAAAATAATTTTCTTCCTAACAAAACTAACCTAACCTAACCTAACCAAACCTAAACTAAACTAAACTATACTAACCTAAACTAAATAAGCAAATCTAAACTAAACTAAACTAAACTATAAACTAAACTATAAACTAAACTTAACTATACTATAAACTAAAATATAAACTAAAATAAACTATACTATAAACAAAACTAAAGTAAACTAAACTAACCTAACAAAACCTAATCTAACCTAATTAAACTAAACTAACCTTAGCTAACCTAACCTCAACTAACCAAAACTAAACTAAACTACACTAAATTGAACTATAAACTAAACTATATACTTAACTAAACCAAATTAACTACACTAAAATATAAACTAAACTAACCTAAGCTAAACTAAACTAAACTAACCTAAACTAAACATAACTAAACGTAACTAAACTAATCTACAATAACCTAAAGTAAACAAAACTAAACGAAACGAAAATTAACTAAGCTAAACTAAAGTAACCTAACCTAACCTTACCTAAACTAAACTAAACTAAACTTACCTAACTTAACCTAACCTAAAGTAAACTAAATTAAACTAAACTAAGCGAAACTAAACTATAAACTAAACTAAATTAAGCTTAACTATCCTAAAGTAACCTAACCTAAACTAAACCTAACTAAACTAACCTAACTTAACGTAACCTAAACTAAACTAAACAAAACTATAGTAAACTATAAACTAAACTATTAACTAAACTAAACTAAAGTATATATTAAATTAAACTAAACTAAACTAACCTAACCTAAATTAAACTAAACTAAACTAGAAACTAAACTAAACTAAACTAAATTAACTAAAAACTAAACTATACTTAATTAAACTAACCTAACCTAGCCTCACCTAACCTAAACTAAACAAAACTAAACTAAACTAACCTAAACTAAACAAAACTATACCGAACTAAACTAAACTAAACTAAATTTAACTATAAATTAACTGTAAACTAAATTTAACTAAATTATAAAATAAACTATAAACTAAATTATACGAACTAAACTAAAATAAACTAAACTAAACTAAACTAAACTAACCTAACCTAACCTGACCTAAACTAAAATAAACTAAAATAAACTAACTTAACCTAACATAACCTAACCTAACCTAACTTAACCTAAACTAAACTAAACTAAACTAAACTAAAGTACACTAACCTAATCAAACCTAAACTAAACTAATCTAAACTGAACTAAATTAAACTATTCTATATACTAAACAAAACTAAACTAAACTAACCTAACCTAACGTAAACTAAACCAAACTTAACTAAAGTAAACTATAAATTAAACTATAAAGTATATTAATTAACTAAACTATAAACTAAATTAAACTTAACTAAACTAAACTAAACTAAAATTAACTAACCTAACCTAACCTAACTTAACTTATAATAAACTAAACGAAACTAAACTAAACTAAACTAAACTAATCTAAACCAAACTAAACTAATCTAAACTAAATTCAACTTAATTAAACTAAACTAAACTAAACTACACTAACCTAACCTAACCTAATCTAATCTAAACTAAACTAAACTAAACCAAACCAACCTAGACTAACAAACCTAAACTATCTAAACTAAACTAAACTGAACTATAAACTAAACTATAAATTAAACTAAACTATAAACAAAAAACTAAACTAAACTAAACTATAAACTAAACTATAAATTAAACTAACCTAACCTAACCTAACCTAACATAACCTAAACTAAACTAAACTAAAATAAACTAATTTAAAATAACCTAACCTAACCTTACCTAAACTAAACTAAACTAAACTTACCTAACTTAACCTGACCTAATGTAAACTAAATTAAACTAAACTAAACGAAACTAAACTATAAACTAAACTATAATTTAAATTAAACTAAACTATAAACTAAACTAAACTAAACTTTACTATCCTAAAGTAACCTAACCTAAACTAAACCTAACTCAACTAACCAAACGTAACCTAAAGTAAACTAAACTATACTAAACTATAAACTAACCTAAACTATAAACTAAACTAAACTATAAACTAAACTAAACTAAAATGTATACTAAATTAAATTAAACTAAACTAACCTAACCCAACTTAAACAAAACTAAACTAAACTATAAAATAAACTAAATTAAACTAAATTAACTATAAACTAAACTTAATTAAACTAACCTAACCTAACCTCACCTAACCTAAACTAAACAAATCTAAACTAAATTAACCTACCCTAACCTAAACTAAACTAATCTAAACTAAACTAAACTATAAAATAAATTATATACTAAACTATAAAGTAAACTAAACTAAATTATAAACTAAACTAAACTAACTATCCTAACGTAAACTAACCTAACGTAAATTAAACTAAACTTACCTAACCTACACTTAACATAACTAAACTAAACTATAAACTAAACCAAACTATTAACTAAACTATAACCTAATCTAAACTAAACTAAACAAAATAACCTAACCTAGCCTATGGTAACCTAACCTAAACTAAACAAAACTAAACTAAACAAAAATAAACTATACTAAATTAAATTGAACTGTAAACTTAACTATATACTTAACTAAACTAAATTAACTAAACTAAAGTATAAACTAAACTAAACTAAACTAACCTAACTAATACATAACTAAACTTAACTAAACTAATCTAACCTAAATTAAAATAAATTAAACAAAACTAAACGAAACTAAATTAAGCTAAACTAAATTAACCTAACCTAACCTTACCTAAACTACACTAAACTAAACTTACCTAACTTAACGTAACCTAAAGTAAACTAAACTGAACTAAACTAAACGAAACTAAAGTATAAACTAAACTATAAACTTAACTAAACTAAACTAAACTAACCTAACCTAATCTAACCGAACCTAAACAAACATAACCTAACCTAAACGAAACTAAACTAAACTAAACTAAACTAAGCTATACTAAACCAAACTAAACTAAATTCAACTAAATTAAACTAAACTAAACTAAACTGCACTAACCTAACCTAACCTAATCTAATCTAAACTAAAGTAAACTAAACCAAACCAACCTAGCCTAAACTAACCTAAACTAAACTAATCTAACCTAACTTAACTAAACTAAACAAAACAAAACTAAACTAAACTAAATTGAACTATAAACTAAACTATATACTTAACTAAACCAAATTAACTACCCTAAAATATAAACTAAACTAAACTGCACTAAACTAACCTAACATATGCTAAGCTAAACTATACTAAACTATACTAAACTAAACTCAACTATAAACTAAACTATAAATTAACTAAACTAAACTAAACCATAAACATAACTATAAAGTAAACTAAACTAAACTAAACTATAAACTAGATTAAACTAAACTATACTAAACTAAACTAAACTAACCTAATCTAAACTCAACTAAACTAAACTAAACTAATTTAACCTAACCTACACTAAACTGAATTAAACTGAACTAAATTCATCTAAACTAAACTAAACTAAAATAACCTAACCTAAACTTAATTAAACTTAACTAAATTATCCTAACCTAACCTAAAGTAAACTAAACCAAACTAAACGAAAGTATACTAAAATAAACTAAACTAACCTAACCTAAAGTCACCTAACATAACCTAACCGAAGTTTTCAACCATCAAAAATAAATTTTATCTTTTCCGGAGTCTTTCCGCATAATATGCTTCTCTAAGGTTATCAAACTACAAAAATGAAAGAGAACCAGTTATCTCAAATAAGAACGGAAAAAAGGTGATTCTAATGAGGTTTGCAACCATCTAAATAAATCTTTTCTTTTCGCGAATCTTTCTTCATTTTATGCTTTTTTTTGGCTATCAAACTACAATAATGAATGAGAAATAGTTATCTCCATTTGAAAGGCAAAAAAAAAAAACGCGATTCTTTTGGTTTCCAACCTTCGAAAATAATTTTTTTTTTTCGATATTCTTTCCGCATAATATGCTTTTCTAAGCCTATCAAAGTAGAAAAATGAAAGAAAACAATTTATCGCAAATAAGAACGGAAAAAAAAGTGATTCTAATGAAGTTTCCAACCATCGAAATAAATATCTTCTATTCGCGAATCTTTGTTGATTTTATGCTTTTCTAAGGCTATCAAACTAGAATAATGAAGGAGAAATAGTTAACTCCATTTGAGAAGCAAAAAAAGCAGATTCTTTTGGTTTCTAACATTCGAAAATAATTTTCTTCCTAACTAAACTAATTAACCTAACCTAAAACAAACTAAACTAAATTAAACTAAACTAAATAAAACTAAACTTAACTAAAATAAACTAAACTAAAATAAACGAAAATAACTAAACTAAACGAAACTAACCAAACTAAACTAACCTACCCTAACCTAACATAACATAATCTAACTTAACCTAAACTAAATAAAAATAAATTAAACCAAACTAAATTAACCTAACCTAACCTAACCTAACCTAAAATAAACTAAATTAAACTAAACTAAACTAAACTAAACTAACCTAACCTAACCTATCCTAAACTAAACTAAACTAAAGTAAACTAAACTAAATTAAACTAAAGTAAACTAACCTAACCTAATCTAACCTAAACTAAACTAAATTAAACCAAACTAAACTAAACTAAAGTAAACTATAAGCTAAATCATAAACTAAACTAAACTATAAACTAATCTAAATTATAAACTAAACTAAACTAAACTAAACTAACCTAACCTAACCTAACATAACATAACCTAAACTAAACTAAACAAAACTAAACTAAAATAAACTAACCTAACCTAACCTAACCTCACCTAACCTAACCTAACCTAACGTATCCTAAACTAAACAAAAGTAAACTAACCTAATGAAACCTAAACTAAACTAATCTAAACTAAACTAAAATAAACTATTCTATAAACTAAACTAAACTAAACTAAACTAACCTAACCCAACCTAATCTAACCTAAACTAAACTAAACTAAACTAACCTAACCTAACCGAACCTAACCTAAAATAAACTAAACTAAATAACCTAACTAATCTAAACTAACCTGAACTAACCTAACCTTACCCAAATTAAACTAAACTAAACTAAACTAATCTAAACTAACCTAACCTAACCTAAACTAAACTAACCTAACCTAACCTAACCTAAACAAATTAAATTAAACTAAACTAACTAAGCTAAACTAAACTAAACTAAACTAACCGAACCTAACCTAAAATAAACTAAACTAAATAACCTAACTAATCTAAACTAACCTGAACTAACCTAACCTTACCCAAATTAAACTAAACTAAACTAAACTAATCTAAACTAACCTAACCTAACCTAACCTAAACTAAACTAACCTAACCTAACCTAACCTAAACTAAACTAGATTAAACTAAACTAACTAAGCTAAACTAAACTAAACTAAACTAACCGAACCTAACCTAACCAAACCTAACCTAACATAAACTAAACTAAACTAAGCTAAACTATCCCAACCTAACTTAAACGTAACTAAACTAAACTAAACTAATCTAAACCAAACTAAACTAAACTAAATTCAACTAAAGTAAACTAAAGTAAACTACACTAACCTAACCTTTCCTAACCTAATCTAAACTAAACTAAACTAACATAATCCAAACTAACCTAAACTAAACTAAACTATAAACTAAAATATAAACTAAACTAAACTAAACTAATCTAAATTACACTAACCTAACCTAACCTTAATTAAACCAAACATAACTAACTTAACCTAACCTAACCTAACCTTACCTAATCTAATCTAAGCTAAACTAAACTAAACTAAACTAAATTATAATTAAACTATAAATTAAACCTAATTAAACTATAAACCAAACTATAAACTAAACTAAAATAAACTAAACTAACCTAACTTAACCTAAACTAACCTAACCTAACCTAAACTAAACTAAACTAAACGAACCTAACTTAACCTAAACTAACCTAACCTAAACTAAACTAAACTAAACTAACCTAAACTAAACAAAACTACACTAAACTAAACTAAACTAAACTAAATTTAACTATAAATTAACTATAAACTATACTTAACTAAATTATAAACCAAACTATAAACTAAATTATATTAACTAAACTAAAATAAACTAAACTAAACTAACCTATCCTAACCTAACATATCTTAATCTAACCTAAACTAAACTAGTCTAAACTAAACTAAACTAAACTATAAACTATACTATAAATTAAATAAACTAAACTAAATTATAAACTAAACTATCCTAACGTAACCTAACCTAAATTAAACTAAACTAAACTAAATTAAACTAAACTAAATCAAATTGAACTATAAACTTAACTATATACTTAACTAAACTAAATTAACTAAACTAAAGTATAAACTAAACTAAACTAAACTAACCTAACTTAACCTAACCTAACCTAACCAAAACTAAATTAAACTAAACTATAAAATAAACTATAAATTAAACTAAATTACACTAATCTATAAAGTAAACTAAACTAAACTAAATAAACCTAACCTAACCTAACCTCACCGAACCTAGCCTAACCTAACCTTACCTAAATTAAACTGAACTAACCTAATCTAACTTAACCCAAACTAAATTAATCTAAACTAACCTAACCTAATCTATCCTACCTAACCTAAACTAAACTAAACTATAAACTAAATTAAACTAAACTATAAATAATCTAAAAACTAAACTAAACTAAACTAAGCCAAAAACTGAACTAAACTAAGCTACACTAAATTAACCTAACATATCCTAACCTAACCTATACTAATGTATACTAAACTAAACTCAACTATAAACTAAACTATAAATTAACTAAACTAAACTAAACTATAAACTAAACTATAAAGTAAACTAAACTAAACTATAAAGTAGATTAAACTAAACTATACTAAACTAAACTAAACTTACCTAATCTAAACTCATCTAAACTAAACTAAACTAACTTAACCTAAACTAAACTAAACTGAATTAAACTAAACTACATTCAACTAAACTAAACTAAACTAAACTAACCTAAACTAACCTAACCTAACCTAACATAACCTAAATTAAACTAAACTAAATTAAACTAAACTAATCAAAACTAAACTAAACTATACTAAACTAAACTAAATTTAACTATAAACTAAACTATAAAGTAAACTTAACTAAATAATAAACTAAACTATAAACTAAATTAAATTAACTAAACTAAACTATAAACTAAACTAAAATAAACTAAACTAAACGAAACTAAACTATACTAAACTAACTAAACTAACCCAAGCTAACGTAACCTAACCTAATATAACCGAAGTTTTCAACCTTCAAAAATAAATTTTTTCTTTTCGGGATTCTTTCCGCATAATATGCTTTTCTAAGGTTATCAAACTACAAAAATGAAAGAGAACCAGTTATCTCAAATAAGAACGGAAAAAAAGTGATTCTATTGTGGTTTGCAACCATCGAAATAAATCTTTTGTTTTCGCGAATCTTTCTTCATATTATGCTTTTCTAAAGCTATCAAACTAGAATAATGAAGGAGAAATACTTATCTCCATTTGAAACGCAAAAAAAAAAAAAAAAAAAAAAATAAACAGATTCTTTTGGTTTCCAACCTTAGAAAATAAGTTTTTTTTCCTTTAGAGATTCTTTCCGCACAATATGTTTTCCTAAGGCTATCAAAGTGGAAACATGAAAGAAAGCCATTTACCGCAAAAAAGAACGGAAAAAAAAGTGATTCTAATGAAGTTTCCAACCATGGAAATAAATATCTTCTATTAGCGAATCTTTCTTGATTTTATGCTTTTCTAAGGCTATCAAACTAGAATAATGAAGGAGAAATAGTTAACTCCATTTCAGACGCAAAAAAAGCAGATTCTTTTGGTTTCCAACCTTCGAAAATAATTTTCTTCCTACCAAAACTAACCTTACCTAACCTAAACCAAACTAAAATAAATTAAACTAAACTCAATATAACTAAACTAAACTAAAATAAACTAAACTAAACTAAACGAAACTAACTAAACTAAACTAAACTAAACTAACCTAACCTTACCTAACCTAACCTAACCTAACCTAACCTAAACTAAACTAAACTAAACTAACCTAACCTAACCTAACGTAAACTAAACTAAACTAAACTAAATTAACAAAACTAAACTAAACTAAACTATAAACTAAACTTAACTATACTATAAACTAAACTATAAACTAAACTAAACTAAACTATAAACTAAACTAAGATAAACTAAACTAAACTATAAACTAAACTAAGATAAACTAAACTAACCTAACCTAACCTAAACTAAACTAAACTGAACTAACCTAACCTAAAATAAACTAAACTAAACTAAACTATAAACTAAACTATAAACTAAATGAACTAAACTAAACTATAAACTAAACTAAAATAAACAAAACTAAACTAATATAACTTAAACTAACCTAACCTAACCTAACCTAACCTAAACTAAACTAAACATAACTAAACTAAGCTAAGCTAATCTAAGCTAAATTAACCTAAACGAAACTAAACTAAACTAAACTAACTAACCTAAACTAACCTAAACTTACCTAACCTAAGCTAAACTAAACTAACTTAACCTAACCTAAACTAAACTAAACTAAACTGTATTCTAAACTAACTATAAACAACTATAAACTAAAGGAATCTGTAAACTAAACTAATCTAAACTAAACCAACCTAACCTAACCTAAACTAAACTGATCTAAACTAACCGAACCTAACGTAAACTAATGTTAACTATACTAAATTAAACTAAATTCAACTAAACTAAATTAAACTAAACTAAACTACGATAACCTAATCCAAAATAACCTAAACTAAACTAAACTATAAACTAAACTATAAACTAAACTATACTAAACTATAAACTAAACTAAACTATTAACTAAACTAAACTAAACTAATCTAAATTACACTAACCTAAACTAACCTTAACTAAACCAAAATAAACTAACTTAACCTAACCTAACCTAACCTTACCTAACGTAATCTAAGCTAAACTAAACTAAACTAAACTATAAACTATACTATAAACTAAATTTAATTAAACTATAAACTAAACTATAAACTAAAATAAACTAAACTATAAACTAAATTAACCTAAACTAAACTAAACTAACCTAACCTAACCTAAACTAACCTCAAATACACTAACCTAACATAACCTAAACTAAACTAAACTAAACGAAACTTAACGAAAGTAAACTAAACTAACCTAACCTAACTTAAAATAAACTAAACTATAAACTAAACTCAACTAAACTAAATTAAGTATAAACTAAATTAACTAAACTAACCTAACCTGACCTAACCTAAACTAATCAAAACTAACCTAACCTAACCTACCCTAACCTAACATAACCTGACCCAACCCTAATTAAACTAATCTAAACTAAAATAAACTAAACTATAAACTAAATTGTAAACTAAACTATAAACTAAACTAAACTAAACTTAACTATCCTAAAGTAACCTAACCTAAATTAAACCTAACTAAACTGAGCTAACCTAACCTCAACTTACCTAAACTAAACAAAACTAAACTAACCTAACCTATCCTAACCTAACTTAACCTAATCTAACCTAAACTAAACTAATCTAAACTAAACTAATCTAAACTATAAACTAAACTATAAATTAAACTAAACTAAACTAAATTATAAACTAAACTAAACTTAACTATCCTAAAGTAACCTAACCTAACCTAAATTAAACTAAACTTACCTAACCTACAATAAACTAAACTAAACTAAACTGTAAAATAAACCAAACTATTAACTAATCTATAAACTAATCTAAACTAAACTAAACAAAATAACCTAACCTAACCTATGGTAACCTAATCTAAACTAAACAAAACAAAATTAACCTAACCTAACTTAACCTAATCTAACCCAAAATAAACTAATCTAAACTAAACTAAGCTAAACTAAACTAAACTAAACTAATCTAACCTAACCTAAACTAAAATAAACTAACCTAAACTAACCTAACCTAAAATAAAATAAGCTGAACTATAAACTAAACTATAACCTAAATTAAAGTAAACTATAAACTAAAATAAACTAAACTAACCTTACCTAACCTAACCTAACCTAAACTAAACTAAACTAACCTAACCTAACCTAACCTAAACTAAACTAAACTAAATTAACCTAAACTAAAAAAAACTACACTAAACTTAACTAAACTAAACTAAATTTAACTGTAAATTAACTATAAACTAAACTCAATTAAATTATAAACTAAACTATAAACTAAATTATATTCACCAAACTAAAAGAAACTAAACTGAACTAAACTAAACTAAACTAACCTAACCTAAACTTAACTAAACTTAACTAAATTAACCTAACCTAACCTAAACTAAACTAAAATAAACTAAACGAAACTAAACTAAACTAAACTAAACTTACCTAACATAACCTAACCTAACATAACCTAACCGAAAATTCCAACCTTCAAAAATAAATTTTTTCCTATCGATATTCTTTCCGCATAATATGCCTTTCTACGGCTATCAAAAAACAAAAATGAAAGAGAACCAGTTATCTCAAAGAAGAACGGAAAAAAATGATTCTAATGAGGTTTGCAACCATCGAAATAAATCTTCTCATTTCGGGAATCTTTCTTGATTTTATGCTTTTCTAAGGCTATCAAATTCGAATAATGAAGGAGAAATCGTTAACTCCATTTTAGACGCAAAAAAAGAAGATTCTTTTGGTTTTCAACCATTGAAAATAATTTTTTTCCTAACTAAACTAACCTAACGTAATCTAAATTAAACTAAACTAAATTAAACTAAACTAAACGAAACTAACTAAACTAAACTAACTTAACCTAATCTAACCTAACATAACCTAACCTAAACTAAATAAAACTAAATTAAACCAAACTAAACTAACCTAACTTAATCTAACCTAAACTAAACTAAACTAAACTAAACTAAACTAACCTAACCAAACCTAACCTAAACTAAACTAAACTAAACTAAACTAAACTTACCCAACCTAACCTAACCTAACCTAAACTAAAATAAACTAAAATAAAATAACCTAACCTAAACTAACCTAAACTAAACTAAATTAAACTAAATTAAATTAAACTAAACTAAACTATAAGCTAAACTATAAACTAAACTAAACTAAACTAAACTAACCTAACCTAACCTAACCTGACCTAAACTAAACTAAACTAAACTAAACTAAACTAATCTAAACTAAACTAAATTAAACTATTGTATAAACTAAACTAACCTAAAATAAACTAACCTAACCTAGCCTAACCTAAACTAAACCAAACTAAACTAAAATAAACTATAAACTAAACTATAAACTAAACTACACTATAAACTAAACTATAAACTAAATTAATTAACTAAACTATAACCTAAACTAAACTTAACTAAACTAAACTAAACAAAACTTAATTAACCTAACCTAACCTAACTTAACTTAACTTAACATAAACTAAACTAAACTAAACTAAGCTAACCTAACCTAACCTAAACGAAACTAAACTAAACTAAACTAATCTAAACCAAACTAAACTAAAATAAACTAAACTAAATTCAACTACATTCAAAACCAAACTAAACTACACTAACCTAACGCAACCTAATCTAATCTAAACTAAACTAAAATACACTAAACCAAACTAACCTAAGCCTAACTAACCTAAACTATCTAAACTAAACTGAACTTTAAACTAAACTATAAATTAAACTAAACTATAAACATAATAAACTAAACTATATACTAAACTAAACTAAACTTAACTATCCTAAAGTAACCTAACCTAAACTAAACCTAACTAAACTAACCTAACCTAAATTAAACTATACTAAACTAAACTAAACTAACCTAATCTAAACTAAACTACACTAAACTACACTATCTTAACCTGACCTAAACTAAACTGAATTAAACTCAACTAAATTCAACTAAAGTAAACTAAACTAAACTAACCTAACCTAACGTAACCTAACCTAACATAACCTAAACTAAACTAAACTAAACTAAACTAAACTAAACCAAACTAAACTAAAATAAACTAGAAACTAAACTATAAACTAAACTAAACTAAACTATAAATTAAACTAAACTTGACTAAACTAAACTAGACTAAACTGAACTAACCTAACCTAACTTAACTTATTATAAACTAAACTAAACTAAACTAAGCTAAACTAACCTAACCTAACCTAACCTAAACGAAACTAAACTAATCTCAAGTAAATTAATCTAAACCAAACTAAACTAACCTAAACTAAATTCAACTTAATTAAACTAAACTAAACTAAACTACACTAAGCTAACCTAACCTAATCTAATCTAAACTAAACTAAACTAAACCAAACCAACCTAGCCTAACTAACCTAAACTATCTAAACTAAACTAAACTGAACTATAAACTAAACTATAAATTAAATTAAACTATAAACTAAACTAAACTAAACTATAAACTAAACTATAAATTAAACTAACCTAACCTAACCTAACATAACCTAAACTAAACTAAACTAAAATAAACTAATTTAAAATAACCTAACCTAGCCTAACCTTACCTAACCTAACCTAACCTAAACTAAACTAAACTAAACAAAACTAAACTAAACTAAATTAAATTGAACTATAAACTAAAATATATACTTAACTAAACCAAATTAACTACACTAAACTAAAAACTAAACTAGCCTAAACTATACTAAACTAAACTAAACTAACCTAAACTAAACATAACTCAACTTAACTAAACTAATCTACCCTAACCTAAACTATACAAAACTAAACTAAACGAAACTAAACTAAGCTAAACTAAACTTACCTAACTTAACCTGACCTAAAGTAAACTAAATTAAACTAAACTAAACGAAACTAAACTATAAACTAAACTATAAACTAAATTAAACTAAACTATAAACTAAACTAAACTAAACTACAAACTAAACTAAACTAAACTTAACTATTCTAAAGTAACCTAACCTAAACTAAACCTAACTAAACAAACCTAACCTAAATTAAAGTATACTAAACTAAACTAAACTAACCTAATCTAAACTAAACTAAACTAAACTACACTATCTTAACCTGACCTAAACTAAACTGAATTAAACTAAACTAAATTCAACTAAAGTAAACTAAACTAAACTAACCTAACCTAACGTAACCTAACCTAACATAACCTAAACTAAACTAAACTAAACAAAACTAAACTAAACTAAACCAAACTAAACTAAATTTAACTATAAACTAAGCTATAAACTAAACTTAACTAAATAATAAACTAAACTATAAACTAAATTAAATTAACTAAACTAAACTATAAACTATACTAAAATAAAGTAAACTAAACTAAACTAAAATAACCTAACCTAACCTAAACTTAACTAAACTTAACCAAATTATCCTAACCTAACCTAAACTAAACTAAACCAAACTAAACGAAACTAAAATATACTAAACTAAACTAACCTAACCTAACCTAACCTAACCTAACCGAAGTTTTCAACCTTCAAAAATAAATTTTTTCTTTTCGGAATTATTTCCGCATAATATGGTTTTCTAAGGCTATCAAAGAAGAAAATTGAAAGAAAACCATTTATCGCAAATAAGAACGGGAAAAAAAAGTGATTCTAATGAAGTTTCCAACCATCGAAATAAATATCTTCTATTCGCGAATCTTTCTTGATTTTATGCTTTTCTAAGGCTATCAAATTAGAATAATGAAGGAGAAATAGTTAACTCCATTTGAGAGGTAAAAAAAGCAGATTCTTTTGGTTTCCAACCTTCGAAAATAATTTTCTTCCTAACAAAACTAACCTAACCTAACCTAACCAAACCTAAACTAAACTAAACTATACTAACCTAAACTAAATAAGCAAATCTAAACTAAACTAAACTATAAACTAAACTATAAACTAAACTTAACTATACTATAAACTAAAATATAAACTAAAATAAACTATACTATAAACAAAACTAAAGTAAACTAAACTAACCTAACAAAACCTAATCTAACCTAATTAAACTAAACTAACCTTAGCTAACCTAACCTCAACTAACCAAAACTAAACTAAACTACACTAAATTGAACTATAAACTAAACTATATACTTAACTAAACCAAATTAACTACACTAAAATATAAACTAAACTAACCTAAGCTAAACTAAACTAAACTAACCTAAACTAAACATAACTAAACGTAACTAAACTAATCTACAATAACCTAAAGTAAACAAAACTAAACGAAACGAAAATTAACTAAGCTAAACTAAAGTAACCTAACCTAACCTTACCTAAACTAAACTAAACTAAACTTACCTAACTTAACCTAACCTAAAGTAAACTAAATTAAACTAAACTAAGCGAAACTAAACTATAAGCTAAACTAAATTAAGCTTAACTATCCTAAAGTAACCTAACCTAAACTAAACCTAACTAAACTAACCTAACTTAACGTAACCTAAACTAAACTAAACAAAACTATAGTAAACTATAAACTAAACTATTAACTAAACTAAACTAAAGTATATATTAAATTAAACTAAACTAAACTAACCTAACCTAACTTAAACTAAACTAAACTAAACTAGAAACTAAACTAAACTAAACTAAATTAACTAAAAACTAAACTATACTTAATTAAACTAACCTAACCTAGCCTCACCTAACCTAAACTAAACAAAACTAAACTAAACTAACCTAAACTAAACAAAACTATACCGAACTAAACTAAACTAAACTAAATTTAACTATAAATTAACTGTAAACTAAATTTAAATAAATTATAAAATAAACTATAAACTAAATTATACGAACTAAACTAAAATAAACTAAACTAAACTAAACTAAACTAAACTAACCTAACCTAACCTAAACTTAACTAAACTTAACTAAATTAACCTAATCTAAACTAAACTAAAATAAACTAAACGAAACTAAAATAAACTTACCTAACCTAAACTAACCTAACCTAACCGAAATTTCCAACCTTCAAAAATAATTTGTTTCTTTTCGATATTCTTTCCGCATAATATGCGTTTCTAAAGTTATCAAACAACAAAAATGAAAGAGAACCAGATATCTCAAATAAGAACGGAAAAATGTGATTCTAATGAGGTTTGCAACCAACGAAATAAATCTTTTCTTTTCGTGAATCTTTCTTGATTTTATGCTTTTCTAAGGCTATCAAATTAGAATAATGAAGGAGAAATTGTTAACTCAATTTGAGACGCAAAAAAAGAAGATTCTTTTGGTTTCCAACCATGGAAAATAATTTTTTCCGAACTAAACTAACCTAACTTAACCTAAATTCAACTAAACTAAATTAAACTTAACTAAACCAAACTAAACTAAACGAAACTAACTAAACTAATCTAACTTAACCCAACCTAACCTAACATAACCTAACCTAACCAAAACTAAATAAAAGTATTTTAAATCAAACTAAACTAACGTAACCTAGCCTAAACTAGACTAAACTAAATTAAACTAAACTAAACTAAACTAACCTAACATAACCTAACGTAACCTAAACTAAAATAAACTAAAATAAACTAACCAAACATAACCTAACCTAAACTAAACTAAATTAAACTAAATTAAACTAAACTAAACTATAAACTAAACTAAAAACTAAACTAAACTAAACTAAAAACTAATCTAAAGTATAAAGTAAACTAAACTAAACTAAACTAACCTAACCTAACCTAACCTGACCTAAACTAAAATAAACTAAAATAAACTAACTTAACCTAACATAACCTAACCTAACCTAACTTAACCTAAACTAAACTAAACTAAACTAAACTAAAGTACACTAACCTAATCAAACCTAAACTAAACTAATCTAAACTGAACTAAATTAAACTATTCTATATACTAAACAAAACTAAACTAAACTAACCTAACCTAACGTAAACTAAACCAAACTTAACTAAAGTAAACTATAAATTAAACTATAAACTATATTAATTAACTAAACTATAAACTAAATTAAACTTAACTAAACTAAACTAAACTAAAATTAACTAACCTAACCTAACCTAACTTAACTTATAATAAACTAAACGAAACTAAACTAAACTAAACTAAACTAATCTAAACCAAACTAAACTAATCTAAACTAAATTCAACTTAATTAAACTAAACTAAACTAAACTACACTAACCTAACCTAACCTAATCTAATCTAAACTAAACTAAACTAAACCAAACCAACCTAGACTAACAAACCTAAACTATCTAAACTAAACTAAACTGAACTATAAACTAAACTATAAATTAAACTAAACTATAAACAAAAAACTAAACTAAACTAAACTATAAACTAAACTATAAATTAAACTAACCTAACCTAACCTAACCTAACATAACCTAAACTAAACTAAACTAAAATAAACTAATTTAAAATAACCTAACCTAACCTTACCTAAACTAAACTAAACTAAACTTACCTAACTTAACCTGACCTAAAGTAAACTAAATTAAACTAAACTAAACGAAACTAAACTATAAACTAAACTATAATCTAAATTAAACTAAACTATAAACTAAACTAAACTAAACTTTACTATCCTAAAGTAACCTAACCTAAACTAAACCTAACTCAACTAACCAAACGTAACCTAAAGTAAACTAAACTATACTAAACTATAAACTAACCTAAACTATAAACTAAACTAAACTATAAACTAAACTAAACTAAAATGTATACTAAATTAAATTAAACTAAACTAACCTAACCCAACTTAAACAAAACTAAACTAAACTATAAAATAAACTAAATTAAACTAAATTAACTATAAACTAAACTTAATTAAACTAACCTAACCTAACCTCACCTAACCTAAACTAAACAAATCTAAACTAAATTAACCTACCCTAACCTAAACTAAACTAATCTAAACTAAACTAAACTAAACTATAAAATAAATTATATACTAAACTATAAAGTAAACTAAACTAAATTATAAACTAAACTAAACTAACTATCCTAACGTAAATTAACCTAACGTAAATTAAACTAAACTTACCTAACCTACACTTAACATAACTAAACTAAACTATAAACTAAACCAAACTATTAACTAAACTATAACCTAATCTAAACTAAACTAAACAAAATAACCTAACCTAGCCTATGGTAACCTAACCTAAACTAAACAAAACTAAACTAAACAAAAATAAACTATACTAAATTAAATTGAACTGTAAACTTAACTATATACTTAACTAAACTAAATTAACTAAACTAAAGTATAAACTAAACTAAACTAAACTAACCTAACTAAAACATAACTAAACTTAACTAAACTAATCTAACCTAAATTAAAATAAATTAAACAAAACTAAACGAAACTAAATTAAGCTAAACTAAATTAACCTAACCTAACCTTACCTAAACTACACTAAACTAAACTTACCTAACTTAACGTAACCTAAAGTAAACTAAACTGAACTAAACTAAACGAAACTAAAGTATAAACTAAACTATAAACTAAACTAAACTAAACTATAAACTTAACTAAACTAAACTAAACTAACCTAACCTAATCTAACCGAACCTAAACTAACATAACCTAACCTAAACGAAACTAAACAAAACTAAACTAAACTAAGCTATACTAAACCAAACTAAACTAAATTCAACTAAATTAAACTAAACTAAACTAAACTGCACTAACCTAACCTAACCTAATCTAATCTAAACTAAAGTAAACTAAACCAAACCAACCTAGCCTAAACTAACCTAAACTAAACTAATCTAACCTAACTTAACTAAACTAAACAAAACAAAACTAAACTAAACTAAATTGAACTATAAACTAAACTATATACTTAACTAAACCAAATTAACTACCCTAAAATATAAACTAAACTAAACTGCACTAAACTAACCTAACATATGCTAAGCTAAACTATACTAAACTATACTAAACTAAACTCAACTATAAACTAAACTATAAATTAACTAAACTAAACTAAACCATAAACATAACTATAAAGTAAACTAAACTAAACTAAATTATAAACTAGATTAAACTAAACTATACTAAACTAAACTAAACTTACCTAATCTAAACTCAACTAAACTAAACTAAACTAATTTAACCTAACCTACACTAAACTGAATTAAACTGAACTAAATTCATCTAAACTAAACTAAACTAAAATAACCTAACCTAAACTTAATTAAACTTAACTAAATTATCCTAACCTAACCTAAAGTAAACTAAACCAAACTAAACGAAAGTATACTAAAATAAACTAAACTAACCTAACCTAAAGTCACCTAACATAACCTAACCGAAGTTTTCAACCATCAAAAATAAATTTTATCTTTTCCGGAGTCTTTCCGCATAATATGCTTCTCTAAGGTTATCAAACTACAAAAATGAAAGAGAACCAGTTATCTCAAATAAGAACGGAAAAAAGGTGATTCTAATGAGGTTTGCAACCATCTAAATAAATCTTTTCTTTTCGCGAATCTTTCTTCATTTTATGCTTTTTTTTGGCTATCAAACTACAATAATGAATGAGAAATAGTTATCTCCATTTGAAACGCAAAAAAAAAAACGCGATTCTTTTGGTTTCCAACCTTCGAAAATAATTTTTTTTTTTTCGATATTCTTTCCGCATAATATGCTTTTCTAAGCCTATCAAAGTAGAAAAATGAAAGAAAACAATTTATCGCAAATAAGAACGGAAAAAAAAGTGATTCTAATGAAGTTTCCAACCATCGAAATAAATATCTTCTATTCGCGAATCTTTGTTGATTTTATGCTTTTCTAAGGCTATCAAACAAGAATAATGAAGGAGAAATAGTTAACTCCATTTGAGAAGCAAAAAAAGCAGATTCTTTTGGTTTCTAACATTCGAAAATAATTTTCTTCCTAACTAAACTAATTAACCTAACCTAAAACAAACTAAACTAAATTAAACTAAACTCAATAAAACTAAACTTAACTAAAATAAACTAAACTAAAATAAACGAAAATAACTAAACTAAACGAAACTAACCAAACTAAACTAACCTACCCTAACCTAACATAACATAATCTAACTTAACCTAAACTAAATAAAAATAAATTAAACCAAACTAAATTAACCTAACCTAACCTAACCTAACCTAAAATAAACTAAATTAAACTAAACTAAACTAAACTAAACTAACCTAACCTAACCTATCCTAAACTAAACTAAACTAAAGTAAACTAAACTAAATTAAACTAAAGTAAACTAACCTAACCTAATCTAACCTAAACTAAACTAAATTAAACCAAACTAAACTAAACTAAAGTAAACTATAAGCTAAATCATAAACTAAACTAAACTATAAACTAATCTAAATTATAAACTAAACTAAACTAAACTAAACTAACCTAACCTAACCTAACCTAACATAACCTAAACTAAACTAAACAAAACTAAACTAAAATAAACTAACCTAACCTAACCTAACCTCACCTAACCTAACCTAACCTAACGTATCCTAAACTAAACAAAAGTAAACTAACCTAATGAAACCTAAACTAAACTAATCTAAACTAAACTAAAATAAACTATTCTATAAACTAAACTAAACTAAACTAAACTAACCTAACCCAACCTAATCTAACCTAAACTAAACTAAACTAAACTAAACTAACCTAACCTAACCGAACCTAACCTAAAATAAACTAAACTAAATAACCTAACTAATCTAAACTAACCTGAACTAACCTAACCTTACCCAAATTAAACTAAACTAAACTAAACTAATCTAAACTAACCTAACCTAACCTAACCTAAACTAAACTAACCTAACCTAACCTAACCTAAACTAAACTAGATTAAACTAAACTAACTAAGCTAAACTAAACTAAACTAAACTAACCGAACCTAACCTAACCAAACCTAACCTAACATAAACTAAACTAAACTAAGCTAAACTATCCCAACCTAACTTAAACGTAACTAAACTAAACTAAACTAATCTAAACCAAACTAAGCTAAACTAAATTCAACTAAATTAAACTAAAGTAAACTACACTAACCTAACCTTTCCTAACCTAATCTAAACTAAACTAAACTAACATAATCCAAACTAACCTAAACTAAACTAAACTATAAACTAAAATATAAACTAAACTAAACTAAACTAATCTAAATTACACTAACCTAACCTAACCTTAATTAAACCAAACATAACTAACTTAACCTAACCTAACCTAACCTTACCTAATCTAATCTAAGCTAAACTAAACTAAACTAAACTAAATTATAATTAAACTATAAATTAAACCTAATTAAACTATAAACCAAACTATAAACTAAACTAAAATAAACTAAACTAACCTAACTTAACCTAAACTAACCTAACCTAACCTAAACTAAACTAAACTAAACGAACCTAACTTAACCTAAACTAACCTAACCTAAGCTAAACTAAACTAAACTAACCTAAACTAAACAAAACTACACTAAACTAAACTAAACTAAACTAAATTTAACTATAAATTAACTATAAACTATACTTAACTAAATTATAAACTAAACTATAAACTAAATTATATTAACTAAACTAAAATAAACTAAACTAAACTAACCTATCCTAACCTAACATATCTTAATCTAACCTAAACTAAACTAGTCTAAACTAAACTAAACTAAACTATAAACTATACTATAAATTAAATAAACTAAACTAAATTATAAACTAAACTATCCTAACGTAACCTAACCTAAATTAAACTAAACTAAACTAAATTAAACTAAACTAAATCAAATTGAACTATAAACTTAACTATATACTTAACTAAACTAAATTAACTAAACTAAAGTATAAACTAAACTAAACTAAACTAACCTAACTTAACCTATCCTAACCTAACCAAAACTAAATTAAACTAAACTATAAAATAAACTATAAATTAAACTAAATTACACTAATCTATAAAGTAAACTAAACTAAACTAAATAAACCTAACCTAACCTAACCTCACCGAACCTAGCCTAACCTAACCTTACCTAAATTAAACTGAACTAACCTAATCTAACCTAACCCAAACTAAATTAATCTAAACTAACCTAACCTAATCTATCCTACCTAACCTAAACTAAACTAAACTATAAACTAAATTAAACTAAACTATAAATAATCTAAAAACTAAACTAAACTAAACTAAGCCAAAAACTGAACTAAACTAAGCTACACTAAATTAACCTAACATATCCTAACCTAACCTATGTATACTAAATAGTATAATAGTATACTATGTATACTATGTATACTAAACTAAACTCAACTATAAACTAAACTATAAATTAACTAAACTAAACTAAACTATAAACTAAACTATAAAGTAAACTAAACTAAACTATAAAGTAGATTAAACTAAACTATACTAAACTAAACTAAACTTACCTAATCTAAACTCATCTAAACTAAACTAAACTAACTTAACCTAAACTAAACTAAACTGAATTAAACTAAACTACATTCAACTAAACTAAACTAAACTAAACTAACCTAAACTAACCTAACATAACCTAACATAACCTAAATTAAACTAAACTAAATTAAACTAAACTAATCAAAACTAAACTAAACTATACTAAACTAAACTAAATTTAACTATAAACTAAACTATAAAGTAAACTTAACTAAATAATAAACTAAACTATAAACTAAATTAAATTAACTAAACTAAACTATAAACTAAACTAAAATAAACTAAACTAAACGAAACTAAACTATACTAAACTAACTAAACTAACCCAAGCTAACGTAACCTAACCTAATATAACCGAAGTTTTCAACCTTCAAAAATAAATTTTTTCTTTTCGGGATTCTTTCCGCATAATATGCTTTTCTAAGGTTATCAAACTACAAAAATGAAAGAGAACCAGTTATCTCAAATAAGAACGGAAAAAAAGTGATTCTATTGTGGTTTGCAACCATCGAAATAAATCTTTTGTTTTCGCGAATCTTTCTTCATATTATGCTTTTCTAAAGCTATCAAACTAGAATAATGAAGGAGAAATACTTATCTCCATTTGAAACGCAAAAAAAAAAAAAAAAAAAAAAAAATAAACAGATTCTTTTGGTTTCCAACCTTAGAAAATAAGTTTTTTTTCCTTTAGAGATTCTTTCCGCACAATATGTTTTCCTAAGGCTATCAAAGTGGAAACATGAAAGAAAGCCATTTACCGCAAAAAAGAACGGAAAAAAAAGTGATTCTAATGAAGTTTCCAACCATGGAAATAAATATCTTCTATTAGCGAATCTTTCTTGATTTTATGCTTTTCTAAGGCTATCAAACTAGAATAATGAAGGAGAAATAGTTAACTCCATTTCAGACGCAAAAAAAGCAGATTCTTTTGGTTTCCAACCTTCGAAAATAATTTTCTTCCTACCAAAACTAACCTTACCTAACCTAAACCAAACTAAAATAAATTAAACTAAACTCAATATAACTAAACTAAACTAAAATAAACTAAACTAAACTAAACGAAACTAACTAAACTAAACTAAACTAACCTAACCTTACCTAACCTAACCTAACCTAACCTAAACTAAACTAAACTAAACTAACCTAACCTAACCTAACGTAAACTAAACTAAACTAAACTAAATTAACAAAACTAAACTAAACTAAACTATAAACTAAACTTAACTATACTATAAACTAAACTATAAACTAAACTAAACTAACCTAACTAAAACATAACTAAACTTAACTAAACTAATCTAACCTAAATTAAAATAAATTAAACAAAACTAAACGAAACTAAATTAAGCTAAACTAAATTAACCTAACCTAACCTTACCTAAACTACACTAAACTAAACTTACCTAACTTAACGTAACCTAAAGTAAACTAAACTGAACTAAACTAAACGAAACTAAAGTATAAACTAAACTATAAACTAAACTAAACTAAACTATAAACTTAACTAAACTAAACTAAACTAACCTAACCTAATCTAACCGAACCTAAACAAACATAACCTAACCTAAACGAAACTAAACTAAAATAAACTAAACTAAGCTATACTAAACCAAACTAAACTAAATTCAACTAAATTAAACTAAACTAAACTAAACTGCACTAACCTAACCTAACCTAATCTAATCTAAACTAAAGTAAACTAAACCAAACCAACCTAGCCTAAACTAACCTAAACTAAACTAATCTAACCTAACTTAACTAAACTAAACAAAACAAAACTAAACTAAACTAAATTGAACTATAAACTAAACTATATACTTAACTAAACCAAATTAACTACCCTAAAATATAAACTAAACTAAACTGCACTAAACTAACCTAACATATGCTAAGCTAACCTATACTAAACTATACTAAACTAAACTCAACTATAAACTAAACTATAAATTAACTAAACTAAACTAAACCATAAACATAACTATAAAGTAAACTAAACTAAACTAAACTATAAACTAGATTAAACTAAACTATACTAAACTAAACTAAACTAACCTAATCTAAACTCAACTAAACTAAACTAAACTAATTTAACCTAACCTACACTAAACTGAATTAAACTGAACTAAATTCATCTAAACTAAACTAAACTAAAATAACCTAACCTAACCTAAACTTAATTAAACTTAACTAAATTATCCTAACCTAACCTAAAGTAAACTAAACCAAACTAAACGAAAGTATACTAAAATAAACTAAACTAACCTAACCTAAAGTCACCTAACATAACCTAACCGAAGTTTTCAACCATCAAAAATAAATTTTATCTTTTCCGGAGTCTTTCCGCATAATATGCTTCTCTAAGGTTATCAAACTACAAAAATGAAAGAGAACCAGTTATCTCAAATAAGAACGGAAAAAAGGTGATTCTAATGAGGTTTGCAACCATCTAAATAAATCTTTTCTTTTCGCGAATCTTTCTTCATTTTATGCTTTTTTTTGGCTATCAAACTACAATAATGAATGAGAAATAGTTATCTCCATTTGAAACGCAAAAAAAAAAACGCGATTCTTTTGGTTTCCAACCTTCGAAAATAATTTTTTTTTTTCGATATTCTTTCCGCATAATATGCTTTTCTAAGCCTATCAAAGTAGAAAAATGAAAGAAAACAATTTATCGCAAATAAGAACGGAAAAAAAAGTGATTCTAATGAAGTTTCCAACCATCGAAATAAATATCTTCTATTCGCGAATCTTTGTTGATTTTATGCTTTTCTAAGGCTATCAAACTAGAATAATGAAGGAGAAATAGTTAACTCCATTTGAGAAGCAAAAAAAGCAGATTCTTTTGGTTTCTAACATTCGAAAATAATTTTCTTCCTAACTAAACTAATTAACCTAACCTAAAACAAACTAAACTAAATTAAACTAAACTCAATAAAACTAAACTTAACTAAAATAAACTAAACTAAAATAAACGAAAATAACTAAACTAAACGAAACTAACCAAACTAAACTAACCTACCCTAACCTAACATAACATAATCTAACTTAACCTAAACTAAATAAAAATAAATTAAACCAAACTAAATTAACCTAACCTAACCTAACCTAACCTAAAATAAACTAAATTAAACTAAACTAAACTAAACTAAACTAACCTAACCTAACCTATCCTAAACTAAACTAAACTAAAGTAAACTAAACTAAATTAAACTAAAGTAAACTAACCTAACCTAATCTAACCTAAACTAAACTAAATTAAACCAAACTAAACTAAACTAAAGTAAACTATAAGCTAAATCATAAACTAAACTAAACTATAAACTAATCTAAATTATAAACTAAACTAAACTAAACTAAACTAACCTAACCTAACCTAACCTAACATTACCTAAACTAAACTAAACAAAACTAAACTAAAATAAACTAACCTAACCTAACCTAACCTCACCTAACCTAACCTAACCTAACGTATCCTAAACTAAACAAAAGTAAACTAACCTAATGAAACCTAAACTAAACTAATCTAAACTAAACTAAAATAAACTATTCTATAAACTAAACTAAACTAAACTAAACTAACCTAACCCAACCTAATCTAACCTAAACTAAACTAAACTAAACTAAACTAACCTAACCTAACCGAACCTAACCTAAAATAAACTAAACTAAATAACCTAACTAATCTAAACTAACCTGAACTAACCTAACCTTACCCAAATTAAACTAAACTAAACTAAACTAATCTAAACTAACCTAACCTAACCTAAACTAAACTAACCTAACCTAACCTAACCTAAACAAATTAAATTAAACTAAACTAACTAAGCTAAACTAAACTAAACTAAACTAACCGAACCTAACCTAAAATAAACTAAACTAAATAACCTAACTAATCTAAACTAACCTGAACTAACCTAACCTTACCCAAATTAAACTAAACTAAACTAAACTAATCTAAACTAACCTAACCTAACCTAACCTAAACTAAACTAACCTAACCTAACCTAACCTAAACTAAACTAGATTAAACTAAACTAACTAAGCTAAACTAAACTAAACTAAACTAACCGAACCTAACCTAACCAAACCTAACCTAACATAAACTAAACTAAACTAAGCTAAACTATCCCAACCTAACTTAAACGTAACTAAACTAAACTAAACTAATCTAAACCAAACTAAACTAAACTAAATTCAACTAAATTAAACTAAAGTAAACTACACTAACCTAACCTAACCTTTCCTAACCTAATCTAAACTAAACTAAACTAACATAATCCAAACTAACCTAAACTAAACTAAACTATAAACTAAAATATAAACTAAACTAAACTAAACTAATCTAAATTACACTAACCTAACCTAACCTTAATTAAACCAAACATAACTAACTTAACCTAACCTAACCTAACCTTACCTAATCTAATCTAAGCTAAACTAAACTAAACTAAACTAAATTATAATTAAACTATAAATTAAACTTAATTAAACTATAAACCAAACTATAAACTAAACTAAAATAAACTAAACTAACCTAACTTAACCTAAACTAACCTAACCTAACCTAAACTAAACTAAACTAAACGAACCTAACTTAACCTAAACTAACCTAACCTAAACTAAACTAAACTAACCTAAACTAAACAAAACTACACTAAACTAAACTAAACTAAACTAAATTTAACTATAAATTAACTATAAACTATACTTAACTAAATTATAAACTAAACTATAAACTAAATTATATTAACTAAACTAAAATAAACTAAACTAAACTAACCTATCCTAACCTAACATATCTTAATCTAACCTAAACTAAACTAGTCTAAACTAAACTAAACTAAACTATAAACTATACTATAAATTAAATAAACTAAACTAAATTATAAACTAAACTATCCTAACGTAACCTAACCTAAATTAAACTAAACTAAACTAAATTAAACTAAACTAAATCAAATTGAACTATAAACTTAACTATATACTTAACTAAACTAAATTAACTAAACTAAAGTATAAACTAAACTAAACTAAACTAACCTAACTTAACCTAACCTAACCTAACCAAAACTAAATTAAACTAAACTATAAAATAAACTATAAATTAAACTAAATTACACTAATCTATAAAGTAAACTAAACTAAACTAAATAAACCTAACCTAACCTAACCTCACCGAACCTAGCCTAACCTAACCTTACCTAAATTAAACTGAACTAACCTAATCTAACCTAACCCAAACTAAATTAATCTAAACTAACCTAACCTAATCTATCCTACCTAACCTAAACTAAACTAAACTATAAACTAAATTAAACTAAACTATAAATAATCTAAAAACTAAACTAAACTAAACTAAGCCAAAAACTGAACTAAACTAAGCTACACTAAATTAACCTAACATATCCTAACCTAACCTATGTATACTAAATAGTATAATAGTATACTATGTATACTATGTATACTAAACTAAACTCAACTATAAACTAAACTATAAATTAACTAAACTAAACTAAACTATAAACTAAACTATAAAGTAAACTAAACTAAACTATAAAGTAGATTAAACTAAACTATACTAAACTAAACTAAACTTACCTAATCTAAACTCATCTAAACTAAACTAAACTAACTTAACCTAAACTAAACTAAACTGAATTAAACTAAACTACATTCAACTAAACTAAACTAAACTAAACTAACCTAAACTAACCTAACATAACCTAACATAACCTAAATTAAACTAAACTAAATTAAACTAAACTAATCAAAACTAAACTAAACTATACTAAACTAAACTAAATTTAACTATAAACTAAACTATAAAGTAAACTTAACTAAATAATAAACTAAACTATAAACTAAATTAAATTAACTAAACTAAACTATAAACTAAACTAAAATAAACTAAACTAAACGAAACTAAACTATACTAAACTAACTAAACTAACCCAAGCTAACGTAACCTAACCTAATATAACCGAAGTTTTCAACCTTCAAAAATAAATTTTTTCTTTTCGGGATTCTTTCCGCATAATATGCTTTTCTAAGGTTATCAAACTACAAAAATGAAAGAGAACCAGTTATCTCAAATAAGACCGGAAAAAAAGTGATTCTATTGTGGTTTGCAACCATCGAAATAAATCTTTTGTTTTCGCGAATCTTTCTTCATATTATGCTTTTCTAAAGCTATCAAACTAGAATAATGAAGGAGAAATACTTATCTCCATTTGAAACGCAAAAAAAAAAAAAAAAAAAAAAAATAAACAGATTCTTTTGGTTTCCAACCTTAGAAAATAAGTTTTTTTTCCTTTAGAGATTCTTTCCGCACAATATGTTTTCCTAAGGCTATCAAAGTGGAAACATGAAAGAAAGCCATTTACCGCAAAAAAGAACGGAAAAAAAAGTGATTCTAATGAAGTTTCCAACCATGGAAATAAATATCTTCTATTAGCGAATCTTTCTTGATTTTATGCTTTTCTAAGGCTATCAAACTAGAATAATGAAGGAGAAATAGTTAACTCCATTTCAGACGCAAAAAAAGCAGATTCTTTTGGTTTCCAACCTTCGAAAATAATTTTCTTCCTACCAAAACTAACCTTACCTAACCTAAACCAAACTAAAATAAATTAAACTAAACTCAATATAACTAAACTAAACTAAAATAAACTAAACTAAACTAAACGAAACTAACTAAACTAAACTAAACTAAACTAACCTAACCTTACCTAACCTAACCTAACCTAACCTAACCTAAACTAAACTAAACTAAACTAACCTAACCTAACGTAAACTAAACTAAACTAAACTAAATTAACAAAACTAAACTAAACTAAACTATAAACTAAACTTAACTATACTATAAACTAAACTATAAACTAAACTAAACTAAACTATAAACTAAACTAAGATAAACTAAACTAAACTATAAACTAAACTAAACTATAAACTAAACTAAGATAAACTAAACTAACCTAACCTAACCTAAACTAAACTAAACTGAACTAACCTAACCTAAAATAAACTAAACTAAACTAAACTATAAACTAAACTATAAACTAAATGAACTAAACTAAACTATAAACTAAACTAAAATAAACAAAACTAAACTAATATAACTTAAACTAACCTAACCTAACCTAACCTAACCTAAACTAAACTAAACATAACTAAACTAAGCTAAGCTAATCTAAGCTAAATTAACCTAAACGAAACTAAACTAAACTAAACTAACTAACCTAAACTAACCTAAACTTACCTAACCTAAGCTAAACTAAACTAACTTAACCTAACCTAAACTAAACTAAACTAAACTGTATTCTAAACTAACTATAAACAACTATAAACTAAAGGAATCTGTAAACTAAACTAATCTAAACTAAACCAACCTAACCTAACCTAAACTAAACTGATCTAAACTAACCGAACCTAACGTAAACTAATGTTAACTATACTAAATTAAACTAAATTCAACTAAACTAAATTAAACTAAACTAAACTACGATAACCTAATCCAAACTAACCTAAACTAAACTAAACTATAAACTAAACTATAAACTAAACTATACTAAACTATAAACTAAACTAAACTATTAACTAAACTAAACTAAACTAATCTAAATTACACTAACCTAAACTAACCTTAACTAAACCAAAATAAACTAACTTAACCTAACCTAACCTAACCTTACCTAACGTAATCTAAGCTAAACTAAACTAAACTAAACTATAAACTATACTATAAACTAAATTTAATTAAACTATAAACTAAACTATAAACTAAAATAAACTAAACTATAAACTAAATTAACCTAAACTAAACTAAACTAACCTAACCTAACCTAAACTAACCTCAAATACACTAACCTAACATAACCTAAACTAAACTAAACTAAACGAAACTTAACGAAAGTAAACTAAACTAACCTAACCTAACTTAAAATAAACTAAACTATAAACTAAACTCAACTAAACTAAATTAAGTATAAACTAAATTAACTAAACTAACCTAACCTGACCTAACCTAAACTAATCAAAACTAACCTAACCTAACCTACCCTAACCTAACATAACCTGACCCAACCCTAATTAAACTAATCTAAACTAAAATAAACTAAACTATAAACTAAATTGTAAACTAAACTATAAACTAAACTAAACTAAACTTAACTATCCTAAAGTAACCTAACCTAAATTAAACCTAACTAAACTGAGCTAACCTAACCTCAACTTACCTAAACTAAACAAAACTAAACTAACCTAACCTATCCTAACCTAACTTAACCTAATCTAACCTAAACTAAACTAATCTAAACTAAACTAATCTAAACTATAAACTAAACTATAAATTAAACTAAACTAAACTAAATTATAAACTAAACTAAACTTAACTATCCTAAAGTAACCTAACCTAACCTAAATTAAACTAAACTTACCTAACCTACAATAAACTAAACTAAACTAAACTGTAAAATAAACCAAACTATTAACTAATCTATAAACTAATCTAAACTAAACTAAACAAAATAACCTAACCTAACCTATGGTAACCTAATCTAAACTAAACAAAACAAAATTAACCTAACCTAACTTAACCTAATCTAACCCAAAATAAACTAATCTAAACTAAACTAAGCTAAACTAAACTAAACTAAACTAACCTAACCTAACCTAAACTAAAATAAACTAACCTAAACTAACCTAACCTAAAATAAAATAAGCTGAACTATAAACTAAACTATAACCTAAATTAAAGTAAACTATAAACTAAAATAAACTAAACTAACCTTACCTAACCTAACCTAACCTAAACTAAACTAAACTATCCTAACCTAACCTAACCTAACCTAACCTAAACTAAACTAAACTAAATTAACCTAAACTAAAAAAAACTACACTAAACTTAACTAAACTAAACTAAATTTAACTGTAAATTAACTATAAACTAAACTCAACTAAATTATAAACTAAACTATAAACTAAATTATATTCACCAAACTAAAAGAAACTAAACTGAACTAAACTAAACTAAACTAACCTAACCTAAACTTAACTAAACTTAACTAAATTAACCTAACCTAACCTAAACTAAACTAAAATAAACTAAACGAAACTAAACTAAAATAAACTAAACTTACCTAACATAACCTAACCTAACATAACCTAACCGAAAATTCCAACCTTCAAAAATAAATTTTTTCCTATCGATATTCTTTCCGCATAATATGCTTTTCTACGGCTATCAAAAAACAAAAATGAAAGAGAACCAGTTATCTCAAAGAAGAACGGAAAAAAATGATTCTAATGAGGTTTGCAACCATCGAAATAAATCTTCTCATTTCGGGAATCTTTCTTGATTTTATGCTTTTCTAAGGCTATCAAATTCGAATAATGAAGGAGAAATCGTTAACTCCATTTTAGACGCAAAAAAAGAAGATTCTTTTGGTTTTCAACCATTGAAAATAATTTTTTTCCTAACTAAACTAACCTAACGTAATCTAAATTAAACTAAACTAAATTAAACTAAACTAAACGAAACTAACTAAACTAAACTAACTTAACCTAATCTAACCTAACATAACCTAACCTAAACTAAATAAAACTAAATTAAACCAAACTAAACTAACCTAACTTAATCTAACCTAAACTAAACTAAACTAAACTAAACTAAACTAACCTAACCAAACCTAACCTAAACTAAACTAAACTAAACTAAACTTACCCAACCTAACCTAACCTAACCTAAACTAAAATAAACTAAAATAAAATAACCTAACCTAAACTAACCTAAACTAAACTAAATTAAACTAAATTAAATTAAACTAAACTAAACTATAAGCTAAACTATAAACTAAACTAAACTAAACTAAACTAACCTAACCTAACCTAACCTGACCTAAACTAAACTAAACTAAACTAAACTAAACTAATCTAAACTAAACTAAATTAAACTATTGTATAAACTAAACTAACCTAACCTAGCCTAACCTAAACTAAACCAAACTAAACTAAAATAAACTATAAACTAAACTATAAACTAAACTACACTATAAACTAAACTATAAACTAAATTAATTAACTAAACTATAACCTAAACTAAACTTAACTAAACTAAACTAAACAAAACTTAATTAACCTAACCTAACCTAACTTAACTTAACTTAACATAAACTAAACTAAACTAAACTAAGCTAACCTAACCTAACCTAAACGAAACTAAACTAAACTAAACTAATCTAAACCAAACTAAACTAAAATAAACTAAACTAAATTCAACTACATTCAAAACCAAATTAAACTACACTAACCTAACGCAACCTAATCTAATCTAAACTAAACTAAAATACACTAAACCAAACTAACCTAAGCCTAACTAACCTAAACTATCTAAACTAAACTGAACTTTAAACTAAACTATAAATTAAACTAAACTATAAACTAAAATAAACTAAACTATGAACTAAACTATAAACTAAACTAACCTAACCTTACCTAACCAAACATAACCTAAACTAAACTAAACTAAACTAAATTAAAATAAACTATTTTAACATAACCTAACCTAAATTAACCTTACATAAACTAATCTAACCTAAACTAAATTAAAGTAAACTAAATTATAAATTATACTATAAACTAATCTATAAACTAAACTAAACTATAAACTAAAATAAACTAAATTAAAATAAACTAAACTAAACTAACTAACCTAAACTAACCTAAACTTACCTAACCTAAGCTAAACTAAACTAACTTAACCTAACCTAAACTAAACTAAACTAAACTGTATTCTAAACTAACTATAAACAACTATAAATTAAGGAAACTATAAACTATACTAAACTAAACTAACCTAACCTAACATAACCTAAACTAAACTAATCTAACATAACCCAACCTACCCTAAACTAAACTAATGTAAACTAAACTAACCTAACCTAACCTAACCTAAACTAACCTAACCTAAACTAAATTAAACTAAACCATGCCATAAACTAAACTAAACTAAACTAAACAAATCTAATCTAATATAACCTACCCTAACGTAACCTAAACTAAACCAAACTAACCTAACCTAACCTAACCTAATGTAAACTTATCTAAACTAAAATAAACTGAACTAAACTATACTAAACTATATACTATACTATAAACCAAAGCAAACAAAATTATAAACTCAACAATAAACTAAACTAAACTAAACTGAACTAAACTAACCTAACCTAAACATAACTAAACTTAACTAAACTAATCTAACCTAACCTAAACTAAACTAAACTAAACGAAACTAAATTAAGCTAAACTAAACTAACCTAACCTAACCTTACCTAAACTAAACTAAACTAATCTTACCTAACTTAACCTAACCTAAAGTAAATAAACTAAACTAAACGAAAGTAATCTATAAACTGAACTATAAACTAATTAAACTAAACTAAATTAAACTATAAACTTAACTAAATTAAACTAAACTAAACTAACCTAACATAACCTAACCAAACCTAAACTAAACTAAACAAAACTAAACTAAACTAAACTAAATTAAACTATAAACTAAACTATATACTTAACTAAACCAAATTAACTACACTAAAATATAAACTAAACTAACCTAAACTAAACTAAACTAAACTAAACTAACCTAAACTAAACATAACTAAACTTAACTAAACTAATCTACCCTAACCTAAACTAAACAAAACTAAACTAAACGAAACTAAACTAAGCTAAACTAAACTAACCTAAGCTAACCTTACCTAAACTAAATTGAACTAAACTTACCTAACTTAACCTAACCTAAAATAAACTAAATTAAACTAAACTAAACGAAACTAAACTATAAACTAAATTATAAACTAAACTAAACTAAACTAAATTAAACTTAACTATCCTAAAGTAACCTAACCTAAACTAAACTTAACTAAACTAACCTAACTTAACCTAAACTAAACTATAAACTAAACTAAACTATAAACTAATCTAAACTAAATAATATACTAAATTAAACTAAACTAAACTAACCTAACCTAACCTAAACTAAACTAAACTAGAAACTAAACTAAACTAAGCTAAACTAACTTAATCTAACCTAACCTAACCTAAACTAAACTAAACTAGAAACTAAACTAAACTAAACTAAACTAACTTAATCTAACCAAAAATAAACTAAATTAAACTAAACTATAAACTAAACATATGTACACTATAAACTAAACATAAATAAACTAAACTATGAACTAAACTAAGCTAAACTAAACTAAACTAAACTAACCTAACCTAACCTAAAATATACAAAAATAAACTAACCTAACATAGCCTAAACTAAACTAAACTAAACGAAACTAAACTAATCTAAACTAACCTAACCTAACTTAAACTAAACTAAACTAACCTATAAACTAAACTAAATTAAATTAACTGCAAAACTAAACTAAACTAACCTAACCTAAACTAAAAAAAACTAAACTAACCTAACCTACCCTAACCTAAATTAACCTAACCTAAACTAAACTAAACTAAACTATAAACTAAATTATAAACTAAACTATAAAGTAAACCAAACTAAACTATAAACTAAACTAAACTAATCTAAACTAAACTATCCTAACGTAACCTAATCTAACCTAAATTAAACCTAGCTAAACTAACCTAACCTAACGTAAACTGAACTAAACTAAACCAATATCTAAACTAAACTATAAATTCAACTAAACTATAAACTAAACAAAACTAAAATATATATTAAACTAAATTAAACTAAACTAAACTAACCTAACCTAACCTAACTTAAATTAAACTAAACTAACCTAACATAGCCTAACCTAAACTGAACTAAACTAAACTAAACTATTATCTAAACTATAAACTAAACTAAACTAAACAAAATAACCTAACCTAACCTAACGTAACCTAACCTATACTAAACAAAACTAAACCAACCTAACCTAACTAACTTAAACTAACCTAACCTAAACTAAACTAATCTAAACTAAACTAAACTAAACTAAACTAAACTAAACAAAACTATAAACTAAACTATAAACTAAATTTAACAAAACTATAAACTAAACTATAAATTAAACTACACTAAACTAAACTAAACTATAAACTAAACTACACTAAACTAAACTAACCTAACCAAACCTAATCTAACCTAACATAACCTAACTCAACATAACCTAACCTAACATCACCTAACCTTATCTAACCTATCCTAAACTAAACTAAACTAAACTATAAACTAAACTATAAATTAACTAAACTAAATTAAACTATAAACTAAACTAAACTAAACTATAAACTAGACCAAACTAAATTAAACTAAACTAAACTAACCTAACCAAACCTAACCTAAATTAAACTAAACCAAACTAACGTACCCTAACCTAACCTAACGTTTCCTAAACTAACCTAACCTAACCTAAGCTAACCGAAACTAAGCTAAACTAAAATAATCTCAACTAAACTATAAACTAAAATATAAACTAAATTATAAACCAAAATAAAACAATAAACTAAAGTAATCTAAACTAAACTAAACTAATCTAACCTAACATAACCTAAACTAAACAAACCTAACCTAACCTAAACTAAACTAAACTAAACCAAACTAAACTAACATTACCTAACCTAACCTAACATAACCTAAACTAAAATAAATTAACTAACCTAACATAACATAACCTAATGTAAACTGAAATAAACTAAACTATACTAAACTAAACAAAACTAAACTAAACTAAACTGTAAACTAAACTATAAACTAAACCTTAAACTAAACTTAACTAAACTATAAAATAAACTATAAAATAAACTATATACTAAACTAAGATATACTAGACTAAACTAAACTAAACTAACCTAACCTAACCTAAACTAAACTAAACTAACCTAACCTAACCTAACCTAAAACAAACTAAAGTAAACGAATAAAAACTAAACTAAACTAAACTAACCTAACCTAACCTAAACTAAACTAACCTAACATAACTTAACCTAAACTTAATTAAATTAAACTAAATAAACTAAACTAAATTAACTATAAACTAAACTAAACTAACATAACCTAACCTAACCTAACCTAAACTAAACTATAAACTATACTATAAACTAATCTATAAACTAAACTAAACTAAACTAAACTATAAACTAAAATAAACTAAACCAAATTAAACTAAATGAAACTAACTAACCTAATCTAAGCTAAAGTAAATTAACCTAACCTAACCTAATCTAAACTAAACTATATTCCAAATTAACTATTAAAAAACTATAAACTTAAGTAAACTATAAACTAAACTAAACTAAACTAATCAATCCTAACATTACCTAACCTAAACTAAAGTAGTCTAACCTAACCTAAATTAACCTAAAATAAACTAAACTACATTGTAAACTAAACTATAAACTAAACTATCCTATCAACTAAACTAAACTAATCTAAACTAAACTAAACCAAAATCACCGTACCCAACCTAACCTAACCGAACCTAACCTACACTAAACTAAACTAAACTAACCTAACCTAACCTAACCTAACCTGAACTAACCTAACATAAACTAAACTAAACTAAAACAAATTAAACTAAACTAAACGAAACTAAACTAAACTATAAACTAAATTAAACTAAACTATAAACCTAACTATAAACTAAACTAAACTAAACTATAAACTAAACTGAAATAAACAATACTAAACTAATATAACCTAACCTAACCTATCCTAACCTAACCTAATCTAAACTAAACTAAACTAAACTAACCTAACTTAACCTAACTTAACTTAACTAAACTAAACTTAACGCACCTAACCTATCCTAACCTAACGTAACATAAACTAAACTAAACTAAACTAAGCTAAGCTAAGCTAATCTAACATAACCTAAACGAAACTAAACTAAAGTAAACTAAACTAAACTAAACTAAACCAAACAAAACTAATCTAAACTATAAACTAAAGTTGTTTTAACTAAACTAATCTATAAACAAAACTATAAACTAATCTAAACTAATATAACTTAACCTAACCTAAACCAAACTAACTAAACTAACCGAACCTAACCTAAACTAATCTTAACTAAAATAAACTAAACTAAATTAAACTAAACTAAATTAAACTAAACTAAACAACACTAACCTAACCTTTCTTAACCTAATCTAAACTAAACTTAACTAAATTAACCTAACACAAACTAACCTAAACTAAACTAAACTATAAATTAAACTATAAACTAAACTATAAACTAAACTAAACCAATGTAAATTACACTAACCTAACCTAACCTTAACTAAACCAAACTAAACTAACTTAACCTAACCTAACCTAACCTGACCTAATCTAAGCTAAACTAAACTAAAGAAAACTAAACTAAATTATAAACTAAACTATAAAGTTTACTTAATTAAAATATAAACTGAACTATAAACTAAACTAAAATAAACTAAAGTAACGTTTCCTAACCTAACCTAACATAACCTAAACTAAACTAACTAACTTAACTTAACCTAACCTAACCTAACCTAACTTCAACTAAACTAAACTAAACTAAACTAAACTAACCTAAACTTAACAAAACTACACTAAACTAAACTAAACTAAACTAAATTTAACTATAAATTAACTATAAACTATACTTAACTGAATTATAAAGTAAACTATAAACTAAATTATATTAACTAAACTAAAATAAACTAAACTAAACTAAACTAAACTAACCTAACCTAACCTAAACTTAAGTAAACTTAACTAAATTAACAAAACCTAACCTAACCTAAACTAAACTCAAATAAACTAAACGAAACTAAACTAAACTAAATTAAACTAAAATTACCTAACCTAATCTAACCTAACCTAACCGAAATTTCCAACCATCAAAAATAAATGGTTTCTTTTCGAGAATCTTTCCGATATAATATGCTTTTCTAAGGTTATCAAACAACAAAAATGAAAGAGAACCAGTTATCTCAAATAAGAACGGAAAAAAGGTGATTCTAATGAGGTTTGCAACCATCGAAATAAATCTTTTCTTTTCCGAATCTTTCTTGATTTTATGCTTTTCTAAGGCTATCAAATTACAATAATGAAGGAGAAATGGTTAACTGCATTTGAGACGTAAAAAAAGAAGATTCTTTTGGTTTCCAACCAACTAAAATAATTTTTTTTCTAACTAAACTAAACTAACATATCCTAAATTAAACTAAACTAAACTAAACTAAACTAAACTAAACGAAACTAACTAAACTAAACTAACTTAACCTAACCTAACCTAACATAACCTAACCTAAAATAAAAAAAGTAAATTAAACAAAACTAAACTAACCTAACCTAACCTAAATTAAACCAAACTAAACTAAACTAAACTAACCTAATCTACCCTAACCTAAACTAAACAAAACTAAACTAAACGAAACTAAACTAAGCTAAACTAAACTTACCTAACTTAACCTGACCTAAAGTAAACTAAATTAAACTAAACTAAACGAAACTAAACTATAAACTAAACTATAAACTAAACTAAACTAAACTATATACTAAACTAAACTAAACTTAACTATCCTAAAGTAACCTAACCTAAACTAAACCTAACTAAACTAACCTAACCTAAATTAAACTATACTAAACTAAACTAAACTAACCTAATCTAAACTAAACTACACTAAACTACACTATCTTAACCTGACCTAAACTAAACTGAATTAAACTCAACTAAATTCAACTAAAGTAAACTAAACTAAACTAACCTAACTTAACGTAACCTAACCTAACATAACCTAAACTAAACTAAACTAAACTAAACTAAACTAAACTAAACCAAACTAAACTAAAATAAACTAGAAACAAAACTATAAACTAAACTAAACTAAACTATAAACTAAACTAAACTTGACTAAACTAAACTAAACTAAACTGAACTAACCTAACCTAACTTAACTTATTATAAACTAAACTAAACTAAACTAAGCTAAACTAACCTAACCTAACCTAACCTAAACGAAACTAAACTAAACTCAAGTAAACTAATCTAAACCAAACTAAACTAATCTAAACTAAATTCAACTTAATTAAACTAAACTAAACTAAACTACACTAAGCTAACCAAACCTAATCTAATCTAAACTAAACTAAACTAAACCAAACCAACCTAGCCTAACTAACCTAAACTATCTAAACTAAACTAAACTGAACTATAAACTAAACTATAAATTAAATTAAACTATAAACTAAACTAAACTAAACTATCAACTAAACTATAAATTAAACTAACCTAACCTAACCTAACATAACCTAAACTAAACTAAACTAAAATAAACTAATTTAAAATAACCTAACCTAGCCTAACCTTACCTAACCTAATCTAACCTAAACTAAACTAAACTAAACAAAACTAAACTAAACTAAACTAAATTGAACTATAAACTAAAATATATACTTAACTAAACCAAATTAACTACACTAAACTAAAAACTAAACTAGCCTAAACTATACTAAACTAAACTAAATTAACCTAAACTAAACATAACTCAACTTAACTAAACTAATCTACCCTAACCTAAACTATACAAAACTAAACTAAACGAAACTAAACTAAGCTAAACTAAACTTACCTAACTTAACCTGACCTAAAGTAAACTAAATTAAACTAAACTAAACGAAACTAAACTATAAACTAAACTATAAACTAAATTAAACTAAACTATAAACTAAACTAAACTAAACTACAAACTAAACTAAACTAAACTTAACTATTCTAAAGTAACCTAACCTAAACTAAACCTAACTAAACAAACCTAACCTAAATTAAACTATACTAAACTAAACTAAACTAACCTAATCTAAACTAAACTAAACTAAACTACACTATCTTAACCTGACCTAAACTAAACTGAATTAAACTCAACTAAATTCAACTAAAGTAAACTAAACTAAACTAACCTAACCTAACGTAACCTAACCTAACATAACCTAAACTAAACTAAACTAAACTAAACTAAACAAAACTAAACTAAACTAAACCAAACTATACTAAATTTAACTATAAACTAAGCTATAAACTAAACTTAACTAAATAATAAACTAAACTATAAACTAAATTAAATTAACTAAACTAAACTATAAACTAAACTAAAATAAAGTAAACTAAACTAAACTAAAATAACCTAACCTAACCTAAACTTAACTAAACTTAACCAAATTATCCTAACCTAACCTAAACTAAACTAAACCAAACTAAACGAAACTAAACTATACTAAACTAAACTAAACTAACCTAACCTAACCTAACCTAACCTAACCGAAGTTTTCAACCTTCGAAAATAAATTTTTTCTTTTCGGGATTATTTCCGCATAATATGGTTTTCTAAGGCTATCAAAGAAGAAAATTGAAAGAAAACCATTTATCGCCAATAAGAACGGAAAAAAAAAGTGATTCTAATGAAGTTTCCAACCATCGAAATAAATATCTTCTATTCGCGAATCTTTCTTGATTTTATGCTTTTCTAAGGCTATCAAATTAGAATAATGAAGGAGAAATAGTTAACTCCATTTGAGAGGTAAAAAAAGCAGATTCTTTTGTTTCCAACCTTCGAAAATAATTTTCTTCCTAACAAAACTAACCTAACCTAACCTAAACCAAACTAAACTAAATTCTAAACTCACTAAAACTAAACCAAACTAAAATAAACTAAACGAAACTAACCGAAACTAACTAAACTAAACTAAACAAAACTAATCTAACCTTACCTAACCTAACCTAACCAAACCTAAACTAAACTAAACTAAACTATAAACTAAACTATAAACTAAACTTAACTATACTATAAACTAAAATATAAACTAAAATAAACTATACTATAAACAAAACTAAAGTAAACCAAACTAACCTAACAAAACCTAATCTAACCTAAATTAAACTAAACTAACCTTAGCTAACCTAACCTCAACTAACCAAAACTAAACTAAACTACACTAAATTGAACTATAAACTAAACTATATACTTAACTAAACCAAATTAACTACACTAAAATATAAACTAAACTAACCTAAGCTAAACTAAACTAACCTAAACTAAACATAACTAAACGTAACTAAACTAATCTACAATAACCTAAAGTAAACAAAACTAAACGAAACGAAAATTAACTAAGCTAAACTAAACTAACCTAACCTAACCTTAACTAAACTAAACTAAACTAAACTTACCTAACTTAACCTAACCTAAAGTAAACTAAATTAAACTAAACTAAGCGAAACTAAACTATAAACTAAACTAAATTAAGCTTAACTATCCTAAAGTAACCTAACCTAAACTAAACCTAACTAAACTAACCTAACTTAACGTAACTTAAACTAAACTAAACTAAAATAAAGTAAACTATAAACTAAACTATTAACTAAACTAAACTAAAGTATATATTAAATTAAACTAAACTAAACTAACCTAACCTAACTTAAACTAAACTAAACTAAACTAGAAACTAAACTAAACTAAACTAAATTAACTAAAAACTAAACTATACTTAATTAAACTAACCTAACCTAGCCTCACCTAACCTAAACTAAACAAAACTAAACTAAACTAACCTAAACTAAACAAAACTATACCGAACTAAACTAAACTAAACTAAATTTAACTATAAATTAACTATAAACTAAATTTAACTAAATTATAAAATAAACTATAAACTAAATTATACGAACTAAACTAAAATAAACTAAACTAAACTAAACTAAACTAACCTAACCTAACCTAAACTTAACTAAACTTAACTAAATTAACCTAATCTAAACTAAACTAAAATAAACTAAACGAAACTAAAATAAACTTACCTAACCTAAACTAACCTAACCTAACCGAAATTTCCAACCTTCAAAAATAAATTTTTTCTTTTCGATATTCTTTCCGCATAATATGCGTTTCTAAAGTTATCAAACAACAAAAATGAAAGAGAACCAGATATCTCAAATAAGAACGGAAAAAAGTGATTCTAATGAGGTTTGCAACCAACGAAATAAATCTTTTCTTTTCGTGAATCTTTCTTGATTTTATGCTTTTCTAAGGCTATCAAATTAGAATAATGAAGGAGAAACTCCATTTGAGACGCAAAAAAAAAGATTCTTTTGGTTTCCAACCATGGAAAATAATGTTTTCCGAACTAAACTAACCTAACTTAACCTAAATTCAACTAAACTAAATTAAACTTAACTAAACCAAACTAAACTAAACGAAACTAACTAAACTAATCTAACTTAACCCAACCTAACCTAACATAACCTAACCTAACCAAAACTAAATAAAAGTAAATTAAATCAAACTAAACTAACCTAACCTAGCCTAAACTAGACTATACTAAATTAAACTAAACTAAACTAAACTAACCTAACATAACCTAACGTAACCTAAACTAAAATAAACTAAAATAAACTAACCAAATATAACCTAACCTAAACTAAACTAAATTAAACTAAATTAAACTAAACTAAACTATAAACTAAACTAAAAACTAAACTAAACTAAACTAAAAACTAATCTAAAGTATAAAGTAAACTAAACTAAACTAAACTAACCTAACCTAACCTAACCTGACCTAAACCAAAATAAACTAAACTAAACTAACTTAACCTAACATAACCTAACCTAACCTAACCTAACCTATCTTAACCTAAACTAAACTACACTAAACTAAACTAAAGTACACTAACCTAATCAAACCTAAACTAAACTAATCTAAACTGAACTAAATTAAACTATTCTATATACTACACAAAACTAAACTAAACTAACCTAACCTAACGTAAACTAAACCAAACTTAACTAAAGTAAACTATAAATTAAACTATAAACTATATTAATTAACTAAACTATAAACTAAATTAAACTTAACTAAACTAAACTAAACTAAAATTAACTAACCTAACCTAACCTAACTTAACTTATAATAAACTAAACTAAACTAAACTAAGCTAACCTAACCTAACCTAACCTAACCTAAACGAAACTAAACTAAACTAAACTAAACTAATCTAAACCAAACTAAACTAATCTAAACTAAATTCAACTTAATTAAACTAAACTAAACTAAACTACACTAACCTAACCTAACCTAATCTAATCTAAACTAAACTAAACTAAACCAAACCAACCTAGACTAACAAACCTAAACTATCTAAAATAAACTAAACTGAACTATAAACTAAACTATAAATTAAACTAAACTATAAACAAAAAACTAAACTAAACTAAACTATAAACTAAACTATAAATTAAACTAACCTAACCTAACCTAACATAACCTAAACTAAACTAAACTAAAATAAACTAATTTAAAATAACCTAACCTAACCTTACCTAAACTAAACTAAACTAAACTTACCTAACTTAACCTGACCTAAAGTAAACTAAATTAAACTAAACTAAACGAAACTAAACTATAAACTAAACTATAATCTAAATTAAACTAAACTATAAACTAAACTAAACTAAACTTTACTATCCTAAAGTAACCTAACCTAAACTAAACCTAACTCAACTAACCTAACGTAACCTAAAGTAAACTAAACTATACTAAACTATAAACTAACCTAAACTATAAACTAAACTAAACTATAAACTAAACTAAACTAAAATGTATACTAAATTAAATTAAACTAAACTAACCTAACCCAACTTAAACAAAACTAAACTAAACTATAAAATAAACTAAATTAAACTAAATTAACTATAAACTAAACTTAATTAAACTAACCTAACCTAACCTCACCTAACCTAAACTAAACAAATCTAAACTAAATTAACCTACCCTAACCTAAACTAAACTAATCTAAACTAAAATAAACTAAACTATAAATAAATTATATACTAAACTATAAAGTAAACTAAACTAAATTATAAACTAAACTAAACTAACTATCCTAACGTAAACAAACCTAACGTAAATTAAACTAAACTTACCTAACCTACACTTAACATAACTAAACTAAACTATAAACTAAACCAAACTATTAACTAAACTATAACCTAATCTAAACTAAACTAAACAAAATAACCTAACCTAGCCTATGGTAACCTAACCTAAACTAAACAAAGCTAAACTAAACAATAATAAACTATACTAAATTAAATTGAACTGTAAACTTAACTATATACTTAACTAAACTAAATTAACTAAACTAAAGTATAAACTAAACTAAACTAAACTAACCTAACTAAAACATAACTAAACTTAACTAAACTAATCTAACCTAAATTAAAATAAATTAAACTAAACTAAACGAAACTAAATTAAGCTAAACTAAACTAACCTAACCTAACCTTACCTAAACTACACTAAACTAAACTTACCTAACTTAACGTAACCTAAAGTAAACTAAACTAAACTAAACTAAACAAAACTAAAGTATAAACTAAACTATAAACTAAACTAAACTATAAACTTAACTAAACTAAACTAAACTAACCTAACCTAATCTAACCGAACCTAAACAAACCTAACCTAACCTAAACGAAACTAAACTAAACTAAACTAAACTAAACTAAACTAAACTAAACTAAACTAAACTAAGCTATACTAAACCAAACTAAACTAAATTCAACTAAATTAAACTAAACTAAACTAAACTGCACTAACCTAACCTAACCTAATCTAATCTAAACTAAAGTAAACTAAACCAAACCAACCTATCCTAAACTAACCTAAACTAAACTAATCTAACCTAACTTAACTAAACTAAACAAAACAAAACTAAACTAAACTAAATTGAACTATAAACTAAACTATATACTTAACTAAACTAAATTAACTACCCTAAAATATAAACTAAACTAAACTGCACTAAACTAACCTAACATATGCTAAGCTAACCTATACTAAACTATACTAAACTAAACTCAACTATAAACTAAACTATAAATTAACTAAACTAAACTAAACCATAAACATAACTATAAAGTAAACTAAACTAAACTAAATTATAAACTAGATTAAACTAAACTATACTAAACTAAACTAAACTAAACTAACCTAATCTAAACTCAACTAAACTAAACTAAACTAAACTAATTTAACCTAACCTACACTAAACTGAATTAAACTGAAGTAAATTCATCTAAACTAAACTAAACTAAACTAACCTAACCTAACCTAAACTTAATTAAACTTAACTAAATTATCCTAACCTAACCTAAAGTAAACTAAAACAAACTAAACGAAACTATACTAAAATAAACTAAACTAACCTAACCTAAAGTCACCTAACATAACCTAACCGAAGTTTTCAACCATCAAAAATAAATTTTATCTTTTCCGGAGTCTTTCCGCATAATATGCTTTTCTAAGGTTATCAAACTACAAAAATGAAAGAGAACCAGTTATCTCAAATAAGAACGGAAAAAAGGTGATTCTAATGACGTTTGCAACCATCTAAATAAATCTTTTCTTTTCGCGAATCTTTCTTCATTTTATGCTTTTTTTTTGGCTATCAAACTACAATAATGAATGAGAAATAGTTATCTCCGTTTGAAACGCAAAAAAAAAAAAACGCGATTCTTTTGGTTTCCATCCTTCGAAAATAATTTTTTTCTTTTCGATATTCTTTCCGCATAATATGCTTTTCTAAGCCTATCAAAGTAGAAAAATGAAAGAAAACAATTTATCGCAAATAAGAACGGAAAAAAAAGTGATTCTAATGAAGTTTCCAACCATCGAAATAAATATCTTCTATTCGCGAATCTTTGTTGATTTTATGCTTTTCTAAGGCTATCAAACTAGAATAATGAAGGAGAAATAGTTAACTCCATTTCAGACGCAAAAAAAGCAGATTCTTTTGGTTTCCAACCTTCGAAAATAATTTTCTTCCTACCAAAACTAACCTTACCTAACCTAAACCAAACTAAAATAAATTAAACTAAACTCAATATAACTAAACTAAACTAAAATAAACTAAACTAAACTAAACGAAACTAACTAAACTAAACTAAACTAAACTAACCTAACCTTACCTAACCTAACCTAACCTAACCTAACCTAAACTAAACTAAACTAAACTAACCTAACCTAACCTAACGTAAACTAAACTAAACTAAACTAAATTAACAAAACTAAACTAAACTAAACTATAAACTAAACTAAAATAAACGAAAATAACTAAACTAAACGAAACTAACCAAACTAAACTAACCTACCCTAACCTAACATAACATAATCTAACTTAACCTAAACTAAATAAAAATAAATTAAACCAAACTAAATTAACCTAACCTAACCTAACCTAACCTAAAATAAACTAAATTAAACTAAACTAAACTAAACTAATCTAAACTAACCTAACCTAACCTAACCTAAACTAAACTAACCTAACCTAACCTAACCTAAACTAAACTAGATTAAACTAAACTAACTAAGCTAAACTAAGCTAAACTAAACTAACCGAACCTAACCTAACCAAACATAACCTAACATAAACTAAACTAAACTAAGCTAAACTATCCCAACCTAACTTAAACGTAACTAAACTAAACTAAACTAATCTAAACCAAACTAAACTAAACTAAATTCAACTAAATTAAACTAAAGTAAACTACACTAACCTAACCTTTCCTAACCTAATCTAAACTAAACTAAACTAACATAATCCAAACTAACCTAAACTAAACTAAACTATAAACTAAAATATAAACTAAACTAAACTAAACTAATCTAAATTACACTAACCTAACCTAACCTTAATTAAACCAAACATAACTAACTTAACCTAACCTAACCTAACCTTACCTATCCTAATCTAAGCTAAACTAAACTAAACTAAACTAAATTATAATTAAACTATAAATTAAACTTAATTAAATTATAAACCAAACTATAAACTAAACTAAAATAAACTAAACTAACCTAACTTAACCTAAACTAACCTAACCTAACCTAAACTAAACTAAACTAAACGAACCTAACTTAACCTAAACTAACCTAACCTAACCTAAACTAAACTAAACTAAACTAACCTAAACTAAAAAAAACTACACTAAACTAAACTAAACTAAACTAAATTTAACTATAAATTAACTATAAACTATACTTAACTAAATTATAAACTAAACTATAAACTAAATTATATTAACTAAACTAAAATAAACTAAACTAAACTAACCTAACCTAACCTATACTTAAGTAAACTTAACTAAATTAACATAACCTAACCTAACCTAAACTAAACTAAAATAACCTAAACGAAACTAAACTAAACTAAACTAAACTTACCTAACCTAACCTAACCTAACCTAACCGAAATTTCCAACCTTCAAAAATAAATGTTTTCTTTTCGAGATTCTTTCCGCATAATATGCTTTTCTAAGGTTTTCAAACAACAAAAATGAAAGAGAACCATTTATCTATAATAAGAACGGAAAAATGGTGATTATAATGAGGTTTGCAACCATCGAAATAAATCTTTTCTTTTCCGAATCTTTCTGGATTTTATGCTTTTCTAAGGCTATCAAATTACAATAATGAAGGAGAAATGGTTAACTCCATTTGAGACGCAAAAAAAGAAGATTCTTTTGGTTTCCAACCATCGAAAATAATTTTTTTACTAACTAAACTAACCTAACCTATCCTAAATGAAACTAAACTAAATTAAACTGAACTAAACTAAACTAAACTAAACGAAACTAACTAAACTAAACTAACTTAACCTAACCTAACATAACCTAACCTAAAATAAATAAAAGTAAATTAAACCAAACTAAACTAACCTAACCTAACCTAAACTAAACTAAGCTAAACTAAACTAACCTAACCTAACCTAAACTAAACTAAACTAAACTAACCTAACCCAACCTAACCTAAACTAAACTGAACTAAAATAAACTAACCTAACCTAACCTAAACTAAACTAAATTAAACTAAATTGAACTAAACTAAATTATAAACTAAACTATAAACTAAACTAAACTACACATTAAACTAATCTAAAGTATAACTAAACTAAAATAAACTAAACTTACCTAATATAACCTTACCTGACCTAAACTAAACTAAACAAAACTAAACTAAATTAAACTAACCTAAGCTTACTTAGCCTAAACTAAAGTAAACTAAACTAAACTACAATAACCTAATCAAACCTAAACTAAACTAATCTAAATTAAACTAATTAAACTGTTCTATAAACTAAACTAAACTAAACTAAACTAACCTAACCTAACCTAACCTAACCAAAACTAAACCAAACTAAACTAAAATAAACTATAAACTAAACTAAACTAAAGTATAAACTAAATTATAAACTAAATTAATTAACTAAACTATAAACTAAACTAAGCTTAACTAAACTAAATTAAACTAAACTTAACTAACCTAACCTAACCTAACCTAACTTAACTTAACATAAACTAAACTAAACTAAGCTAACCTAACCTAACCTAACCCTACCTAAACGAAACTAAACTAAATTCAACTAAATTAAACTAAACTAAACTAAACTACACTAACCTAACCTAAACTAATCTAATCTAAACTTAAGTAAACTAAACCAAACCAACCTACCCTAAACTAACCTAAACTATCTAATTTAAACTAAACTGAAGTATAAACTAAACTGTAAACTAAACTAAACTAAACCACAAACTAAACTATAAACTAAACTAACCTAACCTAACCTAACCTAACATAACCTAAACTAAACTAAACTAAAATAAACTGATTTGACATAACCTAACCTAACCTAACCTTACCTTACCTAATCTAACCTAAACTAAACTAAACTAAAGTAAACTAAATTATAAACTATACTATAAACTAATCTATAAACTAAACTAAACTAAACTATAAACTAAAATAAACTAAACTAAACTAACTAGCCTAACCTAACCTAACCTTACCTAAGATAAACTAAACTAAACTATATTCTAAACTAACTATAAAAAACTATAAACTAAAGGAAACTATAAACTAAACTAAGCTAAACTAAACTAACCTAACCTAAACTAACCTAAACTAAACTAATCTAACCTAACTTTACATAACCTAAACTAAACAAATCTAAACTAAACTAAATGTAAACTAAAACTATAAACTAAACTGAACTATAACCTAAACTAAACTAATCTAAACTAAACTAAACTAAAATCACCTTACCCAGCCTAACCTAACCTAACCTAAACTAAACTAAACTAAACTAACCTAACCTAACCTAACCTAACCTTAACTACTCTAACCTACTCTAAATTAAACTAAACTAAACCATAAACTAAACTAAACTATACTAAACAACACTAATCTAATATAACCTAACCTAGCGTAACCTAAACTAAACCAAACTAACCTAACCTAAACTAACCTAAACTAAACTTAACTAAACTAAAGTAAACTAAATTAAACTATACTAATCTATAAATTAAACTATAAACTAAACTAAACAAAACTATAAACTAAACTATAAACTAAAATCAACTAAACTATAAACAAAACTAAAGTAAAGTAAACTAACATAACCTACCAAAACTAAACTAAACTAACCTTACCTAACCTAACCTAAACTAACGTAAACTAACCTAAATTAAACTAAACAAAACTAACCTAACCTAACCTAACCTAATCTAAACTAAACTAAACTAAACTAAATTCAACTAAACAAAATAAACTAAACTAAACTACACTAACCTAACCCTTCCTAACCTAATCTAAACTAAACTAAACTAAACTAACCTAATCCAAACTAACCTAAACTAAACTAAACTATAAACTAAATTATACTAAACTATAAACTAAACTATAAACTAAACTAAACTAAACTAATCTAAATTACACTAACCTAACCTAACCTAACTTAACCAAACTAAACTTAACGCACCTTACCTAACCTAACCTAACGTAACATAAATTAAACTAAACTAAACTAAGCTAACCTAAGCTAACCTAACCTAACCTAAACGAAACTAAACTAAACTAAACCAAACTAAACTAAATTCTAAACTAAACTATAAACTAAATTAAACTAAACTATAAATTAAACTATAAACTAATCTATACTAAACTAACCTAAACTAACCTAAACTAAACTGATCTAAACTAACCGAACCTAACGTAAACTAATCTCAACTAAACTAAACTAAACTAAATTCTACTAAACTAAATTAAACTAAACTAAACTACACTAACCTAACCTTTCCTAACCTAATCTAAACTAAACTAAAATAAACTAACATAATCCAAACTAACCTAAACTAAACTAAACTATAAACTAAACTATAAACTAAACTAAACTAAACTAATGTAAATTACACTAACCTAACCTAACCTTAACTAAACCAAACTAAACTAACTTAACCTAACCTAACCTAAACTGACCTAATCTAAGCTAAACTAAACTAAACAAAACTAAAGTAAATTATAAACTAAACTATAAAGTAAACTTAATTAAACTATAAACTAAACCATAAACTAAACTAAACTAAACTAAACTAACCTTTCCTAACCTAACCTAACATAACCTAAACTAAACTAACTAACCTAACTTAACCTAACCTAACCTAACCTGACCTAAACTAAACTAAACTAAACTAACCTAAACTAAACACAACTACACTAAACCAAACTAAACTAAACTAAATTTAACTATAAATTAACTATAAACTATACTTAACTAAATTATAAAGTAAACTATAAACTAAATTATATTAACTAAACTAAAATAAACTAAACTAAAGTAAACTAAACTAACCTAACCTAACCTAAACTTAAGTAAACTTAACTAAATTAACATAACCTAACCTAACCTAAACTAAACTAAAATAAACTAAACGAAACTAAACTAAACTAAACTAAACTAAACTTACTTAACCTAACCTAGCTCAACCTAACCGAAATTTCCAACCTTCAAAAATAAATGGTTTCTTTTCGAGAATCTTTCCGATATAATATACTTTTCTAAGGTTATCAAACAACAAAAATGAAAGAGAACCAGTTATCTCAAATAAGAACGGAAAAAAGGTGATTCTAATGAGGTTTGCAACCATCGAAATAAATCTTTTCTTTTCCGAATCTTTCTAGAATTTATGCTTTTCTAAGGCTATCAAATTACAATAATGAAGGAGAAATGGTTAACTCCATTTGAGACGCAAAAAAAGAAGATTCTTTTGGTTTCCAAATATCGAAAATAATTTTTTTACTAACTAAACTAACCTAACCTATCCTAAATTAAACTAAACTAAATTAAACTAAACTAAACTAAACTAAACGAAACTAACTAAACTAAACTAACTTAACCTAACCTAACCTAACATAACCTAACCTAAAATAAATAAAAGTAAATTAAACCAAACTAAACTAACCTAACGTAACCTAAACTAAACTAAACTAAACTAAACTAACCTAACCTAAACTAAACTAAACTAAACTAACCTAACCCAAACTAACCTAAACTAAACTGAACTAAAATAAACTGACCTAACCTAACCTAAACTAAACTAAATTAAACTAAATTGAACTAAACTAAATTATAAGCTAAACTATAAATTAAACTAAACTAAACATTAAACTAATCTAAAGTATAAACTAAACTAAAATAAACTAAACTAACCTAACATAACCTTACCTGACCTAAACTAACTAAACAAAACTAAACTAAACTAAACTAACCTAAGCTTACTTAGCCTAAACTAAAGTAAACTAAACTAAACTACAATAACCTCACCCAACCTAAACTAAACAAAACTAAACTAACCTAACCCATCCTAACCTAACTTATCCTAATCTAACCTAAACTAAACTAGTCTAAACTAAACTAAACTAAACTATAAACTAAACTATAAATTAACTAAACCAAACTAAATTATAAACTAAACTAAACTAAACTAAACTATCCTAACATAACCTAACCTAACCTAAATTAAACTAAACTAAACTTAACTAAACTAAACAAAACTAAACTAAACAAAACTAAACTAAACTAAACTAAATTGAACTATAAACTTAACTCTATACTTAACTAAACTAACCTAACCAAAATATAACTAAACTTAACTAAACTAATCTAACCTAACCTAAAATAAATTAAACTAAACTAAACGAAACTAAATTAAGGTACTCTAAACTAACCTAACCTAACCTAACCTAACCAATACTAAACTAAACTAAACTTACATAACTTAACCTAACCTAAAGTAAACTAACCTAAACTAAACTAAACGAAACTAAACTATAAAATAAACTATAAACTAAACTAAACTACACTAATCTATAAACTAAACTAAACTAAAATAAATAAACCTAACCTAACCTAACCTAACCGAACCTAGCCTAACCTAACCTTACCTAAATTAAACTCAACTAACCTAATCTAACCTAACCCAACCTAAATTAATCTAAAATAACCTAACCTAATCTAACCTACCTAACCTAAACTAAACTAAACTATAAACTAAATTAAACTAAACTATACATAAACTATAAACTAAACTAAACTAAACTAAGCCATAAACTAAACTAAACTAAACTAAACTACACTAAATTAACCTAACATATCCTAAGCTAACCTATACTAATGTACACTAAACTAAACTCAACTATAAACTAAACTATAAATTAACTAAACTAAACTAAACTATAAACTAAACTATAAAGTAAACTAAACTAAACTAAACTATAAACTAGATTAAACTAAACTATACTAAACTAAACTAAACTAACCTAATCTAAACTCAACTAAACTAAACTAAACTAACTTAACCTAACCTAAACTAAACTGAATTAAACTAAACTAAATTCAACTAAACTAAACTAAACCAACCTAAACTAACCTAACCTAACATAACCTAAATTAAACTAAACTAAATTAAACTAAACTAAACAAAACTAAACAAAAGTATACTAAACTAAACTAAATTTAACTATAAACTAAACTATAAAGTAAACTTAACTAAATAATAAACTAAACTATAAACCAAATTAAAATTAACTAAACTAAACTATAAACTAAACTAAAATAAACTAAACTAAACGAAACTAAACTATACTAAACTAACTAAACTAACCCAACCTAACGTAACGTAACCTAACCTAACCGAAGTTTTCAACCTTCAAAAATAAATTTTTTCTTTTCGGGATTCTTTCCGCATAATATGCTTTTCTAAGATTATCAAACTACAACAATGAAAGAGAACCAGTTATCTCAAATAAGAACGGAAAAAAAGTGATTCTAATGAGGTTTGGAATCATCGAAAAAAATCTTTTGTTTGCGCGAATCTTTCTTCATTTTATGCTTTTCTAAAGCTATCAAACTAGAATAATGAAGGAGAAATAGTTAACTCCATTTAAGACGCAAAAAAAGCAGATTCTTTTGGTTTCCAACCTTCGAAAATAATTTTCTTCCTAACAAAACTAACCTAACCTAACCTAAACCAAACTAAACTAAATTAAACTAAACTCAATAAAACTAAACTAAACTAAACTAAACGAAACTAACTAAACTAAACTAAACTAAACTAAACTAACCTTACCTAACCTAACCTAACCTAACCTAACCTAAACTAAACTAAACTAAACTAACCTAACCTAACCTAACGTAAACTAAACTAAACTAAACTAAACTAACATAACTAAACTAAACTAAACTATAAACTAAACTTAACTATACTATAAACTAAACTATAAACTAAACTAAACTATAAAATAAACTAAACTATAAACTAAACTAAGATAAACTAAACTAAACTATAAACTAAACTAAACTAAACTATAAACTAAACTAAGATAAACTAAACTAACCTAACCTAACCTAAACTAAACTAAACTGAACTAACCTAACCTAAAATAAACTAAACTAAACTATAAACTAACCTAAAATAAACAAAACTAAACTAATATAACTTAAACTAACCTAACCAAACCTAACCTAACCTAACGTAACATAATCTAAACTAAACTAAACTAAGCTAAGCTAAGCTAAGGTAAATTAACCTAAACGAAACTAAACTAAACTAAACTAAACTAAACCAAACTAAACTAAACAGAAACTATAAACTAAACTAAACTATAAATTAAACTATAAACTAATCTAAACTAAACCAACCTAACCTAACCTAAACTAAACTGATCTAAACTAACCGAACCTAACGTAAAATAATGTTAACTATACTAAACTAAACTAAATTCAACCAAACTAAATTAAACTAAACTAAACTACACTAACCTAACCTTTCCTAACCTAATTTAAACTAATCTAAACTAAACTAACCTATTCCAAACTAACCTAAACTAAACTAAAATATAAACTAAACTATAAACTAAAGTATACTAAACTAAAAAGTAAACTATAAACTAAACTAAACTAAACTAATCTAAATTACAATAACCCAACCTAACCTTAACTAAACCAAACTAAACTAACTTAACCTAACCTAACCTTACCTAACGTAATCTAAGCTAAACTAAACTAAACTAAATTATAAACTAAACTATAAACTAAATTTAATTAAACTATTAACTAAACTATGAACTAAACTAAAATAAACTAAACTATAAATTAAACTAAGCTAAACTAACTAAAATAAACTAACCTAACATAACCTATACTAAACTAAACTAAGCGAAACTAAACGAAACTAAACTAAACTAACCTAACTTAAAATAAACTAAACTATAAACTAAATTAACTAAAGTAAATTAAGTATAAACTAAATTAACTAAACTTACCTAACGTAACCTAACCTAAACTAAACAAAACTAAACTAACCTAACCTACCCTAACCTAACTTAACCTGACCCAACCCTAATTAAACTAATCTAAACTAAACTAAACTAAACTATAAACTAAATTATAAACTAAACTATAAAGTAAACTAAACTAAACTATAAACTAAACTAAACTTAACTATCCTAAAGTAACCTAACCTAAACTAAACCTAACTAAACTAAGCTAACCTAACCTCACCTAACCTAAACTAACCAAAACTAAACTATCCTAACATATCCTAACCTAACTTAACCTAATCTAACCTAAACTAAACTAATTTAAACTAAACTAAACTAAACTATAAACTAAACTATAAAGTAAACTAAACTAAACTAAATTATAAACTAAACTAAACTAAACAATCCTAACGTAACCTAACCTAACCAAAATTAAACTAAACTTACCTAACCTACACTAAACTAAACTAAACTATAAAATAAACCAAAATATTAAGTAATCTATAAACTAATCTAAACTAAACAAAATAACCTAACCTAACCTATCGTAACCTAATCTAAACTAAACAAAACTAAATTAACCTAACCTAACTTAACCTAACCTAACCTAAAATAAACTAATCCAAACTAAACTAAGGTAAACTAAACTAAACTAAACTAACCTAACCTAACCTAACCTAACCTAAACTAAACTAAACTAACCTAACCTAACCTAAACTAAAATAAACTAAACTATAAACTAAACTATAACCTAAATTAAAGTAAACTATAAACTAAAATAAACTAAACTAACCATACCTAACCTAACCTAACCTAACCTAAACTAAACTAAAATAACCTAACTTAACCTAACCTAACCTAAACTAAACTGAACTAAACTAAACTAACCTAACCTAACCTAACGTAAACTAAAATAAACTAAAATAAACTTACCTAACCTAAACTAACTTAAACTAAATTAAATTAAATTAAACTAAACTAAACTAAACTATAAGCTAAACTATAAACTAAACTAAACTATAAACTAATCTAAAGTATATACTAAACTAAACTAACCTAACCTAACCTGACCTAAACAAAACTAAACTAACCTAAACTAAACTAATCTAAACTAAACTAAATTAAACTATTCTATAAACTAAACTAAACTAAACTAAACTAACCTAACCTAGCCTATCCCAAACTAAACCAAACTAAACTAAATTAACTATAAACTAAGCTATAAACTAAACTAAACTATAAACTAAATTAATTAACTAAACTATAAACTAAACTAAACTTAACTAAACTAAACTAAACATAACTAACCTAACCTAACCTAACCTAACTTAACTTAACATAAACTAAACTAAACTAAGCTAACCTAACCTAACCACACCTAACCTAAACGAAACTAAACTAAACTAAACTAAATTCAACTAAATTCAACTAAACTTAACTACACTAACCTAACGTAACCTAATCTAATCTAAACTAAACTAAACTGCACTAAACCAAACTAACCTAAGCCTAACTAACCCAAACTATCCAAACTACACTAAACTATAAAGTAAACTATAAATTAAACTAAACTCTAAACAATAAACTAAAATAAACCAAACCATGAACTAAACTATAAACTAAACTAACCTAACCTAACCAAACATAACCTAAACTAAAGTAAACTAAAATAAACTAATTTAACATAACCTAACCTAACCTAACCTTACATAACCTAATCTAAATTAAACTAAATTAGAGTAAATTAAATTATAAACTATACTATAAACTAATCTATAAACTAAACTAAACTATAAAATAAACTAAACTAAACTAACTAACCTAAATTAACCTAACCTTACCTAACCTAAGCTAAACTAAACTAACCTAACCTAACTAAACTAAACTAAAGTAAACTAAACTGTATTCTAAACTAACTATATAAAACTCTAAACTAAACGAAACTATAAACTAAACTAAACTAAACTAAACTAACCTAAGCTAACGTAAACAACACTAATCTAACCTAACCTAACCTACCCTAAACTAAACTAATCTAAACTAAACTAAATTAAAATCACCTTACCCAACCTAACCTAACCTTACCTAAACTAAACTAAACCAAAGCAACCTAACCCAACCTAAACTAAACTAACCGAACCTAAACTAAATTAAACAAAAGTAAAATAAACTAAACTAAACCATAAACTCAACTAAACTAAACTAAACAAATCTAATCTAATATAACCTACCCTAACGTAACCTAAAATAAACCAAACTAACCTAACCTAACCTAACCTAAACTAAACTTATCTAAACTAAACTAAACTAAACTGTACTAAACTATAAACTAAATTATAAACTAAACTATAAACTAAACTAAACAAAACTATAAACTAAACAATAAACTAAACTAAACTAAACTAAACTAACCTAACCTAAACATAACTAAACTTAACTAAACTAATCTAACCTAACCTAAACTAAACTAAACTAAACGAAACTAAATTAAGCTAAACTAAACTAACCTAATCTAACCTTACCTAAACTAAACTAAACAAAACTTACCTAATTTAACCTAAGCTAAAGTAAACTAAACTAAACTAAACTAAACGAAACTAAACTATAAACTAAACTGTAAATTAAACTAAACTAAACTAAACTATACTATAAACTTAACTAAACTAAACTAAACTAAACTAAACTAACCTAACCTAACCTAACCGAACCTATCCTAACCTAACCTAAATTAAACTAAACCACCTAACCTAACCTTCCCTAACCTAAACTAATCTAAACTAACCTAACCTAACCTAACCTAAACTAAACTAAACTATAAACTAAATTAAACTAAACTATAAATAAACTATAAACGAAACTAAAATAAACTAAGCCATAAACTAAACTAAACAAAACTAAACTACACTAAACTAACCTAACTTATTCTAAGCTAACCTATACTAAACTAAACTAAACTAAATTATAGCTAAACTATAAATTAACTAAACTAAACTATTAACTAAACTGCAAAGTAAACTAAACTAAACTAAACTATAATCTATATTAAACTAAACTAAAGTAAACTAAACTAAACTAACCTAACCTAAACTCAACTAAACTACCTAACCTAATATAACCTAAACTAAACTAAACTAAACTAAACTAAACAAAACTAAACTTAACTAAACTAAACTAACCTAAATTTAACTATTAACTAAACTATAAACTAAACTTAATTAAACTATAAACTAAACTAAAAACTAAATTAAATTAACTAAACTAAACTATAAACTAAACTAAAATAAACTAAACTAAACTAAACTAAACTAACCTAACCTAAACTTAACCAAACTTAACTAAATTATCCTAACCTAACCTAAACTAAACTAAACGAAACTAAATTATACTAAACTAAACTAAAATAACCTAACCTAACGTAACCTAACCTAACCTAAACTAACCGAAGTTTTCAACCTTGAAAAATAAATTTTTTCTTTTCGTGATTCTTTCCGCATAATATGCTTTTCTAAGGTTATCAAACTAAAAAGTGAAAGAGAACCAGTTATCTCAAATAAGAACGGGAAAAAGTGATTCTTATGAGGTTTCCAACCATCGAAATAAATCTTTTGTTTTCGCGAATGTTTCTTCATTTTATTCTTTTTTATGGCTATCAAACTACAATAATGAATGAGAAATAGTTATCTCCATTTGAAACGCAAAAAAAACGCGATTCTTTTGGTTTCCAACCTTCGAAAATAATTTTTTTCTTTTCGATATTCTTTCCGCATAATATGCTTTTCTAAGCCTATCAAAGTAGAAAAATGAAAGAAAACCATTTATCGCATAATAAGAACGGAAAAAAAAGTGATTCTAATGAAGTTTCCAACCATCGAAATAAATATCTTCTATTCGCGAATCTTTGTTGATTTTATGCTTTTCTAAGGCTTTCAAACTAGAATAATGAAGGAGAAATAGTTAACTCCATTTGAGAAGCAAAAAAGCAGATTCTTTTGGTTTTCAACCTTCGAAAATAATTTTCTTCCTAACTAAACTAACTAACCTAACCTAAACCAAACTAAACTAAATTAAACTAAACTCAATAAAACTAAACTTAACTAAAATAAACGAAACTAACTAAACTAAACGAAACTAACCAAACTAAACTATCCTAACCTAACCTAACATAACATAATCTAACCTAACCTAAACAAAATAAAAATACATTAAACCAAACTAAATTAACCTAACCTAACCTCACCTAAAATAAACTAAATTAAACTAAACTAAACTAAACTAAACTAAACTAAAATAAACTAAACTAAACTAAACTATAAGCTAAATCATAAACTAAACTAAACTATAAACTAATCTAAATTATAAACTTAACTAAACTAAACTAACCTAACCTAACATAACCTAAACTAAACTAAACAAAACTACACTAAAATAAACTAACCTAACCTAACCTAACCTCACCTAACCTAACCTAACCTAACCTATCCTAAACTAAACAAAAGTAAACTAACCTAATGAAACCTAAACTAAACTAATCTAAAATAAACTAAAATAAACTATTCTATAAACTAAACTAAACTAAACTAAACTAAACTAACCTAACCTAACCTAATCTAACCTAAACTAAACTAAACTAAACTAAACTAACCTAACCTAACCGAACCTAACCTAAAATAAACTAAACTAAATAACCTAACTAATCTAAACTAACCTGAACTAACCTAACCTTATCTAAATTAAACTAAACTAATCTAAACTAAACTAATCTAAACTAACCTAACCTAACCTAACCTAAACAAAACTAACCTAACCTAACCTAACCTAAACTAAAATAAATTAAACTAAACTAACTAAGCTAAACTAAACTAAACTAAACTAACCGAACCTAACCTAACCTAACCTAACATAAACTAAACTAAACTAAGCTAAACTAACCCAACCTAACTTAAACGTAACTAAACTAAACTAAACTAATCTAAACCAAACTAAACTAAACTAAATTCAACTAAATTAAACTAAATTAAACTACACTAACCTAACCTTTCCTAACCTAATATAAACTAAACTAAACTAACATAATCCAAACTAACCTAAACTAAACTAAACTATAAACTAAACTATAAACTAAACTAAACTAAACTAATCTAAATTACACTAACCTAACCTAACCTTAAATAAACCAAACATAACTAACTTAACCTAACCTAACCTAACCTTACCTAACCTAATCTAAGCTAAACTAAACTAAACTAAATTATAATTAAACTATAAATTAAACTTATTTAAACTATAAACTAAACTATAAAATAAACTAAAATAAACTAAACTAACCTAACTTAACCTAAACTAACCTAACCTAAACGAAACTAAACTAAACGAACCTAACTTAACCTAAACTAACCTAACCTAAACTAAACTAAACTAACCTAAACTAAACAAAACTACACTAAACTAAACTAAACTAAATTTAACTATAAATTAAGTATAAACTATACTTAACTAAATTATAAACTAAACTATAAACTAAATTATATTAACTAAACTAAAATAAACTAAACTAAACTAACCTAACCTAACCTAAACTTAAGTAAACTTAACTAAATTAACATAACCTAACCTAACCTAAACTAAACTAAAATAAACTAAACGAAACTAAACTAAACTAAACTAAACTTAACTTACCTAACCTAACCTAAACTAACATAACCGAAATTTCCAACCTTCAAAAATAAATGTTTTCTTTTCGAGATTCTTTCCGCATAATATGCTTTTCTAAGGTTTTCAAACAACAAAAATGAAAGAGAACCATTTATCTCTAATAAGAACGGAAAAAAGGTGATTCTAATGAGGTTTGCAACCATCGAAATAAATGTTTTCTTTTCCGAATCTTTCTTTATTTTATGCTTTTCTTAGTCTATCAAATTAGAATAATGAAGGAGAAATGGTTAACTCCATTTGAGACGCAAAAAAATAAGATTCTTCTGGTTTCCAACCATCGAAAATAATTTTTTTACTAACTAAACTAATCTAACCTAACCTAAATTAAACTAAACTAAACTAAACTAAACGAAACTAACTAAACTAAACAGACTTAACCTAACCTAAACTAACATAACTTAACCTAAACTAAATAAAAGTAAATAAAACCTATCTAAACTATCCTAACCTAACCTAAACTAAACTAAACTAAACTATCCAAACCTAACCTAAACTAAACTAAACTAAACTAACCTAACCTAACCTAAACTAAAATAAACTAAAATAAACTTAACTAACCTTACCTAACCTAACCTAACCTAACCTAAACTAAACTAAAATAACCTAACTTAACCTAACCTAACCTAACTTTAACTCAACTAAACTAAACTAAACTAACCTAACCTAACCTAAACTAAACTAAACTAAATTAAACTAAACTAAACTAAACTAAACTATAAGCTAAACTATAAACTAAACTAACCTAAACTTTAAATTATTCTAAAGAATAAACTAAACTAAACTAAACTAACCTAACCTGAACTAAACTAAACTAAACAAAACTAAACTAAACTATACTAACCTAACCTAACTTAACCTAAACTAAGGTAAACTAAACTAAACTACAATAACCTAATCAAACCTAAACTTAACTAATCTAAACTAAACTAAATTAAACTATTCTATAAACTAAACTAAACTAAACTAAACTAACCTAACCTAACCTAACCAAAACTAAACTAAACCAAACTAAACTAAAATAAACTATAAACTAAACTATAAACTAAACTAAAGTATAAACTAAACTATATACTAAATTAATTAACTAAACTATAAACTGAACTAAACTTAACTAAACTATACTATACTAAACTTAACTAACCTTACCTAACCTAACCTAAGTTAACTTAACATAAACTAAACTAAACTAAGCTAACCTAACCCAACCTAACCTAACCTAACCTAAACGAAACGAAACTAAACTAAACTAAACTAAACTAAATTCAACTAAATTAAACTAAACTAAACTAAACTGCACTAACCTAACCTAACCTAACCTAATCTAATCTAAACTAAAGTATACTAACCCAAACCAACCTAGCCTAAACTAACCTAAACTAAACTAATCTAACCTAACTTAACTAAACTAAACAAAACTAAACTAAATTAACTAAATTGAACTATAAACTAAACTATATACTTAACAAAACTAAATTAACTACCCTAAAATATAAACTAAACTAAACTGCACTAAACTAACCTAACATATGCTAAGCTAACCTATACTAAACTATACTAAACTAAACTCAACTATAAACTAAACTATAAATTAACTAAACTAAACTAAACTATAAACCTAACTATAAAGTACACTAAACTAAACTAAACTATAAACTAGATTAAACTAAACTATACTAAACTAAACTAAACTAACCTAATCTAAACTCAACTAAACGAAACTAAACTAATTTAACCTAACCTACACTAAACTGAATTAAACTAAACTAAATTCAACTAAACTAAACTAAACTAACCTAACCTAACCTAAACTTAATTAAACTTAACTAAATTATCCTAACCTAACCTAAAGTAAACTAAACCAAACTAAACGAAACTATACTAAAATAAACTAAACTAACCTAACCTAAAGTCACCTAACCTAACCTAACCGAAGTTTTCAACCATCAAAAATAAATTTTATCTTTTCCGGAGTCTTTCCGCATAATATGCTTTTCTAAGGTTATCAAACTACAAAAATGAAAGAGAACCAGTTATCTCAAATAAGAACGGAAAAAAGGTGATTCTAATGAGGTTTGCAACCATCTAAATAAATCTTTTCTTTTCGCGAATCTTCCTTCATTTTATGCCTTTCTAAAGGTATCAAACTAGAATAATGAAGGAGAAATAGTTATCACCTTTAGAAACGCAAAAAAAAAAAAAAAAAAAAAAAAAAAAAAACAAATTCTTTTGGTTTCCAACCTTAGAAAATAAATTTTTTTCCTTTAGAGATTCTTTCCGCATAACATGCTTTTCTAAGGCTATCAAAGTAAAAAAATGAAAGAAAACCATTTATCGCAAATAAGAACCTAACCTAAACTTAACTAAAATAACCTAACTTAACCTAACCTAACCTAACCTTAACTCAACTAAACTAAACTAAACTAACCTAACCTAACTTAAACTAAACTAAACTAAACTAGAAACTAAACTAAACTAAACTAAATTAACTAAAAACTAAACTATACTTAATTAAACTAACCTAACCTAGCCTCACCTAACCTAAACTAAACAAAACTAAACTAAACTAACCTAAACTAAACAAAACTATACCGAACTAAACTAAACTAAACTAAATTTAACTATAAATTAACTGTAAACTAAATTTAACTAAATTATAAAATAAACTATAAACTAAATTATACGAACTAAACTAAACTAAACTAAACTAAACTAAACTAAACTAACCTAACCTAACCTAAACTTAACTAAACTTAACTAAATTAACCTAATCTAAACTAAACTAAAATAAACTAAACGAAACTAAAATAAACTTACCTAACCTAAACTAACCTAACCTAACCGAAATTTCCAACCTTCAAAAATAATTTGTTTCTTTTCGATATTCTTTCCGCATAATATGCGTTTCTAAAGTTATCAAACAACAAAAATGAAAGAGAACCAGATATCTCAAATAAGAACGGAAAAATGTGATTCTAATGAGGTTTGCAACCAACGAAATAAATCTTTTCTTTTCGTGAATCTTTCTTGATTTTATGCTTTTCTAAGGCTATCAAATTAGAATAATGAAGGAGAAATTGTTAACTCAATTTGAGACGCAAAAAAAGAAGATTCTTTTGGTTTCCAACCATGGAAAATAATTTTTTCCGAACTAAACTAACCTAACTTAACCTAAATTCAACTAAACTAAATTAAACTTAACTAAAACAAACTAAACTAAACGAAACTAACTAAACTAATCTAACTTAACCCAACCTAACCTAACATAACCTAACCTAACCAAAACTAAATAAAAGTATTTTAAATCAAACTAAACTAACGTAACCTAGCCTAAACTAGACTAAACTAAATTAAACTAAACTAAACTAAACTAACCTAACATAACCTAACGTAACCTAAACTAAAATAAACTAAAATAAACTAACCAAACATAACCTAACCTAAACTAAACTAAATTAAACTAAATTAAACTAAACTAAACTATAAACTAAACTAAAAACTAAACTAAACTAAACTAAAAACTAATCTAAAGTATAAAGTAAACTAAACTAAACTAAACTAACCTAACCTAACCTAACCTGACCTAAACTAAAATAAACTAAAATAAACTAACTTAACCTAACATAACCTAACCTAACCTAACTTAACCTAAACTAAACTAAACTAAACTAAACTAAAGTACACTAACCTAATCAAACCTAAACTAAACTAATCTAAACTGAACTAAATTAAACTATTCTATATACTAAACAAAACTAAACTAAACTAACCTAACCTAACGTAAACTAAACCAAACTTAACTAAAGTAAACTATAAATTAAACTATAAACTATATTAATTAACTAAACTATAAACTAAATTAAACTTAACTAAACTAAACTAAACTAAAATTAACTAACCTAACCTAACCTAACTTAACTTATAATAAACTAAACGAAACTAAACTAAACTAAACTAAACTAATCTAAACCAAACTAAACTAATCTAAACTAAATTCAACTTAATTAAACTAAACTAAACTAAACTACACTAACCTAACCTAACCTAATCTAATCTAAACTAAACTAAACTAAACCAAACCAACCTAGACTAACAAACCTAAACTATCTAAACTAAACTAAACTGAACTATAAACTAAACTATAAATTAAACTAAACTATAAACAAAAAACTAAACTAAACTAAACTATAAACTAAACTATTAATTAAACTAACCTAACCTAACCTAACCTAACATAACCTAAACTAAACTAAACTAAAATAAACTAATTTAAAATAACCTAACCTAACCTTACCTAAACTAAACTAAACTAAACTTACCTAACTTAACCTGACCTAAAGTAAACTAAATTAAACTAAACTAAACGAAACTAAACTATAAACTAAACTATAATCTAAATTAAACTAAACTATAAACTAAACTAAACTAAACTTTACTATCCTAAAGTAACCTAACCTAAACTAAACCTAACTCAACTAACCAAACGTAACCTAAAGTAAACTAAACTATACTAAACTATAAACTAACCTAAACTATAAACTAAACTAAACTATAAACTAAACTAAACTAAAATGTATACTAAATTAAATTAAACTAAACTAACCTAACCCAACTTAAACAAAACTAAACTAAACTATAAAATAAACTAAATTAAACTAAATTAACTATAAACTAAACTTAATTAAACTAACCTAACCTAACCTCACCTAACCTAAACTAAACAAATCTAAACTAAATTAACCTACCCTAACCTAAACTAAACTAATCTAAACTAAACTAAACTAAACTATAAAATAAATTATATACTAAACTATAAAGTAAACTAAACTAAATTATAAACTAAACTAAACTAACTATCCTAACGTAAACTAACCTAACGTAAATTAAACTAAACTTACCTAACCTACACTTAACATAACTAAACTAAACTATAAACTAAACCAAACTATTAACTAAACTATAACCTAATCTAAACTAAACTAAACAAAATAACCTAACCTAGCCTATGGTAACCTAACCTAAACTAAACAAAACTAAACTAAACAAAAATAAACTATACTAAATTAAATTGAACTGTAAACTTAACTATATACTTAACTAAACTAAATTAACTAAACTAAAGTATAAACTAAACTAAACTAAACTAACCTAACTAAAACATAACTAAACTTAACTAAACTAATCTAACCTAAATTAAAATAAATTAAACAAAACTAAACGAAACTAAATTAAGCTAAACTAAATTAACCTAACCTAACCTTACCTAAACTACACCAAACTAAACTTACCTAACTTAACGTAACCTAAAGTAAACTAAACTGAACTAAACTAAACGAAACTAAAGTATAAACTAAACTATAAACTAAACTAAACTAAACTATAAACTTAACTAAACTAAACTAAACTAACCTAACCTAATCTAACCGAACCTAAACAAACATAACCTAACCTAAACGAAACTAAACTAAACTAAACTAAACTAAGCTATACTAAACCAAACTAAACTAAATTCAACTAAATTAAACTAAACTAAACTAAACTGCACTAACCTAACCTAACCTAATCTAATCTAAACTAAAGTAAACTAAACCAAACCAACCTAGCCTAAACTAACCTAAACTAAACTAATCTAACCTAACTTAACTAAACTAAACAAAACAAAACTAAACTAAACTAAATTGAACTATAAACTAAACTATATACTTAACTAAACCAAATTAACTACCCTAAAATATAAACTAAACTAAACTGCACTAAACTAACCTAACATATGCTAAGCTAACCTATACTAAACTATACTAAACTAAACTCAACTATAAACTAAACTATAAATTAACTAAACTAAACTAAACCATAAACATAACTATAAAGTAAACTAAACTAAACTAAACTATAAACTAGATTAAACTAAACTATACTAAACTAAACTAAACTAACCTAATCTAAACTCAACTAAACTAAACTAAACTAATTTAACCTAACCTACACTAAACTGAATTAAACTGAACTAAATTCATCTAAACTAAACTAAACTAAAATAACCTAACCTAACCTAAACTTAATTAAACTTAACTAAATTATCCTAACCTAACCTAAAGTAAACTAAACCAAACTAAACGAAAGTATACTAAAATAAACTAAACTAACCTAACCTAAAGTCACCTAACATAACCTAACCGAAGTTTTCAACCATCAAAAATAAATTTTATCTTTTCCGGAGTCTTTCCGCATAATATGCTTCTCTAAGGTTATCAAACTACAAAAATGAAAGAGAACCAGTTATCTCAAATAAGAACGGAAAAAAGGTGATTCTAATGAGGTTTGCAACCATCTAAATAAATCTTTTCTTTTCGCGAATCTTTCTTCATTTTATGCTTTTTTTTTTTGGCTATCAAACTACAATAATGAATGAGAAATAGTTATCTCCATTTGAAACGCAAAAAAAAAAACGCGATTCTTTTGGTTTCCAACCTTCGAAAATAATTTTTTTTTTTCGATATTCTTTCCGCATAATATGCTTTTCTAAGCCTATCAAAGTAGAAAAATGAAAGAAAACAATTTATCGCAAATAAGAACGGAAAAAAAAGTGATTCTAATGAAGTTTCCAACCATCGAAATAAATATCTTCTATTCGCGAATCTTTGTTGATTTTATGCTTTTCTAAGGCTATCAAACTAGAATAATGAAGGAGAAATAGTTAACTCCATTTGAGAAGCAAAAAAAGCAGATTCTTTTGGTTTCTAACATTCGAAAATAATTTTCTTCCTAACTAAACTAATTAACCTAACCTAAAACAAACTAAACTAAATTAAACTAAACTCAATAAAACTAAACTTAACTAAAATAAACTAAACTAAAATAAACGAAAATAACTAAACTAAACGAAACTAACCAAACTAAACTAACCTACCCTAACCTAACATAACATAATCTAACTTAACCTAAACTAAATAAAAATAAATTAAACCAAACTAAATTAACCTAACCTAACCTAACCTAACCTAAAATAAACTAAACTAAACTAAACTAAACTAAACTAAACTAACCTAACCTAACCTATCCTAAACTAAACTAAACTAAAGTAAACTAAACTAAATTAAACTAAAGTAAACTAACCTAACCTAATCTAACCTAAACTAAACTAAATTAAACCAAACTAAACTAAACTAAAGTAAACTATAAGCTAAATCATAAACTAAACTAAACTATAAACTAATCTAAATTATAAACTAAACTAAACTAAACTAAACTAACCTAACCTAACCTAACCTAACATAACCTAAACTAAACTAAACAAAACTAAACTAAAATAAACTAACCTAACCTAACCTAACCTCACCTAACCTAACCTAACCTAACGTATCCTAAACTAAACAAAAGTAAACTAACCTAATGAAACCTAAACTAAACTAATCTAAACTAAACTAAATTAAACTATTCTATAAACTAAACTAAACTAAACTAAACTAACCTAACCCAACCTAATCTAACCTAAACTAAACTAAACTAAACTAACCTAACCTAACCGAACCTAACCTAAAATAAACTAAACTAAATAACCTAACTAATCTAAACTAACCTGAACTAACCTAACCTTACCCAAATTAAACTAAACTAAACTAAACTAATCTAAACTAACCTAACCTAACCTAAACTAAACTAACCTAACCTAACCTAACCTAAACAAATTAAATTAAACTAAACTAACTAAGCTAAACTAAACTAAACTAAACTAACCGAACCTAACCTAAAATAAACTAAACTAAATAACCTAACTAATCTAAACTAACCTGAACTAACCTAACCTTACCCAAATTAAACTAAACTAAACTAATCTAAACTAACCTAACCTAACCTAACCTAAACTAAACTAACCTAACCTAACCTAACCTAAACTAAACTAGATTAAACTAAACTAACTAAGCTAAACTAAACTAAACTAAACTAACCGAACCTATCCTAACCAAACCTAACCTAACATAAACTAAACTAAACTAAGCTAAACTATCCCAACCTAACTTAAACGTAACTAAACTAAACTAAACTAATCTAAACCAAACTAAACTAAACTAAATTCAACTAAATTAAACTAAAGTAAACTACACTAACCTAACCTTTCCTAACCTAATCTAAACTAAACTAAACTAACATAATCCAAACTAACCTAAACTAAACTAAACTATAAACTAAAATATAAACTAAACTAAACTAAACTAATCTAAATTACACTAACCTAACCTAACCTTAATTAAACCAAACATAACTAACTTAACCTAACCTAACCTAACCTTACCTAATCTAATCTAAGCTAAACTAAACTAAACTAAACTAAATTATAATTAAACTATAAATTAAACTTAATTAAATTAAAAACCAAACTATAAACTAAACTAAAATAAACTAAACTAACCTAACTTAACCTAAACTAACCTAACCTAACCTAAACTAAACTAAACTAAACGAACCTAACTTAACCTAAACTAACCTAACCTAAACTAAACTAAACTAACCTAAACTAAACAAAACTACACTAAACTAAACTAAACTAAATTTAACTATGAATTAACTATAAACTATACTTAACTAAATTATAAACTAAACTATAAACTAAATTATATTAACTAAACTAAAATAAACTAAACTAAACTAACCTATCCTAACCTAACATATCTTAATCTAACCTAAACTAAACTAGTCTAAACTAAACTAAACTAAACTATAAACTATACTATAAATTAAATAAACTAAACTAAATTATAAACTAAACTATCCTAACGTAACCTAACCTAAATTAAACTAAACTAAACTAAATTAAACTAAACTAAATCAAATTGAACTATAAACTTAACTATATACTTAACTAAACTAAATTAACTAAACTAAAGTATAAACTAAACTAAACTAAACTAACCTAACTTAACCTAACCTAACCTAACCAAAACTAAATTAAACTAAACTATAAAATAAACTATAAATTAAACTAAATTACACTAATCTATAAAGTAAACTAAACTAAACTAAATAAACCTAACCTAACCTAACCTCACCGAACCTAGCCTAACCTAACCTTACCTAAATTAAACTGAACTAACCTAATCTAACCTAACCCAAACTAAATTAATCTAAACTAACCTAACCTAATCTATCCTACCTAACCTAAACTAAACTATAAACTAAATTAAACTAAACTATAAATAATCTAAAAACTAAACTAAACTAAACTAAGCCAAAAACTGAACTAAACTAAGCTACACTAAATTAACCTAACATATCCTAACCTAACCTATACTAATGTATACTAAACTAAACTCAACTATAAACTAAACTATAAATTAACTAAACTAAACTAAACTATAAACTAAACTATAAAGTAAACTAAACTAAACTATAAAGTAGATTAAACTAAACTATACTAAACTAAACTAAACTTACCTAATCTAAACTCATCTAAACTAAACTAAACTAACTTAACCTAAACTAAACTAAACTGAATTAAACTAAACTACATTCAACTAAACTAAACTAAACTAAACTAACCTAAACTAACCTAACATAACCTAACATAACCTAAATTAAACTAAACTAAATTAAACTAAACTAATCAAAACTAAACTAAACTATACTAAACTAAACTAAATTTAACTATAAACTAAACTATAAAGTAAACTTAACTAAATAATAAACTAAACTATAAACTAAATTAAATTAACTAAACTAAACTATAAACTAAACTAAAATAAACTAAACTAAACGAAACTAAACTATACTAAACTAACTAAACTAACCCAAGCTAACGTAACCTAACCTAATATAACCGAAGTTTTCAACCTTCAAAAATAAATTTTTTCTTTTCGGGATTCTTTCCGCATAATATGCTTTTCTAAGGTTATCAAACTACAAAAATGAAAGAGAACCAGTTATCTCAAATAAGAACGGAAAAAAAGTGATTCTATTGTGGTTTGCAACCATCGAAATAAATCTTTTGTTTTCCCGAATCTTTCTTCATATTATGCTTTTCTAAAGCTATCAAACTAGAATAATGAAGGAGAAATACTTATCTCCATTTGAAACGAAAAAAAAAAAAAAAAAAAAAAATAAACAGATTCTTTTGGTTTCCAACCTTAGAAAATAAGTTTTTTTTCCTTTAGAGATTCTTTCCGCACAATATGTTTTCCTAAGGCTATCAAAGTGGAAACATGAAAGAAAGCCATTTACCGCAAAAAAGAACGGAAAAAAAAGTGATTCTAATGAAGTTTCCAACCATGGAAATAAATATCTTCTATTAGCGAATCTTTCTTGATTTTATGCTTTTCTAAGGCTATCAAACTAGAATAATGAAGCAGAAATAGTTAACTCCATTTCAGACGCAAAAAAAGCAGATTCTTTTGGTTTCCAACCTTCGAAAATAATTTTCTTCCTACCAAAACTAACCTTACCTAACCTAAACCAAACTAAAATAAATTAAACTAAACTCAATATAACTAAACTAAACTAAAATAAACTAAACTAAACTAAACGAAACTAACTAAACTAAACTAAACTAACCTAACCTTACCTAACCTAACCTAACCTAACCTAAACTAAACTAAACTAAACTAACCTAACCTAACCTAACGTAAACTAAACTAAACTAAATTAACAAAACTAAACTAAACTAAACTATAAACTAAACTTAACTATACTATAAACTAAACTATAAACTAAACTAAACTAACCTAACTAAAACATAACTAAACTTAACTAAACTAATCTAACCTAAATTAAAATAAATTAAACAAAACTAAACTAAACTAAATTAAGCTAAACTAAATTAACCTAACCTAACCTTACCTAAACTACACTAAACTAAACTTACCTAACTTAACGTAACCTAAAGTAAACTAAACTGAACTAAACTAAACGAAACTAAAGTATAAACTAAACTATAAACTAAACTAAACTAAACTATAAACTTAACTAAACTAAACTAAACTAACCTAACTTAATCTAACCGAACCTAATCAAACATAACCTAACCTAAACGAAACTAAACTAAAATAAACTAAACTAAGCTATACTAAACCAAACTAAACTAAATTCAACTAAATTAAACTAAACTAAACTAAACTGCACTAACCTAACCTAACCTAATCTAATCTAAACTAAAGTAAACTAAACCAAACCAACCTAGCCTAAACTAACCTAAACTAAACTAATCTAACCTAACTTAACTAAACTAAACAAAACAAAACTAAACTAAACTAAATTGAACTATAAACTAAACTATATACTTAACTAAACCAAATTAACTACCCTAAAATATAAACTAAACTAAACTGCACTAAACTAACCTAACATATGCTAAGCTAACCTATACTAAACTATACTAAACTAAACTCAAATATAAACTAAACTATAAATTAACTAAACTAAACTAAACCATAAACATAACTATAAAGTAAACTAAACTAAACTAAACTATAAACTAGATTAAACTAAACTATACTAAACTAAACTAAACTAACCTAATCTAAACTCAACTAAACTAAACTAAACTAATTTAACCTAACCTACACTAAACTGAATTAAACTGAACTAAATTCATCTAAACTAAACTAAACTAAAATAACCTAACCTAACCTAAACTTAATTAAACTTAACTAAATTATCCTAACCTAACCTAAAGTAAACTAAACCAAACTAAACGAAAGTATACTAAAATAAACTAAACTAACCTAACCTAAAGTCACCTAACATAACCTAACCGAAGTTTTCAACCATCAAAAATAAATTTTATCTTTTCCGGAGTCTTTCCGCATAATATGCTTCTCTAAGGTTATCAAACTACAAAAATGAAAGAGAACCAGTTATCTCAAATAAGAACGGAAAAAAGGTGATTCTAATGAGGTTTGCAACCATCTAAATAAATCTTTTCTTTTCGCGAATCTTTCTTCATTTTATGCTTTTTTTTGGCTATCAAACTACAATAATGAATGAGAAATAGTTATCTCCATTTGAAACGCAAAAAAAAAAACGCGATTCTTTTGGTTTCCAACCTTCGAAAATAATTTTTTTTTTTTCGATATTCTTTCCGCATAATATGCTTTTCTAAGCCTATCAAAGTAGAAAAATGAAAGAAAACAATTTATCGCAAATAAGAACGGAAAAAAAACTGATTCTAATGAAGTTTCCAACCATCGAAATAAATATCTTCTATTCGCGAATCTTTGTTGATTTTATGCTTTTCTAAGGCTATCAAACTAGAATAATGAAGGAGAAATAGTTAACTCCATTTGAGAAGCAAAAAAAGCAGATTCTTTTGGTTTCTAACATTCGAAAATAATTTTCTTCCTAACTAAACTAATTAACCTAACCTAAAACAAACTAAACTAAATTAAACTAAACTCAATAAAACTAAACTTAACTAAAATAAACTAAACTAAAATAAACGAAAATAACTAAACTAAACGAAACTAACCAAACTAAACTAACCTACCCTAACCTAACATAACATAATCTAACTTAACCTAAACTAAATAAAAATAAATTAAACCAAACTAAATTAACCTAACCTAACCTAACCTAACCTAAAATAAACTAAATTAAACTAAACTAAACTAAACTAAACTAACCTAACCTAACCTATCCTAAACTAAACTAAACTAAAGTAAACTAAACTAAATTAAACTAAAGTAAACTAACCTAACCTAATCTAACCTAAACTAAACTAAATTAAACCAAACTAAACTAAACTAAAGTAAACTATAAGCTAAATCATAAACTAAACTAAACTATAAACTAATCTAAATTATAAACTAAACTAAACTAAACTAAACTAACCTAACCTAACCTAACCTAACATAACCTAAACTAAACTAAACAAAACTAAACTAAAATAAACTAACCTAACCTAACCTAACCTCACCTAACCTAACCTAACCTAACGTATCCTAAACTAAACAAAAGTAAACTAACCTAATGAAACCTAAACTAAACTAATCTAAACTAAACTAAAATAAACTATTCTATAAACTAAACTAAACTAAACTAAACTAACCTAACCCAAACTAATCTAACCTAAACTAAACTAAACTAAACTAAACTAACCTAACCTAACCGAACCTAACCTAAAATAAACTAAACTAAATAACCTAACTAATCTAAACTAACCTGAACTAACCTAACCTTACCCAAATTAATCTAAACTAACCTAACCTAATCTATCCTACCTAACCTAAACTAAACTATAAACTAAATTAAACTAAACTATAAATAATCTAAAAACTAAACTAAACTAAACTAAGCCAAAAACTGAACTAAACTAAGCTACACTAAATTAACCTAACATATCCTAACCTAACCTATACTAATGTATACTAAACTAAACTCAACTATAAACTAAACTATAAATTAACTAAACTAAACTAAACTATAAACTAAACTATAAAGTAAACTAAACTAAACTATAAAGTAGATTAAACTAAACTATACTAAACTAAACTAAACTTACCTAATCTAAACTCATCTAAACTAAACTAAACTAACTTAACCTAAACTAAACTAAACTGAATTAAAGTAAACTACATTCAACTAAACTAAACTAAACTAAACTAACCTAAACTAACCTAACATAACCTAACATAACCTAAATTAAACTAAACTAAATTAAACTAAACTAATCAAAACTAAACTAAACTATACTAAACTAAACTAAATTTAACTATAAACTAAACTATAAAGTAAACTTAACTAAATAATAAACTAAACTATAAACTAAATTAAATTAACTAAACTAAACTATAAACTAAACTAAAATAAACTAAACTAAACGAAACTAAACTATACTAAACTAACTAAACTAACCCAAGCTAACGTAACCTAACCTAATATAACCGAAGTTTTCAACCTTCAAAAATAAATTTTTTCTTTTCGGGATTCTTTCCGCATAATATGCTTTTCTAAGGTTATCAAACTACAAAAATGAAAGAGAACCAGTTATCTCAAATAAGAACGGAAAAAAAGTGATTCTATTGTGGTTTGCAACCATCGAAATAAATCTTTTGTTTTCCCGAATCTTTCTTCATATTATGCTTTTCTAAAGCTATCAAACTAGAATAATGAAGGAGAAATACTTATCTCCATTTGAAACGAAAAAAAAAAAAAAAAAAAAAATAAACAGATTCTTTTGGTTTCCAACCTTAGAAAATAAGTTTTTTTTCCTTTAGAGATTCTTTCCGCACAATATGTTTTCCTAAGGCTATCAAAGTGGAAACATGAAAGAAAGCCATTTACCGCAAAAAAGAACGGAAAAAAAAGTGATTCTAATGAAGTTTCCAACCATGGAAATAAATATCTTCTATTAGCGAATCTTTCTTGATTTTATGCTTTTCTAAGGCTATCAAACTAGAATAATGAAGCAGAAATAGTTAACTCCATTTCAGACGCAAAAAAAGCAGATTCTTTTGGTTTCCAACCTTCGAAAATAATTTTCTTCCTACCAAAACTAACCTTACCTAACCTAAACCAAACTAAAATAAATTAAACTAAACTCAATATAACTAAACTAAACTAAAATAAACTAAACTAAACTAAACGAAACTAACTAAACTAAACTAAACTAACCTAACCTTACCTAACCTAACCTAACCTAACCTAAACTAAACTAAACTAAACTAACCTAACCTAACCTAACGTAAACTAAACTAAACTAAATTAACAAAACTAAACTAAACTAAACTATAAACTAAACTTAACTATACTATAAACTAAACTATAAACTAAACTAAACTAACCTAACTAAAACATAACTAAACTTAACTAAACTAATCTAACCTAAATTAAAATAAATTAAACAAAACTAAACTAAACTAAATTAAGCTAAACTAAATTAACCTAACCTAACCTTACCTAAACTACACTAAACTAAACTTACCTAACTTAACGTAACCTAAAGTAAACTAAACTGAACTAAACTAAACGAAACTAAAGTATAAACTAAACTATAAACTAAACTAAACTAAACTATAAACTTAACTAAACTAAACTAAACTAACCTAACTTAATCTAACCGAACCTAATCAAACATAACCTAACCTAAACGAAACTAAACTAAAATAAACTAAACTAAGCTATACTAAACCAAACTAAACTAAATTCAACTAAATTAAACTAAACTAAACTAAACTGCACTAACCTAACCTAACCTAATCTAATCTAAACTAAAGTAAACTAAACCAAACCAACCTAGCCTAAACTAACCTAAACTAAACTAATCTAACCTAACTTAACTAAACTAAACAAAACAAAACTAAACTAAACTAAATTGAACTATAAACTAAACTATATACTTAACTAAACCAAATTAACTACCCTAAAATATAAACTAAACTAAACTGCACTAAACTAACCTAACATATGCTAAGCTAACCTATACTAAACTATACTAAACTAAACTCAAATATAAACTAAACTATAAATTAACTAAACTAAACTAAACCATAAACATAACTATAAAGTAAACTAAACTAAACTAAACTATAAACTAGATTAAACTAAACTATACTAAACTAAACTAAACTAACCTAATCTAAACTCAACTAAACTAAACTAAACTAATTTAACCTAACCTACACTAAACTGAATTAAACTGAACTAAATTCATCTAAACTAAACTAAACTAAAATAACCTAACCTAACCTAAACTTAATTAAACTTAACTAAATTATCCTAACCTAACCTAAAGTAAACTAAACCAAACTAAACGAAAGTATACTAAAATAAACTAAACTAACCTAACCTAAAGTCACCTAACATAACCTAACCGAAGTTTTCAACCATCAAAAATAAATTTTATCTTTTCCGGAGTCTTTCCGCATAATATGCTTCTCTAAGGTTATCAAACTACAAAAATGAAAGAGAACCAGTTATCTCAAATAAGAACGGAAAAAAGGTGATTCTAATGAGGTTTGCAACCATCTAAATAAATCTTTTCTTTTCGCGAATCTTTCTTCATTTTATGCTTTTTTTTGGCTATCAAACTACAATAATGAATGAGAAATAGTTATCTCCATTTGAAACGCAAAAAAAAAAACGCGATTCTTTTGGTTTCCAACCTTCGAAAATAATTTTTTTTTTTCGATATTCTTTCCGCATAATATGCTTTTCTAAGCCTATCAAAGTAGAAAAATGAAAGAAAACAATTTATCGCAAATAAGAACGGAAAAAAAACTGATTCTAATGAAGTTTCCAACCATCGAAATAAATATCTTCTATTCGCGAATCTTTGTTGATTTTATGCTTTTCTAAGGCTATCAAACTAGAATAATGAAGGAGAAATAGTTAACTCCATTTGAGAAGCAAAAAAAGCAGATTCTTTTGGTTTCTAACATTCGAAAATAATTTTCTTCCTAACTAAACTAATTAACCTAACCTAAAACAAACTAAACTAAATTAAACTAAACTCAATAAAACTAAACTTAACTAAAATAAACTAAACTAAAATAAACGAAAATAACTAAACTAAACGAAACTAACCAAACTAAACTAACCTACCCTAACCTAACATAACATAATCTAACTTAACCTAAACTAAATAAAAATAAATTAAACCAAACTAAATTAACCTAACCTAACCTAACCTAACCTAAAATAAACTAAATTAAACTAAACTAAACTAAACTAAACTAACCTAACCTAACCTATCCTAAACTAAACTAAACTAAAGTAAACTAAACTAAATTAAACTAAAGTAAACTAACCTAACCTAATCTAACCTAAACTAAACTAAATTAAACCAAACTAAACTAAACTAAAGTAAACTATAAGCTAAATCATAAACTAAACTAAACTATAAACTAATCTAAATTATAAACTAAACTAAACTAAACTAAACTAACCTAACCTAACCTAACCTAACATAACCTAAACTAAACTAAACAAAACTAAACTAAAATAAACTAACCTAACCTAACCTAACCTCACCTAACCTAACCTAACCTAACGTATCCTAAACTAAACAAAAGTAAACTAACCTAATGAAACCTAAACTAAACTAATCTAAACTAAACTAAAATAAACTATTCTATAAACTAAACTAAACTAAACTAAACTAACCTAACCCAAACTAATCTAACCTAAACTAAACTAAACTAAACTAAACTAACCTAACCTAACCGAACCTAACCTAAAATAAACTAAACTAAATAACCTAACTAATCTAAACTAACCTGAACTAACCTAACCTTACCCAAATTAAACTAAACTAAACTAAACTAATCTAAACTAACCTAACCTAACCTAAACTAAACTAACCTAACCTAACCTAACCTAAACAAATTAAATTAAACTAAACTAACTAAGCTAAACTAAACTAAACTAAACTAACCGAACCTAACCTAAAATAAACTAAACTAAATAACCTAACTAATCTAAACTAACCTGAACTAACCTAACCTTACCCAAATTAAACTAAACTAAACTAATCTAAACTAACCTAACCTAACCTAACCTAAACTAAACTAACCTAACCTAACCTAACCTAAACTAAACTAGATTAAACTAAACTAACTAAGCTAAACTAAACTAAACTAAACTAACCGAACCTATCCTAACCAAACCTAACCTAACATAAACTAAACTAAACTAAGCTAAACTATCCCAACCTAACTTAAACGTAACTAAACTAAACTAAACTAATCTAAACCAAACTAAACTAAACTAAATTCAACTAAATTAAACTAAAGTAAACTACACTAACCTAACCTTTCCTAACCTAATCTAAACTAAACTAAACTAACATAATCCAAACTAACCTAAACTAAACTAAACTATAAACTAAAATATAAACTAAACTAAACTAAACTAATCTAAATTACACTAACCTAACCTAACCTTAATTAAACCAAACATAACTAACTTAACCTAACCTAACCTAACCTTACCTAATCTAATCTAAGCTAAACTAAACTAAACTAAACTAAATTATAATTAAACTATAAATTAAACTTAATTAAATTAAAAACCAAACTATAAACTAAACTAAAATAAACTAAACTAACCTAACTTAACCTAAACTAACCTAACCTAACCTAAACTAAACTAAACTAAACGAACCTAACTTAACCTAAACTAACCTAACCTAAACTAAACTAAACTAACCTAAACTAAACAAAACTACACTAAACTAAACTAAACTAAATTTAACTATAAATTAACTATAAACTATACTTAACTAAATTATAAACTAAACTATAAACTAAATTATATTAACTAAACTAAAATAAACTAAACTAAACTAACCTATCCTAACCTAACATATCTTAATCTAACCTAAACTAAACTAGTCTAAACTAAACTAAACTAAACTATAAACTATACTATAAATTAAATAAACTAAACTAAATTATAAACTAAACTATCCTAACGTAACCTAACCTAAATTAAACTAAACTAAACTAAATTAAACTAAACTAAATCAAATTGAACTATAAACTTAACTATATACTTAACTAAACTAAATTAACTAAACTAAAGTATAAACTAAACTAAACTAAACTAACCTAACTTAACCTAACCTAACCTAACCAAAACTAAATTAAACTAAACTATAAAATAAACTATAAATTAAACTAAATTACACTAATCTATAAAGTAAACTAAACTAAACTAAATAAACCTAACCTAACCTAACCTCACCGAACCTAGCCTAACCTAACCTTACCTAAATTAAACTGAACTAACCTAATCTAACCTAACCCAAACTAAATTAATCTAAACTAACCTAACCTAATCTATCCTACCTAACCTAAACTAAACTATAAACTAAATTAAACTAAACTATAAATAATCTAAAAACTAAACTAAACTAAACTAAGCCAAAAACTGAACTAAACTAAGCTACACTAAATTAACCTAACATATCCTAACCTAACCTATACTAATGTATACTAAACTAAACTCAACTATAAACTAAACTATAAATTAACTAAACTAAACTAAACTATAAACTAAACTATAAAGTAAACTAAACTAAACTATAAAGTAGATTAAACTAAACTATACTAAACTAAACTAAACTTACCTAATCTAAACTCATCTAAACTAAACTAAACTAACTTAACCTAAACTAAACTAAACTGAATTAAACTAAACTACATTCAACTAAACTAAACTAAACTAAACTAACCTAAACTAACCTAACATAACCTAACATAACCTAAATTAAACTAAACTAAATTAAACTAAACTAATCAAAACTAAACTAAACTATACTAAACTAAACTAAATTTAACTATAAACTAAACTATAAAGTAAACTTAACTAAATAATAAACTAAACTATAAACTAAATTAAATTAACTAAACTAAACTATAAACTAAACTAAAATAAACTAAACTAAACGAAACTAAACTATACTAAACTAACTAAACTAACCCAAGCTAACGTAACCTAACCTAATATAACCGAAGTTTTCAACCTTCAAAAATAAATTTTTTCTTTTCGGGATTCTTTCCGCATAATATGCTTTTCTAAGGTTATCAAACTACAAAAATGAAAGAGAACCAGTTATCTCAAATAAGAACGGAAAAAAAGTGATTCTATTGTGGTTTGCAACCATCGAAATAAATCTTTTGTTTTCCCGAATCTTTCTTCATATTATGCTTTTCTAAAGCTATCAAACTAGAATAATGAAGGAGAAATACTTATCTCCATTTGAAACGAAAAAAAAAAAAAAAAAAAAAAAATAAACAGATTCTTTTGGTTTCCAACCTTAGAAAATAAGTTTTTTTTCCTTTAGAGATTCTTTCCGCACAATATGTTTTCCTAAGGCTATCAAAGTGGAAACATGAAAGAAAGCCATTTACCGCAAAAAAGAACGGAAAAAAAAGTGATTCTAATGAAGTTTCCAACCATGGAAATAAATATCTTCTATTAGCGAATCTTTCTTGATTTTATGCTTTTCTAAGGCTATCAAACTAGAATAATGAAGCAGAAATAGTTAACTCCATTTCAGACGCAAAAAAAGCAGATTCTTTTGGTTTCCAACCTTCGAAAATAATTTTCTTCCTACCAAAACTAACCTTACCTAACCTAAACCAAACTAAAATAAATTAAACTAAACTCAATATAACTAAACTAAACTAAAATAAACTAAACTAAACTAAACGAAACTAACTAAACTAAACTAAACTAACCTAACCTTACCTAACCTAACCTAACCTAACCTAAACTAAACTAAACTAAACTAACCTAACCTAACCTAACGTAAACTAAACTAAACTAAATTAACAAAACTAAACTAAACTAAACTATAAACTAAACTTAACTATACTATAAACTAAACTATAAACTAAACTAAACTAACCTAACTAAAACATAACTAAACTTAACTAAACTAATCTAACCTAAATTAAAATAAATTAAACAAAACTAAACTAAACTAAATTAAGCTAAACTAAATTAACCTAACCTAACCTTACCTAAACTACACTAAACTAAACTTACCTAACTTAACGTAACCTAAAGTAAACTAAACTGAACTAAACTAAACGAAACTAAAGTATAAACTAAACTATAAACTAAACTAAACTAAACTATAAACTTAACTAAACTAAACTAAACTAACCTAACTTAATCTAACCGAACCTAATCAAACATAACCTAACCTAAACGAAACTAAACTAAAATAAACTAAACTAAGCTATACTAAACCAAACTAAACTAAATTCAACTAAATTAAACTAAACTAAACTAAACTGCACTAACCTAACCTAACCTAATCTAATCTAAACTAAAGTAAACTAAACCAAACCAACCTAGCCTAAACTAACCTAAACTAAACTAATCTAACCTAACTTAACTAAACTAAACAAAACAAAACTAAACTAAACTAAATTGAACTATAAACTAAACTATATACTTAACTAAACCAAATTAACTACCCTAAAATATAAACTAAACTAAACTGCACTAAACTAACCTAACATATGCTAAGCTAACCTATACTAAACTATACTAAACTAAACTCAAATATAAACTAAACTATAAATTAACTAAACTAAACTAAACCATAAACATAACTATAAAGTAAACTAAACTAAACTAAACTATAAACTAGATTAAACTAAACTATACTAAACTAAACTAAACTAACCTAATCTAAACTCAACTAAACTAAACTAAACTAATTTAACCTAACCTACACTAAACTGAATTAAACTGAACTAAATTCATCTAAACTAAACTAAACTAAAATAACCTAACCTAACCTAAACTTAATTAAACTTAACTAAATTATCCTAACCTAACCTAAAGTAAACTAAACCAAACTAAACGAAAGTATACTAAAATAAACTAAACTAACCTAACCTAAAGTCACCTAACATAACCTAACCGAAGTTTTCAACCATCAAAAATAAATTTTATCTTTTCCGGAGTCTTTCCGCATAATATGCTTCTCTAAGGTTATCAAACTACAAAAATGAAAGAGAACCAGTTATCTCAAATAAGAACGGAAAAAAGGTGATTCTAATGAGGTTTGCAACCATCTAAATAAATCTTTTCTTTTCGCGAATCTTTCTTCATTTTATGCTTTTTTTTGGCTATCAAACTACAATAATGAATGAGAAATAGTTATCTCCATTTGAAACGCAAAAAAAAAAACGCGATTCTTTTGGTTTCCAACCTTCGAAAATAATTTTTTTTTTTCGATATTCTTTCCGCATAATATGCTTTTCTAAGCCTATCAAAGTAGAAAAATGAAAGAAAACAATTTATCGCAAATAAGAACGGAAAAAAAACTGATTCTAATGAAGTTTCCAACCATCGAAATAAATATCTTCTATTCGCGAATCTTTGTTGATTTTATGCTTTTCTAAGGCTATCAAACTAGAATAATGAAGGAGAAATAGTTAACTCCATTTGAGAAGCAAAAAAAGCAGATTCTTTTGGTTTCTAACATTCGAAAATAATTTTCTTCCTAACTAAACTAATTAACCTAACCTAAAACAAACTAAACTAAATTAAACTAAACTCAATAAAACTAAACTTAACTAAAATAAACTAAACTAAAATAAACGAAAATAACTAAACTAAACGAAACTAACCAAACTAAACTAACCTACCCTAACCTAACATAACATAATCTAACTTAACCTAAACTAAATAAAAATAAATTAAACCAAACTAAATTAACCTAACCTAACCTAACCTAACCTAAAATAAACTAAATTAAACTAAACTAAACTAAACTAAACTAACCTAACCTAACCTATCCTAAACTAAACTAAACTAAAGTAAACTAAACTAAATTAAACTAAAGTAAACTAACCTAACCTAATCTAACCTAAACTAAACTAAATTAAACCAAACTAAACTAAACTAAAGTAAACTATAAGCTAAATCATAAACTAAACTAAACTATAAACTAATCTAAATTATAAACTAAACTAAACTAAACTAAACTAACCTAACCTAACCTAACCTAACATAACCTAAACTAAACTAAACAAAACTAAACTAAAATAAACTAACCTAACCTAACCTAACCTCACCTAACCTAACCTAACCTAACGTATCCTAAACTAAACAAAAGTAAACTAACCTAATGAAACCTAAACTAAACTAATCTAAACTAAACTAAAATAAACTATTCTATAAACTAAACTAAACTAAACTAAACTAACCTAACCCAAACTAATCTAACCTAAACTAAACTAAACTAAACTAAACTAACCTAACCTAACCGAACCTAACCTAAAATAAACTAAACTAAATAACCTAACTAATCTAAACTAACCTGAACTAACCTAACCTTACCCAAATTAATCTAAACTAACCTAACTTAATCTATCCTACCTAACCTAAACTAAACTATAAACTAAATTAAACTAAACTATAAATAATCTAAAAACTAAACTAAACTAAACTAAGCCAAAAACTGAACTAAACTAAGCTACACTAAATTAACCTAACATATCCTAACCTAACCTATACTAATGTATACTAAACTAAACTCAACTATAAACTAAACTATAAATTAACTAAACTAAACTAAACTATAAACTAAACTATAAAGTAAACTAAACTAAACTATAAAGTAGATTAAACTAAACTATACTAAACTAAACTAAACTTACCTAATCTAAACTCATCTAAACTAAACTAAACTAACTTAACCTAAACTAAACTAAACTGAATTAAACTAAACTACATTCAACTAAACTAAACTAAACTAAACTAACCTAAACTAACCTAACATAACCTAACATAACCTAAATTAAACTAAACTAAATTAAACTAAACTAATCAAAACTAAACTAAACTATACTAAACTAAACTAAATTTAACTATAAACTAAACTATAAAGTAAACTTAACTAAATAATAAACTAAACTATAAACTAAATTAAATTAACTAAACTAAACTATAAACTAAACTAAAATAAACTAAACTAAACGAAACTAAACTATACTAAACTAACTAAACTAACCCAAGCTAACGTAACCTAACCTAATATAACCGAAGTTTTCAACCTTCAAAAATAAATTTTTTCTTTTCGGGATTCTTTCCGCATAATATGCTTTTCTAAGGTTATCAAACTACAAAAATGAAAGAGAACCAGTTATCTCAAATAAGAACGGAAAAAAAGTGATTCTATTGTGGTTTGCAACCATCGAAATAAATCTTTTGTTTTCCCGAATCTTTCTTCATATTATGCTTTTCTAAAGCTATCAAACTAGAATAATGAAGGAGAAATACTTATCTCCATTTGAAACGAAAAAAAAAAAAAAAAAAAAAAATAAACAGATTCTTTTGGTTTCCAACCTTAGAAAATAAGTTTTTTTTCCTTTAGAGATTCTTTCCGCACAATATGTTTTCCTAAGGCTATCAAAGTGGAAACATGAAAGAAAGCCATTTACCGCAAAAAAGAACGGAAAAAAAAGTGATTCTAATGAAGTTTCCAACCATGGAAATAAATATCTTCTATTAGCGAATCTTTCTTGATTTTATGCTTTTCTAAGGCTATCAAACTAGAATAATGAAGCAGAAATAGTTAACTCCATTTCAGACGCAAAAAAAGCAGATTCTTTTGGTTTCCAACCTTCGAAAATAATTTTCTTCCTACCAAAACTAACCTTACCTAACCTAAACCAAACTAAAATAAATTAAACTAAACTCAATATAACTAAACTAAACTAAAATAAACTAAACTAAACTAAACGAAACTAACTAAACTAAACTAAACTAACCTAACCTTACCTAACCTAACCTAACCTAACCTAAACTAAACTAAACTAAACTAACCTAACCTAACCTAACGTAAACTAAACTAAACTAAATTAACAAAACTAAACTAAACTAAACTATAAACTAAACTTAACTATACTATAAACTAAACTATAAACTAAACTAAACTAACCTAACTAAAACATAACTAAACTTAACTAAACTAATCTAACCTAAATTAAAATAAATTAAACAAAACTAAACTAAACTAAATTAAGCTAAACTAAATTAACCTAACCTAACCTTACCTAAACTACACTAAACTAAACTTACCTAACTTAACGTAACCTAAAGTAAACTAAACTGAACTAAACTAAACGAAACTAAAGTATAAACTAAACTATAAACTAAACTAAACTAAACTATAAACTTAACTAAACTAAACTAAACTAACCTAACTTAATCTAACCGAACCTAATCAAACATAACCTAACCTAAACGAAACTAAACTAAAATAAACTAAACTAAGCTATACTAAACCAAACTAAACTAAATTCAACTAAATTAAACTAAACTAAACTAAACTGCACTAACCTAACCTAACCTAATCTAATCTAAACTAAAGTAAACTAAACCAAACCAACCTAGCCTAAACTAACCTAAACTAAACTAATCTAACCTAACTTAACTAAACTAAACAAAACAAAACTAAACTAAACTAAATTGAACTATAAACTAAACTATATACTTAACTAAACCAAATTAACTACCCTAAAATATAAACTAAACTAAACTGCACTAAACTAACCTAACATATGCTAAGCTAACCTATACTAAACTATACTAAACTAAACTCAAATATAAACTAAACTATAAATTAACTAAACTAAACTAAACCATAAACATAACTATAAAGTAAACTAAACTAAACTAAACTATAAACTAGATTAAACTAAACTATACTAAACTAAACTAAACTAACCTAATCTAAACTCAACTAAACTAAACTAAACTAATTTAACCTAACCTACACTAAACTGAATTAAACTGAACTAAATTCATCTAAACTAAACTAAACTAAAATAACCTAACCTAACCTAAACTTAATTAAACTTAACTAAATTATCCTAACCTAACCTAAAGTAAACTAAACCAAACTAAACGAAAGTATACTAAAATAAACTAAACTAACCTAACCTAAAGTCACCTAACATAACCTAACCGAAGTTTTCAACCATCAAAAATAAATTTTATCTTTTCCGGAGTCTTTCAGCATAATATGCTTCTCTAAGGTTATCAAACTACAAAAATGAAAGAGAACCAGTTATCTCAAATAAGAACGGAAAAAAGGTGATTCTAATGAGGTTTGCAACCATCTAAATAAATCTTTTCTTTTCGCGAATCTTTCTTCATTTTATGCTTTTTTTTGGCTATCAAACTACAATAATGAATGAGAAATAGTTATCTCCATTTGAAACGCAAAAAAAAAAACGCGATTCTTTTGGTTTCCAACCTTCGAAAATAATTTTTTTTTTTCGATATTCTTTCCGCATAATATGCTTTTCTAAGCCTATCAAAGTAGAAAAATGAAAGAAAACAATTTATCGCAAATAAGAACGGAAAAAAAACTGATTCTAATGAAGTTTCCAACCATCGAAATAAATATCTTCTATTCGCGAATCTTTGTTGATTTTATGCTTTTCTAAGGCTATCAAACTAGAATAATGAAGGAGAAATAGTTAACTCCATTTGAGAAGCAAAAAAAGCAGATTCTTTTGGTTTCTAACATTCGAAAATAATTTTCTTCCTAACTAAACTAATTAACCTAACCTAAAACAAACTAAACTAAATTAAACTAAACTCAATAAAACTAAACTTAACTAAAATAAACTAAACTAAAATAAACGAAAATAACTAAACTAAACGAAACTAACCAAACTAAACTAACCTACCCTAACCTAACATAACATAATCTAACTTAACCTAAACTAAATAAAAATAAATTAAACCAAACTAAATTAACCTAACCTAACCTAACCTAACCTAAAATAAACTAAATTAAACTAAACTAAACTAAACTAAACTAACCTAACCTAACCTATCCTAAACTAAACTAAACTAAAGTAAACTAAACTAAATTAAACTAAAGTAAACTAACCTAACCTAATCTAACCTAAACTAAACTAAATTAAACCAAACTAAACTAAACTAAAGTAAACTATAAGCTAAATCATAAACTAAACTAAACTATAAACTAATCTAAATTATAAACTAAACTAAACTAAACTAAACTAACCTAACCTAACCTAACCTAACATAACCTAAACTAAACTAAACAAAACTAAACTAAAATAAACTAACCTAACCTAACCTAACCTCACCTAACCTAACCTAACCTAACGTATCCTAAACTAAACAAAAGTAAACTAACCTAATGAAACCTAAACTAAACTAATCTAAACTAAACTAAAATAAACTATTCTATAAACTAAACTAAACTAAACTAAACTAACCTAACCCAAACTAATCTAACCTAAACTAAACTAAACTAAACTAAACTAACCTAACCTAACCGAACCTAACCTAAAATAAACTAAACTAAATAACCTAACTAATCTAAACTAACCTGAACTAACCTAACCTTACCCAAATTAAACTAAACTAAACTAAACTAATCTAAACTAACCTAACCTAACCTAAACTAAACTAACCTAACCTAACCTAACCTAAACAAATTAAATTAAACTAAACTAACTAAGCTAAACTAAACTAAACTAAACTAACCGAACCTAACCTAAAATAAACTAAACTAAATAACCTAACTAATCTAAACTAACCTGAACTAACCTAACCTTACCCAAATTAAACTAAACTAAACCAAACTAATCCAAACTAACCTAACCTAACCTAACCTAAACTAAATTAACCTAACCTAACCTAAACTAAACTAGATTAAACTAAACTAACTAAGCTAAACTAAACTAAACTAAACTAACCGAACCTAACCTAACCAAACCTAACCTAACATAAACTAAACTAAACTAAGCTAAACTATCCCAACCTAACTTAAACGTAACTAAACTAAACTAAACTAATCTAAACCAAACTAAACTAAACTAAATTCAACTAAATTAAACTAAAGTAAACTACACTAACCTAACCTTTCCTAACCTAATCTAAACTAAACTAAACTAACATAATCCAAACTAACCTAAACTAAACTAAACTATAAACTAAAATATAAACTAAACTAAACTAAACTAATCTAAATTACACTAACCTAACCTAACCTTAATTAAACCAAACATAACTAACTTAACCTAACCTAACCTAACCTTACCTAATCTAATCTAAGCTAAACTAAACTAAACTAAATTATAATTAAACTATAAATTAAACTTAATTAAACTATAAACCAAACTATAAACTAAACTAAAATAAACTAAACTAACCTAACTTAACCTAAACTAACCTAACCTAACCTAAACTAAACTAAACTAAACGAACCTAACTTAACCTAAACTAACCTAACCTAAACTAAACTAAACTAAACTAACCTAAACTAAACAAAACTACACTAAACTAAACTAAACTAAACTAAATTTAACTATAAATTAACTATAAACTATACTTAACTAAATTATAAACTAAACTATAAACTAAATTATATTAACTAAACTAAAATAAACTAAACTAAACTAACCTATCCTAACCTAACATATCTTAATCTAACCTAAACTAAACTAGTCTAAACTAAACTAAACTAAACTATAAACTATACTATAAATTAAATAAACTAAACTAAATTATAAACTAAACTATCCTAACGTAACCTAACCTAAATTAAACTAAACTAAACTAAATTAAACTAAACTAAATCAAATTGAACTATAAACTTAACTATATACTTAACTAAACTAAATTAACTAAACTAAAGTATAAACTAAACTAAACTAAACTAACCTAACTTAACCTAACCTAACCTAACCAAAACTAAATTAAACTAAACTATAAAATAAACTATAAATTAAACTAAATTACACTAATCTATAAAGTAAACTAAACTAAACTAAATAAACCTAACCTAACCTAACCTCACCGAACCTAGCCTAACCTAACCTTACCTAAATTAAACTGAACTAACCTAATCTAACCTAACCCAAACTAAATTAATCTAAACTAACCTAACCTAATCTATCCTACCTAACCTAAACTAAACTAAACTATAAACTAAATTAAACTAAACTATAAATAATCTAAAAACTAAACTAAACTAAACTAAGCCAAAAACTGAACTAAACTAAGCTACACTAAATTAACCTAACATATCCTAACCTAACCTATACTAATGTATACTAAACTAAACTCAACTATAAACTAAACTATAAATTAACTAAACTAAACTAAACTATAAACTAAACTATAAAGTAAACTAAACTAAACTATAAAGTAGATTAAACTAAACTATACTAAACTAAACTAAACTTACCTAATCTAAACTCATCTAAACTAAACTAAACTAACTTAACCTAAACTAAACTAAACTGAATTAAACTAAACTACATTCAACTAAACTAAACTAAACTAAACTAACCTAAACTAACCTAACATAACCTAACATAACCTAAATTAAACTAAACTAAATTAAACTAAACTAATCAAAACTAAACTAAACTATACTAAACTAAACTAAATTTAACTATAAACTAAACTATAAAGTAAACTTAACTAAATAATAAACTAAACTATAAACTAAATTAAATTAACTAAACTAAACTATAAACTAAACTAAAATAAACTAAACTAAACGAAACTAAACTATACTAAACTAACTAAACTAACCCAAGCTAACGTAACCTAACCTAATATAACCGAAGTTTTCAACCTTCAAAAATAAATTTTTTCTTTTCGGGATTCTTTCCGCATAATATGCTTTTCTAAGGTTATCAAACTACAAAAATGAAAGAGAACCAGTTATCTCAAATAAGAACGGAAAAAAAGTGATTCTATTGTGGTTTGCAACCATCGAAATAAATCTTTTGTTTTCGCGAATCTTTCTTCATATTATGCTTTTCTAAAGCTATCAAACTAGAATAATGAAGGAGAAATACTTATCTCCATTTGAAACGCAAAAAAAAAAAAAAAAAAAAAAAATAAACAGATTCTTTTGGTTTCCAACCTTAGAAAATAAGTTTTTTTTCCTTTAGAGATTCTTTCCGCACAATATGTTTTCCTAAGGCTATCAAAGTGGAAACATGAAAGAAAGCCATTTACCGCAAAAAAGAACGGAAAAAAAAGTGATTCTAATGAAGTTTCCAACCATGGAAATAAATATCTTCTATTAGCGAATCTTTCTTGATTTTATGCTTTTCTAAGGCTATCAAACTAGAATAATGAAGCAGAAATAGTTAACTCCATTTCAGACGCAAAAAAAGCAGATTCTTTTGGTTTCCAACCTTCGAAAATAATTTTCTTCCTACCAAAACTAACCTTACCTAACCTAAACCAAACTAAAATAAATTAAACTAAACTCAATATAACTAAACTAAACTAAAATAAACTAAACTAAACTAAACGAAACTAACTAAACTAAACTAAACTAAACTAACCTAACCTTACCTAACCTAACCTAACCTAACCTAACCTAAACTAAACTAAACTAAACTAACCTAACCTAACCTAACGTAAACTAAACTAAACTAAACTAAATTAACAAAACTAAACTAAACTAAACTATAAACTAAACTTAACTATACTATAAACTAAACTATAAACTAAACTAAACTAAACTATAAACTAAACTAAGATAAACTAAACTAAACTATAAACTAAACTAAACTATAAACTAAACTAACCTAACCTAACCTAAACTAAACTAAACTGAACTAACCTAACCTAAAATAAACTAAACTAAACTAAACTATAAACTAAACTATAAACTAAATGAACTAAACTAAACTATAAACTAAACTAAAATAAACAAAACTAAACTAATATAACTTAAACTAACCTAACCTAACCTAACCTAACCTAAACTAAACTAAACATAACTAAACTAAGCTAAGCTAATCTAAGCTAAATTAACCTAAACGAAACTAAACTAAACTAAACTAACTAACCTAAACTAACCTAAACTTACCTAACCTAAGCTAAACTAAACTAACTTAACCTAACCTAAACTAAACTAAACTAAACTGTATTCTAAACTAACTATAAACAACTATAAACTAAAGGAATCTGTAAACTAAACTAATCTAAACTAAACCAACCTAACCTAACCTAAACTAAACTGATCTAAACTAACCGAACCTAACGTAAACTAATGTTAACTATACTAAATTAAACTAAATTCAACTAAACTAAATTAAACTAAACTAAACTACGATAACCTAATCCAAACTAACCTAAACTAAACTAAACTATAAACTAAACTATAAACTAAACTATACTAAACTATAAACTAAACTAAACTATTAACTAAACTAAACTAAACTAATCTAAATTACACTAACCTAAACTAACCTTAACTAAACCAAAATAAACTAACTTAACCTAACCTAACCTAACCTTACCTAACGTAATCTAAGCTAAACTAAACTAAACTAAACTATAAACTATACTATAAACTAAATTTAATTAAACTATAAACTAAACTATAAACTAAAATAAACTAAACTATAAACTAAATTAACCTAAACTAAACTAAACTAACCTAACCTAACCTAAACTAACCTCAAATACACTAACCTAACATAACCTAAACTAAACTAAACTAAACGAAACTTAACGAAAGTAAACTAAACTAACCTAACCTAACTTAAAATAAACTAAACTATAAACTAAACTCAACTAAACTAAATTAAGTATAAACTAAATTAACTAAACTAACCTAACCTGACCTAACCTAAACTAATCAAAACTAACCTAACCTAACCTACCCTAACCTAACATAACCTGACCCAACCCTAATTAAACTAATCTAAACTAAAATAAACTAAACTATAAACTAAATTGTAAACTAAACTATAAACTAAACTAAACTAAACTTAACTATCCTAAAGTAACCTAACCTAAATTAAACCTAACTAAACTGAGCTAACCTAACCTCAACTTACCTAAACTAAACAAAACTAAACTAACCTAACCTATCCTAACCTAACTTAACCTAATCTAACCTAAACTAAACTAATCTAAACTAAACTAATCTAAACTATAAACTAAACTATAAATTAAACTAAACTAAACTAAATTATAAACTAAACTAAACTTAACTATCCTAAAGTAACCTAACCTAACCTAAATTAAACTAAACTTACCTAACCTACAATAAACTAAACTAAACTAAATTGTAAAATAAACCAAACTATTAACTAATCTATAAACTAATCTAAACTAAACTAAACAAAATAACCTAACCTAACCTATGGTAACCTAATCTAAACTAAACAAAACAAAATTAACCTAACCTAACTTAACCTAATCTAACCCAAAATAAACTAATCTAAACTAAACTAAGCTAAACTAAACTAAACTAAACTAACCTAACCTAACCTAAACTAAAATAAACTAACCTAAACTAACCTAACCTAAAATAAAATAAGCTGAACTATAAACTAAACTATAACCTAAATTAAAGTAAACTATAAACTAAAATAAACTAAACTAACCTTACCTAACCTAACCTAACCTAAACTAAACTAAACTAACCTAACCTAACCTAACCTAAACTAAACTAAACTAAAGTAACCTAAACTAAAAAAAACTACACTAAACTTAACTAAACTAAACTAAATTTAACTGTAAATTAACTATAAACTAAACTCAACTAAATTATAAACTAAACTATAAACTAAATTATATTCACCAAACTAAAAGAAACTAAACTGAACTAAACTAAACTAAACTAACCTAACCTAAACTTAACTAAACTTAACTAAATTAACCTAACCTAACCTAAACTAAACTAAAATAAACTAAACGAAACTAAACTAAACTAAACTAAACTTACCTAACATAACCTAACCTAACATAACCTAACCGAAAATTCCAACCTTCAAAAATAAATTTTTTCCTATCGATATTCTTTCCGCATAATATGCTTTTCTACGGCTATCAAAAAACAAAAATGAAAGAGAACCAGTTATCTCAAAGAAGAACGGAAAAAAATGATTCTAATGAGGTTTGCAACCATCGAAATAAATCTTCTCATTTCGGGAATCTTTCTTGATTTTATGCTTTTCTAAGGCTATCAAATTCGAATAATGAAGGAGAAATCGTTAACTCCATTTTAGACGCAAAAAAAGAAGATTCTTTTGGTTTTCAACCATTGAAAATAATTTTTTTCCTAACTAAACTAACCTAACGTAATCTAAATTAAACTAAACTAAATTAAACTAAACTAAACGAAACTAACTAAACTAAACTAACTTAACCTAATCTAACCTAACATAACCTAACCTAAACTAAATAAAACTAAATTAAACCAAACTAAACTAACCTAACTTAATCTAACCTAAACTAAACTAAACTAAACTAAACTAAACTAAACTTACCCAACCTAACCTAACCTAACCTAAACTAAAATAAACTAAAATAAAATAACCTAACCTAAACTAACCTAAACTAAACTAAATTAAACTAAATTAAATTAAACTAAACTAAACTATAAGCTAAACTATAAACTAAACTAAACTAAACTAAACTAACCTAACCTAACCTAACCTGACCTAAACTAAACTAAACTAAACTAAACTAAACTAATCTAAACTAAACTAAATTAAACTATTGTATAAACTAAACTAACCTAAAATAAACTAACCTAACCTAGCCTAACCTAAACTAAACCAAACTAAACTAAAATAAACTATAAACTAAACTATAAACTAAACTACACTATAAACTAAACTATAAACTAAATTAATTAACTAAACTATAACCTAAACTAAACTTAACTAAACTAAACTAAACAAAACTTAATTAACCTAACCTAACCTAACTTAACTTAACTTAACATAAACTAAACTAAACTAAACTAAGCTAACCTAACCTAACCTAAACGAAACTAAACTAAACTAAACTAATCTAAACCAAACTAAACTAAAATAAACTAAACTAAATTCAACTACATTCAAAACCAAACTAAACTACACTAACCTAACGCAACCTAATCTAATCTAAACTAAACTAAAATACACTAAACCAAACTAACCTAAGCCTAACTAACCTAAACTATCTAAACTAAACTGAACTTTAAACTAAACTATAAATTAAACTAAACTATAAACTAAAATAAACTAAACTATGAACTAAACTATAAACTAAACTAACCTAACCTTACCTAACCAAACATAACCTAAACTAAACTAAACTAAACTAAATTAAAATAAACTATTTTAACATAACCTAACCTAAATTAACCTTACATAAACTAATCTAACCTAAACTAAATTAAAGTAAACTAAATTATAAATTATACTATAAACTAATCTATAAACTAAACTAAACTATAAACTAAAATAAACTAAACTAAAATAAACTAAACTAAACTAACTAACCTAAACTAACCTAAACTTACCTAACCTAAGCTAAACTAAACTAACGTAACCTAACCTAAACTAAACTAAACTAAACTGTATTCTAAACTAACTATAAACAATTATAAATTAAGGAAACTATAAACTATACTAAACTAAACTAACCTAACCTAACATAATCTAAACTAAACTAATCTAACATAACCCAACCTACCCTAAACTAAACTAATGTAAACTAAACTAACCTAACCTAACCTAACCTAAACTAACCTAACCTAAACTAAATTAAACTAAACCAAACCATAAACTAAACTAAACTAAACTAAACAAATCTAATCTAATATAACCTACCCTAACGTAACCTAAACTAAACCAAACTAACCTAACCTAACCTAACCTAATGTAAACTTATCTAAACTAAACTAAACTGAACTAAACTATACTAAACTATATACTATACTATAAACCAAAGCAAACAAAATTATAAACTCAACAATAAACTAAACTAAACTAAACTGAACTAAACTAACCTAACCTAAACATAACTAAACTTAACTAAACTAATCTAACCTAACCTAAAGTAAACTAAACTAAACGAAACTAAATTAAGCTAAACTAAACTAACCTAACCTAACCTTACCTGAACTAAACTAAACTAATCTTACCTAACTTAACCTAACCTAAAGTAAATAAACTAAACTAAACGAAAGTAAACTATAAACTGAACTATAAACTAATTAAACTAAACTAAATTAAACTATAAACTTAACTAAACTAAACTAAACTAAACTAACCTAACATAACCTAACCAAACCTAAACTAAACTAAACAAAACTAAACTAAACTAAACTAAATTAAACTATAAACTAAACTATATACTTAACTAAACCAAATTAACTACACTAAAATATAAACTAAACTAACCTAAACTAAACTAAACTAAACTAAACTAACCTAAACTAAACATAACTAAACTTAACTAAACTAATCTACCCTAACCTAAACTAAACAAAACTAAACTAAACGAAACTAAACTAAGCTAAACTAAACTAACCTAAGCTAACCTTACCTAAACTAAATTGAACTAAACTTACCTAACTTAACCTAACCTAAAATAAACTAAATTAAACTAAACTAAACGAAACTAAACTATAAACTAAATTATAAACTAAACTAAACTAAACTAAATTAAACTTAACTATCCTAAAGTAACCTAACCTAAACTAAACTTAACTAAACTAACCTAACTTAACCTAAACTAAACTATAAACTAAACTAAACTATAAACTAATCTAAACTAAATAATATACTAAATTAAACTAAACTAAACTAACCTAACCTAACCTAAACTAAACTAAACTAGAAACTAAACTAAACTAAGCTAAACTAACTTAATCTAACCTAACCTAACCTAAACTAAACTAAACTAGAAACTAAACTAAACTAAACTAAACTAAACTAACTTAATCTAACCTAAAATAAACTAAATTAAACTAAACTATAAACTAAACATATGTACACTATAAACTAAACATAAATAAACTAAACTATGAACTAAACTAAGCTAAACTAAACTAAACTAAACTAACCTAACCTAACCTAAAATAAACAAAAATAAACTAACCTAACATAGCCTAAACTAAACTAAACTAAACGAAACTAAACTAATCTAAACTAACCTAACCTAACTTAAACTAAACTAAACTAAACTATAAACTAAACTAAATTAAATTAACTGCAAAACTAAACTAAACTAACCTAACCTAAACTAAAAAAAACTAAACTAACCTAACCTACCCTAACCTAAATTAACCTAACCTAAACTAAACTAAACTAAACTATAAACTAAATTATAAACTAAACTATAAAGTAAACCAAACTAAACTATAAACTAAACTAAACTAATCTAAACTAAACTATCCTAACGTAACCTAATCTAACCTAAATTAAACCTAGCTAAACTAACCTAACCTAACGTAAACTGAACTAAACTAAACCAAAATCTAAACTAAACTATAAATTAAACTAAACTATAAACTAAACAAAACTAAAATATATATTAAACTAAATTAAACTAAACTAAACTAACCTAACCTAACCTAACTTAAATTAAACTAAACTAACCTAACATAGCCTAACCTAAACTGAACTAAACTAAACTAAACTATTATCTAAACTATAAACTAAACTAAACTAAACAAAATAACCTAACCTAACCTAACGTAACCTAACCTATACTAAACAAAACTAAACCAACCTAACCTAACTAACTTAAACCAACCTAACCTAAACTAAACTAATCTAAACTAAACTAAACTAAACTAAACTAAACTAAACAAAACTATAATCTAAACTATAAACTAAATTTAACAAAACTATAAACTAAACTATAAATTAAACTACACTAAACTAAACTAAACTATAAACTAAACTACACTAAACTAAACTAACCTAACCAAACCTAATCTAACCTAACATAACCTAACTCAACATAACCTAACCTAACATCACCTAACCTTATCTAACCTATCCTAAACTAAACTAAACTAAACTATAAACTAAACTATAAATTAACTAAACTAAATTAAACTATAAACTAAACTAAACTAAACTATAAACTAGACCAAACTAAATTAAACTAAACTAAACTAAACTAACCTAACCAAACCTAACCTAAATTAAACTAAACCAAACTAACGTACCCTAACCTAACCTAACGTTTCCTAAACTAACCTAACCTAACCTAAGCTAACCGAAACTAAGCTAAACTAAAATAATCTCAACTAAACTATAAACTAAACTATAAACTAAATTATAAACCAAAATAAAACAATAAACTAAAGTAATCTAAACTAAACTAAACTAATCTAACCTAACCTAACATAACCTAAACTAAACAAACCTAACCTAACCTAACCTAAACTAAACTAAACTAAACCAAACTAAACTAACATTACCTAACCTAACCTAACATAACCTAAACTAAAATAAATTAACTAACCTAACATAACATAACCTAATGTAAACTGAAATAAACTAAACTATACTAAACTAAACAAAACTAAACTAAACTAAACTGTAAACTAAACTATAAACTAAACCTTAAACTAAACTTAACTAAACTATAAAATAAACTATAAAATAAACTATATACTAAACTAAGATATACTAGACTAAACTAAACTAAACTAACCTAACCTAACCTAAACTAAACTAAACTAACCTAACCTAACCTAACCTAAAACAAACTAAAGTAAACGAATAAAAACTAAACTAAACTAAACTAACCTAACCTAACCTAAACTAAACTAACCTAACATAACTTAACCTAAACTTAATTAAATTAAACTAAATAAACTAAACTAAATTAACTATAAACTAAACTAAACTAACATAACCTAACCTAACCTAACCTAAACTAAACTATAAACTATACTATAAACTAATCTATAAACTAAACTAAACTAAACTAAACTATAAACTAAAATAAACTAAACCAAATTAAACTAAATGAAACTAACTAACCTAATCTAAGCTAAAGTAAATTAACCTAACCTAACCTAATCTAAACTAAACTATATTCCAAATTAACTATTAAAAAACTATAAACTTAAGTAAACTATAAACTAAACTAAACTAAACTAATCAATCCTAACATTACCTAACCTAAACTAAAGTAGTCTAACCTAACCTAAATTAACCTAAAATAAACTAAACTACATTGTAAACTAAACTATAAACTAAACTATCCTATCAACTAAACTAAACTAATCTAAACTAAACTAAACCAAAATCACCTTACCCAACCTAACCTAACCGAACCTAACCTACACTAAACTAAACTAAACTAACCTAACCTAACCTAACCTAACCTGAACTAACCTAACATAAACTAAACTAAACTAAAACAAATTAAACTAAACTAAACGAAACTAAACTAAACTATAAACTAAATTAAACTAAACTATAAACCTAACTATAAACTAAACTAAACTAAACTATAAACTAAACTGAAATAAACAATACTAAACTAATATAACCTAACCTAACCTATCCTAACCTAACCTAATCTAAACTAAACTAAACTAAACTAACCTAACTTAACCTAACTTAACTTAACTAAACTAAACTTAACGCACCTAACCTATCCTAACCTAACGTAACATAAACTAAACTAAACTAAACTAAGCTAAGCTAAGCTAATCTAACATAACCTAAACGAAACTAAACTAAAGTAAACTAAACTAAACTAAACTAAACCAAACAAAACTAATCTAAACTATAAACTAAAGTTGTTTTAACTAAACTAATCTATAAACAAAACTATAAACTAATCTAAACTAATATAACTTAACCTAACCTAAACCAAACTAACTAAACTAACCGAACCTAACCTAAACTAATCTTAACTAAAATAAACTAAACTAAATTAAACTAAACTAAATTAAACTAAACTAAACAACACTAACCTAACCTTTCTTAACCTAATCTAAACTAAACTTAACTAAATTAACCTAACACAAACTAACCTAAACTAAACTAAACTATAAATTAAACTATAAACTAAACTATAAACTAAACTAAACCAATGTAAATTACACTAACCTAACCTAACCTTAACTAAACCAAACTAAACTAACTTAACCTAACCTAACCTAACCTGACCTAATCTAAGCTAAACTAAACTAAAGAAAACTAAACTAAATTATAAACTAAACTATAAAGTTTACTTAATTAAAATATAAACTGAACTATAAACTAAACTAAAATAAACTAAAGTAACGTTTCCTAACCTAACCTAACATAACCTAAACTAAACTAACTAACTTAACTTAACCTAACCTAACCTAACCTAACTTCAACTAAACTAAACTAAACTAAACTAAACTAACCTAAACTTAACAAAACTACACTAAACTAAACTAAACTAAACTAAATTTAACTATAAATTAACTATAAACTATACTTAACTGAATTATAAAGTAAACTATAAACTAAATTATATTAACTAAACTAAAATAAACTAAACTAAACTAAACTAAACTAACCTAACCTAACCTAAACTTAAGTAAACTTAACTAAATTAACAAAACCTAACCTAACCTAAACTAAACTCAAATAAACTAAACGAAACTAAACTAAACTAAATTAAACTAAAATTACCTAACCTAATCTAACCTAACCTAACCGAAATTTCCAACCATCAAAAATAAATGGTTTCTTTTCGAGAATCTTTCCGATATAATATGCTTTTCTAAGGTTATCAAACAACAAAAATGAAAGAGAACCAGTTATCTCAAATAAGAACGGAAAAAAGGTGATTCTAATGAGGTTTGCAACCATCGAAATAAATCTTTTCTTTTCCGAATCTTTCTTGATTTTATGCTTTTCTAAGGCTATCAAATTACAATAATGAAGGAGAAATGGTTAACTGCATTTGAGACGTAAAAAAAGAAGATTCTTTTGGTTTCCAACCAACTAAAATAATTTTTTTACTAACTAAACTAAACTAACATATCCTAAATTAAACTAAACTAAACTAAACTAAACTAAACTAAACGAAACTAACTAAACTAAACTAACTTAACCTAACCTAACCTAACATAACCTAACCTAAAATAAAAAAAGTAAATTAAACAAAACTAAACTAACCTAACCTAACCTAAATTAAACCAAACTAAACTAAACTAAACTAACCTAATCTACCCTAACCTAAACTAAACAAAACTAAACTAAACGAAACTAAACTAAGCTAAACTAAACTTACCTAACTTAACCTGACCTAAAGTAAACTAAATTAAACTAAACTAAACGAAACTAAACTATAAACTAAACTATAAACTAAACTAAACTAAACTATATACTAAACTAAACTAAACTTAACTATCCTAAAGTAACCTAACCTAAACTAAACCTAACTAAACTAACCTAACCTAAATTAAACTATACTAAACTAAACTAAACTAACCTAATCTAAACTAAACTACACTAAACTACACTATCTTAACCTGACCTAAACTAAACTGAATTAAACTCAACTAAATTCAACTAAAGTAAACTAAACTAAACTAACCTAACTTAACGTAACCTAACCTAACATAACCTAAACTAAACTAAACTAAACTAAACTAAACTAAACTAAACCAAACTAAACTAAAATAAACTAGAAACAAAACTATAAACTAAACTAAACTAAACTATAAACTAAACTAAACTTGACTAAACTAAACTAAACTAAACTGAACTAACCTAACCAAACTTAACTTATTATAAACTAAAGTAAACTAAACTAAGCTAAACTAACCTAACCTAACCTAACCTAAACGAAACTAAACTAAACTCAAGTAAACTAATCTAAACCAAACTAAACTAATCTAAACTAAATTCAACTTAATTAAACTAAACTAAACTAAACTACACTAAGCTAACCAAACCTAATCTAATCTAAACTAAACTAAACTAAACCAAACCAACCTAGCCTAACTAACCTAAACTATCTAAACTAAACTAAACTGAACTATAAACTAAACTATAAATTAAATTAAACTATAAACTAAACTAAACTAAACTATCAACTAAACTATAAATTAAACTAACCTAACCTAACCTAACATAACCTAAACTAAACTAAACTAAAATAAACTAATTTAAAATAACCTAACCTAGCCTAACCTTACCTAACCTAATCTAACCTAAACTAAACTAAACTAAACAAAACTAAACTAAACTAAACTAAATTGAACTATAAACTAAAATATATACTTAACTAAACCAAATTAACTACACTAAACTAAAAACTAAACTAGCCTAAACTATACTAAACTAAACTAAATTAACCTAAACTAAACATAACTCAACTTAACTAAACTAATCTACCCTAACCTAAACTATACAAAACTAAACTAAACGAAACTAAACTAAGCTAAACTAAACTTACCTAACTTAACCTGACCTAAAGTAAACTAAATTAAACTAAACTAAACGAAACTAAACTATAAACTAAACTATAAAATAAATTAAACTAAACTATAAACTAAACTAAACTAAACTACAAACTAAACTAAACTAAACTTAACTATTCTAAAGTAACCTAACCTAAACTAAACCTAACTAAACAAACCTAACCTAAATTAAACTATACTAAACTAAACTAAACTAACCTAATCTAAACTAAACTAAACTAAACTACACTATCTTAACCTGACCTAAACTAAACTGAATTAAACTCAACTAAATTCAACTAAAGTAAACTAAACTAAACTAACCTAACCTAACGTAACGTAACCTAACATAACCTAAACTAAACTAAACTAAACTAAACTAAACAAAACTAAACTAAACTAAACCAAACTATACTAAATTTAACTATAAACTAAGCTATAAACTAAACTTAACTAAATAATAAACTAAACTATAAACTAAATTAAATTAACTAAACTAAACTATAAACTAAACTAAAATAAAGTAAACTAAACTAAACTAAAATAACCTAACCTAACCTAAACTTAACTAAACTTAACCAAATTATCCTAACCTAACCTAAACTAAACTAAACCAAACTAAACGAAACTAAACTATACTAAACTAAACTAAACTAACCTAACCTAACCTAACCTAACCTAACCGAAGTTTTCAACCTTCGAAAATAAATTTTTTCTTTTCGGGATTATTTCCGCATAATATGGTTTTCTAAGGCTATCAAAGAAGAAAATTGAAAGAAAACCATTTATCGCCAATAAGAACGGAAAAAAAAAGTGATTCTAATGAAGTTTCCAACCATCGAAATAAATATCTTCTATTCGCGAATCTTTCTTGATTTTATGCTTTTCTAAGGCTATCAAATTAGAATAATGAAGGAGAAATAGTTAACTCCATTTGAGAGGTAAAAAAAGCAGATTCTTTTGTTTCCAACCTTCGAAAATAATTTTCTTCCTAACAAAACTAACCTAACCTAACCTAAACCAAACTAAACTAAATTCTAAACTCACTAAAACTAAACCAAACTAAAATAAACTAAACGAAACTAACCGAAACTAACTAAACTAAACTAAACAAAACTAATCTAACCTTACCTAACCTAACCTAACCAAACCTAAACTAAACTAAACTAAACTATAAACTAAACTATAAACTAAACTTAACTATACTATAAACTAAAATATAAACTAAAATAAACTATACTATAAACAAAACTAAAGTAAACCAAACTAACCTAACAAAACCTAATCTAACCTAAATTAAACTAAACTAACCTTAGCTAACCTAACCTCAACTAACCAAAACTAAACTAAACTACACTAAATTGAACTATAAACTAAACTATATACTTAACTAAACCAAATTAACTACACTAAAATATAAACTAAACTAACCTAAGCTAAACTAAACTAACCTAAACTAAACATAACTAAACGTAACTAAACTAATCTACAATAACCTAAAGTAAACAAAACTAAACGAAACGAAAATTAACTAAGCTAAACTAAACTAACCTAACCTAACCTTAACTAAACTAAACTAAACTAAACTTACCTAACTTAACCTAACCTAAAGTAAACTAAATTAAACTAAACTAAGCGAAACTAAACTATAAACTAAACTAAATTAAGCTTAACTATCCTAAAGTAACCTAACCTAAACTAAACCTAACTAAACTAACCTAACTTAACGTAACTTAAACTAAACTAAACTAAAATAAAGTAAACTATAAACTAAACTATTAACTAAACTAAACTAAAGTATATATTAAATTAAACTAAACTAAACTAACCTAACCTAACTTAAACTAAACTAAACTAAACTAGAAACTAAACTAAACTAAACTAAATTAACTAAAAACTAAACTATACTTAATTAAACTAACCTAACCTAGCCTCACCTAACCTAAACTAAACAAAACTAAACTAAACTAACCTAAACTAAACAAAACTATACCGAACTAAACTAAACTAAACTAAATTTAACTATAAATTAACTATAAACTAAATTTAACTAAATTATAAAATAAACTATAAACTAAATTATACGAACTAAACTAAAATAAACTAAACTAAACTAAACTAAACTAACCTAACCTAACCTAAACTTAACTAAACTTAACTAAATTAACCTAATCTAAACTAAACTAAAATAAACTAAACGAAACTAAAATAAACTTACCTAACCTAAACTAACCTAACCTAACCGAAATTTCCAACCTTCAAAAATAAATTTTTTCTTTTCGATATTCTTTCCGCATAATATGCGTTTCTAAAGTTATCAAACAACAAAAATGAAAGAGAACCAGATATCTCAAATAAGAACGGAAAAAAGTGATTCTAATGAGGTTTGCAACCAACGAAATAAATCTTTTCTTTTCGTGAATCTTTCTTGATTTTATGCTTTTCTAAGGCTATCAAATTAGAATAATGAAGGAGAAACTCCATTTGAGACGCAAAAAAAAAGATTCTTTTGGTTTCCAACCATGGAAAATAATGTTTTCCGAACTAAACTAACCTAACTTAACCTAAATTCAACTAAACTAAATTAAACTTAACTAAACCAAACTAAACTAAACGAAACTAACTAAACTAATCTAACTTAACCCAACCTAACCTAACATAACCTAACCTAACCAAAACTAAATAAAAGTAAATTAAATCAAACTAAACTAACCTAACCTAGCCTAAACTAGACTATACTAAATTAAACTAAACTAAACTAAACTAACCTAACATAACCTAACGTAACCTAAACTAAAATAAACTAAAATAAACTAACCAAACATAACCTAACCTAAACTAAACTAAATTAAACTAAATTAAACTAAACTAAACTATAAACTAAACTAAAAACTAAACTAAACTAAACTAAAAACTAATCTAAAGTATAAAGTAAACTAAACTAAACTAAACTAACCTAACCTAACCTAACCTGACCTAAACCAAAATAAACTAAACTAAACTAACTTAACCTAACATAACCTAACCTAACCTAACCTAACCTATCTTAACCTAAACTAAACTACACTAAACTAAACTAAAGTACACTAACCTAATCAAACCTAAACTAAACTAATCTAAACTGAACTAAATTAAACTATTCTATATACTACACAAAACTAAACTAAACTAACCTAACCTAACGTAAACTAAACCAAACTTAACTAAAGTAAACTATAAATTAAACTATAAACTATATTAATTAACTAAACTATAAACTAAATTAAACTTAACTAAACTAAACTAAACTAAAATTAACTAACCTAACCTAACCTAACTTAACTTATAATAAACTAAACTAAACTAAACTAAGCTAACCTAACCTAACCTAACCTAACCTAAACGAAACTAAACTAAACTAAACTAAACTAATCTAAACCAAACTAAACTAATCTAAACTAAATTCAACTTAATTAAACTAAACTAAACTAAACTACACTAACCTAACCTAACCTAATCTAATCTAAACTAAACTAAACTAAACCAAACCAACCTAGACTAACAAACCTAAACTATCTAAAATAAACTAAACTGAACTATAAACTAAACTATAAATTAAACTAAACTATAAACAAAAAACTAAACTAAACTAAACTATAAACTAAACTATAAATTAAACTAACCTAACCTAACCTAACATAACCTAAACTAAACTAAACTAAAATAAACTAATTTAAAATAACCTAACCTAACCTTACCTAAACTAAACTAAACTAAACTTACCTAACTTAACCTGACCTAAAGTAAACTAAATTAAACTAAACTAAACGAAACTAAACTATAAACTAAACTATAATCTAAATTAAACTAAACTATAAACTAAACTAAACTAAACTTTACTATCCTAAAGTAACCTAACCTAAACTAAACCTAACTCAACTAACCTAACGTAACCTAAAGTAAACTAAACTATACTAAACTATAAACTAACCTAAACTATAAACTAAACTAAACTATAAACTAAACTAAACTAAAATGTATACTAAATTAAATTAAACTAAACTAACCTAACCCAACTTAAACAAAACTAAACTAAACTATAAAATAAACTAAATTAAACTAAATTAACTATAAACTAAACTTAATTAAACTAACCTAACCTAACCTCACCTAACCTAAACTAAACAAATCTAAACTAAATTAACCTACCCTAACCTAAACTAAACTAATCTAAACTAAAATAAACTAAACTATAAATAAATTATATACTAAACTAAATTATAAACTAAACTAAACTAACTATCCTAACGTAAACAAACCTAACGTAAATTAAACTAAACTTACCTAACCTACACTTAACATAACTAAACTAAACTATAAACTAAACCAAACTATTAACTAAACTATAACCTAATCTAAACTAAACTAAACAAAATAACCTAACCTAGCCTATGGTAACCTAACCTAAACTAAACAAAACTAAACTAAACAATAATAAACTATACTAAATTAAATTGAACTGTAAACTTAACTATATACTTAACTAAACTAAATTAACTAAACTAAAGTATAAACTAAACTAAACTAAACTAACCTAACTAAAACATAACTAAACTTAACTAAACTAATCTAACCTAAATTAAAATAAATTAAACTAAACTAAACGAAACTAAATTAAGCTAAACTAAACTAACCTAACCTAACCTTACCTAAACTACACTAAACTAAACTTACCTAACTTAACGTAACCTAAAGTAAACTAAACTAAACTAAACTAAACAAAACTAAAGTATAAACTAAACTATAAACTAAACTAAACTATAAACTTAACTAAACTAAACTAAACTAACCTAACCTAATCTAACCGAACCTAAACAAACCTAACCTAACCTAAACGAAACTAAACTAAACTAAACTAAACTAAACTAAACTAAACTAAACTAAACTAAGCTATACTAAACCAAACTAAACTAAATTCAACTAAATTAAACTAAACTAAACTAAACTGCACTAACCTAACCTAACCTAATCTAATCTAAACTAAAGTAAACTAAACCAAACCAACCTATCCTAAACTAACCTAAACTAAACTAATCTAACCTAACTTAACTAAACTAAACAAAACAAAACTAAACTAAACTAAATTGAACTATAAACTAAACTATATACTTAACTAAACTAAATTAACTACCCTAAAATATAAACTAAACTAAACTGCACTAAACTAACCTAACATATGCTAAGCTAACCTATACTAAACTATACTAAACTAAACTCAACTATAAACTAAACTATAAATTAACTAAACTAAACTAAACCATAAACATAACTATAAAGTAAACTAAACTAAACTAAATTATAAACTAGATTAAACTAAACTATACTAAACTAAACTAAACTAAACTAACCTAATTTAACCTAACCTACACTAAACTGAATTAAACTGAAGTAAATTCATCTAAACTAAACTAAACTAAACTAAACTAACCTAACCTAACCTAAACTTAATTAAACTTAACTAAATTATCCTAACCTAACCTAAAGTAAACTAAAACAAACTAAACGAAACTAAACTAAAATAAACTAAACTAACCTTTCCTAACCTAACCTAACATAACCTAAACTAAACTAACTAACCTAACTTAACCTAACCTAACCTAACCTGACCTAAACTAAACTAAACTAAACTAAACTAACCTAAACTAAACACAACTACACTAAACCAAACTAAACTAAACTAAATTTAACTATAAATTAACTATAAACTATACTTAACTAAATTATAAAGTAAACTATAAACTAAATTATATTAACTAAACTAAAATAAACTAAACTAAAGTAAACTAAACTAACCTAACCTAACCTAAACTTAAGTAAACTTAACTAAATTAACATAACCTAACCTAACCTAAACTAAACTAAAATAAACTAAACGAAACTAAACTAAACTAAACTAAACTAAACTTACCTAACCTAACCTAGCCTAACCTAACCGAAATTTCCAACCTTCAAAAATAAATGGTTTCTTTTCGAGAATCTTTCCGATATAATATACTTTTCTAAGGTTATCAAACAACAAAAATGAAAGAGAACCAGTTATCTCAAATAAGAACGGAAAAAAGGTGATTCTAATGAGGTTTGCAACCATCGAAATAAATCTTTTCTTTTCCGAATCTTTCTAGAATTTATGCTTTTCTAAGGCTATCAAATTACAATAATGAAGGAGAAATGGTTAACTCCATTTGAGACGCAAAAAAAGAAGATTCTTTTGGTTTCCAAATATCGAAAATAATTTTTTTACTAACTAAACTAACCTAACCTATCCTAAATTAAACTAAACTAAATTAAACTAAACTAAACTAAACTAAACGAAACTAACTAAACTAAACTAACTTAACCTAACCTAACCTAACATAACCTAACCTAAAATAAATAAAAGTAAATTAAACCAAACTAAACTAACCTAACGTAACCTAAACTAAACTAAATTAAACTAAATTGAACTAAACTAAATTATAAGCTAAACTATAAATTAAACTAAACTAAACATTAAACTAATCTAAAGTATAAACTAAACTAAAATAAACTAAACTAACCTAACATAACCTTACCTGACCTAAACTAACTAAACAAAACTAAACTAAACTAAACTAACCTAAGCTTACTTAGCCTAAACTAAAGTAAACTAAACTAAACTACAATAACCTCACCCAACCTAAACTAAACAAAACTAAACTAACCTAACCCATCCTAACCTAACTTATCCTAATCTAACCTAAACTAAACTAGTCTAAACTAAACTAAACTAAACTATAAACTAAACTATAAATTAACTAAACCAAACTAAATTATAAACTAAACTAAACTAAACTAAACTATCCTAACATAACCTAACCTAACCTAAATTAAACTAAACTAAACTTAACTAAACTAAACAAAACTAAACTAAACAAAACTAAACTAAACTAAACTAAATTGAACTATAAACTTAACTCTATACTTAACTAAACTAACCTAACCAAAATATAACTAAACTTAACTAAACTAATCTAACCTAACCTAAAATAAATTAAACTAAACTAAACGAAACTAAATTAAGGTACTCTAAACTAACCTAACCTAACCTAACCTAACCAATACTAAACTAAACTAAACTTACATAACTTAACCTAACCTAAAGTAAACTAACCTAAACTAAACTAAACGAAACTAAACTACAAAATAAACTATAAACTAAACTAAACTACACTAATCAATAAACTAAACTAAACTAAAATAAATAAACCTAACCTAACCTAACCTAACCGAACCTAGCCTAACCTAACCTTACCTAAATTAAACTCAACTAACCTAATCTAACCTAACCCAACCTAAATTAATCTAAACTAACCTAACCTAATCTAACCTACCTAACCTAAACTAAACTAAACTATAAACTAAATTAAACTAAACTATACATAAACTATAAACTAAACTAAACTAAACTAAGCCATAAACTAAACTAAACTAAACTAAACTACACTAAATTAACCTAACATATCCTAAGCTAACCTATACTAATGTACACTAAACTAAACTCAACTATAAACTAAACTATAAATTAACTAAACTAAACTAAACTATAAACTAAACTATAAAGTAAACTAAACTAAACTAAACTATAAACTAGATTAAACTAAACTATACTAAACTAAACTAAACTAACCTAATCTAAACTCAACTAAACTAAACTAAACTAACTTAACCTAACCTAAACTAAACTGAATTAAACTAAACTAAATTCAACTAAACTAAACTAAACCAACCTAAACTAACCTAACCTAACATAACCTAAATTAAACTAAACTAAATTAAACTAAACTAAACAAAACTAAACAAAAGTATACTAAACTAAACTAAATTTAACTATAAACTAAACTATAAAGTAAACTTAATTAAATAATAAACTAAACTATAAACCAAATTAAAATTAACTAAACTAAACTATAAACTAAACTAAAATAAACTAAACTAAACGAAACTAAACTATACTAAACTAACTAAACTAACCCAACCTAACGTAACGTAACCTAACCTAACCGAAGTTTTCAACCTTCAAAAATAAATTTTTTCTTTTCGGGATTCTTTCCGCATAATATGCTTTTCTAAGATTATCAAACTACAACAATGAAAGAGAACCAGTTATCTCAAATAAGAACGGAAAAAAAGTGATTCTAATGAGGTTTGGAATCATCGAAAAAAATCTTTTGTTTGCGCGAATTTTCTTCATTTTATGCTTTTCTAAAGCTATCAAACTAGAATAATGAAGGAGAAATACTTATCTCCATTTGAAACGCAAAAAAAAAAAAAAAAAAAAAAAAAAACAGATTCTTTTGGTTTCCAACCTTAGAAAATATGTTTTTTTTTTCCTTTAGAGATTCTTTCCGCACAATATGCTTTTCTAAGGCTATCAAAGTAGAAAAATGAAAGAAAACCATTTATCGCAAATAAGAACGGAAAAAAAGTGATTCTAATGAAGTTTCCAACCATGGAAATAAATATCTTCTATTCGCGATTCTTTCTTGATTTTATGCTTTTCTAAGGCTATAAAACTAGAATAATGAAGGAGAAATAGTTAACTCCATTTAAGACGCAAAAAAAAGCAGATTCTTTTGGTTTCCAACCTTCGAAAATAATTTTCTTCCTAACAAAACTAACCTAACCTAACCTAAACCAAACTAAACTAAATTAAACTAAACTCAATAAAACTAAACTAAACTAAACTAAACGAAACTAACTAAACTAAACTAAACTAAACTAAACTAACCTTACCTAACCTAACCTAACCTAACCTAACCTAAACTAAACTAAACTAAACTAACCTAACCTAACCTAACGTAAACTAAACTAAACTAAACTAAACTAACATAACTAAACTAAACTAAACTATAAACTAAACTTAACTATACTATAAACTAAACTATAAACTAAACTAAACTATAAACTAAACTAAACTATAAACTAAACTAAGATAAACTAAACTAAACTATAAACTAAACTAAACTAAACTATAAACTAAACTAAGATAAACTAAACTAACCTAACCTAACCTAAACTAAACTAAACTGAACTAACCTAACTAAAAATAAACTAAACTAAACTATAAACTAACCTAAAATAAACAAAACTAAACTAATATAACTTAAACTAACCTAACCAAACCTAACCTAACCTAACGTAACATAATCTAAACTAAACTAAACTAAGCTAAGCTAAGCTAAGGTAAATTAACCTAAACGAAACTAAACTAAACTAAACTAAACTAAACCAAACTAAACTAAACTAAACAGAAACTATAAACTAAACTAAACTATAAATTAAACTATAAACTAATCTAAACTAAACCAACCTAACCTAACCTAAACTAAACTGATCTAAACTAACCGAACCTAACGTAAAATAATGTTAACTATACTAAACTAAACTAAATTCAACCAAACTAAATTAAACTAAACTAAACTACACTAACCTAACCTTTCCTAACCTAATTTAAACTAAACTAAACTAAACTAACCTATTCCAAACTAACCTAAACTAAACTAAAATATAAACTAAACTATAAACTAAAGTATACTAAACTAAAAAGTAAACTATAAACTAAACTAAACTAAACTAATCTAAATTACAATAACCCAACCTAACCTTAACTAAACCAAACTAAACTAACTTAACCTAACCTAACCTTACCTAACGTAATCTAAGCTAAACTAAACTAAACTAAATTATAAACTAAACTATAAACTAAATTTAATTAAACTATTAACTAAACTATGAACTAAACTAAAATAAACTAAACTATAAATTAAACTAAGCTAAACTAACTAAAATAAACTAACCTAACATAACCTATACTAAACTAAACTAAGCGAAACTAAACGAAACTAAACTAAACTAACCTAACTTAAAATAAACTAAACTATAAACTAAATTAACTAAAGTAAATTAAGTATAAACTAAATTAACTAAACTTACCTAACGTAACCTAACCTAAACTAAACAAAACTAAACTAACCTAACCTACCCTAACCTAACTTAACCTGACCCAACCCTAATTAAACTAATCTAAACTAAACTAAACTAAACTATAAACTAAATTATAAACTAAACTATAAAGTAAACTAAACTAAACTATAAACTAAACTAAACTTAACTATCCTAAAGTAACCTAACCTAAACTAAACCTAACTAAACTAAGTTAACCTAACCTCACCTAACCTAAACTAACCAAAACTAAACTATCCTAACATATCCTAACCTAACTTAACCTAATCTAACCTAAACTAAACTAATTTAAACTAAACTAAACTAAACTATAAACTAAACTATAAAGTAAACTAAACTAAACTAAATTATAAACTAAACTAAACTAAACAATCCTAACGTAACCTAACCTAACCAAAATTAAACTAAACTTACCTAACCTACACTAAACTAAACTAAACTATAAAATAAACCAAAATATTAAGTAATCTATAAACTAATCTAAACTAAACAAAATAACCTAACCTAACCTATCGTAACCTAATCTAAACTAAACAAAACTAAATTAACCTAACCTAACTTAACCTAACCTAACCTAAAATAAACTAATCCAAACTAAACTAAGGTAAACTAAACTAAACTAAACTAACCTAACCTAACCTAACCTAAACTAAACTAAACTAACCTAACCTAACCTAAACTAAAATAAACTAAACTATAAACTAAACTATAACCTAAATTAAAGTAAACTATAAACTAAAATAAACTAAACTAACCATACCTAACCTAACCTAACCTAACCTAAACTAAACTAAAATAACCTAACTTAACCTAACCTAACCTAAACTAAACTGAACTAAACTAAACTAACCTAACCTAACCTAACGTAAACTAAAATAAACTAAAATAAACTTACCTAACCTAAACTAACTTAAACTAAATTAAATTAAATTAAACTAAACTAAACTAAACTATAAGCTAAACTATAAACTAAACTAAACTATAAACTAATCTAAAGTATATACTAAACTAAACTAACCTAACCTAACCTAACCTGACCTAAACAAAACTAAACTAACCTAAACTAAACTAATCTAAACTAAACTAAATTAAACTATTCTATAAACTAAACTAAACTAAACTAAACTAACCTAACCTAGCCTATCCCAAACTAAACCAAACTAAACTAAATTAACTATAAACTAAACTATAAACTAAACTAAACTATAAACTAAATTAATTAACTAAACTATAAACTAAACTAAACTTAACTAAACTAAACTAAACATAACTAACCTAACCTAACCTAACTTAACTTAACATAAACTAAACTAAACTAAGCTAACCTAACCTAACCACACCTAACCTAAACGAAACTAAACTAAACTAAACTAAATTCAACTAAATTCAACTAAACTTAACTACACTAACCTAACGTAACCTAATCTAATCTAAACTAAACTAAACTGCACTAAACCAAACTAACCTAAGCCTAACTAACCCAAACTATCCAAACTACACTAAACTATAAAGTAAACTATAAATTAAACTAAACTCTAAACAATAAACTAAAATAAACCAAACCATGAACTAAACTATAAACTAAACTAACCTAACCTAACCAAACATAACCTAAACTAAAGTAAACTAAAATAAACTAATTTAACATAACCTAACCTAACCTAACCTTACATAACCTAATCTAAATTAAACTAAATTAGAGTAAATTAAATTATAAACTATACTATAAACTAATCTATAAACTAAACTAAACTAAACTATAAAATAAACTAAACTAAACTAACTAACCTAAATTAACCTAACCTTACCTAACCTAAGCTAAACTAAACTAACCTAACCTAACTAAACTAAACTAAAGTAAACTAAACTGTATTCTAAACTAACTATATAAAACTCTAAACTAAACGAAACTATAAACTAAACTAAACTAAACTAAACTAACCTAAGCTAACGTAAACAACACTAATCTAACCTAACCTAACCTACCCTAAACTAAACTAATCTAAACTAAATTAAATTAAAATCACCTTACCCAACCTAACCTAACCTTACCTAAACTAAACTAAACTAAAGCAACCTAACCCAACCTAAACTAAACTAACCGAACCTAAACTAAATTAAACAAAAGTAAAATAAACTAAACTAAACCATAAACTCAACTAAACTAAACTAAACAAATCTAATCTAATATAACCTACCCTAACGTAACCTAAAATAAACCAAACTAACCTAACCTAACCTAACCTAAACTAAACTTATCTAAACTAAACTAAACTAAACTGTACTAAACTATAAACTAAATTATAAACTAAACTATAAACTAAACTAAACAAAACTATAAACTAAACAATAAACTAAACTAAACTAAACTAAACTAACCTAACCTAAACATAACTAAACTTAACTAAACTAATCTAACCTAACCTAAACTAAACTAAACTAAACGAAACTAAATTAAGCTAAACTAAACTAACCTAATCTAACCTTACCTAAACTAAACTAAACAAAACTTACCTAATTTAACCTAACCTAAAGTAAACTAAACTAAACTAAACTAAACGAAACTAAACTATAAACTAAACTGTAAATTAAACTAAACTAAACTAAACTAAACTATAAACTTAACTAAACTAAACTAAACTAAACTAACCTAACCTAACCTAACCGAACCTATCCTAACCTAACTTAAATTAAACTAAACCACCTAACCTAACCTTCCCTAACCTAAACTAATCTAAACTAACCTAACCTAACCTAACCTAAACTAAACTAAACTATAAACTAAATTAAACTAAACTATAAATAAACTATAAACGAAACTAAAATAAACTAAGCCATAAACTAAACTAAACAAAACTAAACTACACTAAACTAACCTAACTTATTCTAAGCTAACCTATACTAAACTAAACTAAACTAAATTATAGCTAAACTATAAATTAACTAAACTAAACTATTAACTAAACTGCAAAGTAAACTAAACTAAACTAAACTATAATCTATATTAAACTAAACTAAAGTAAACTAAACTAAACTAACCTAACCTAAACTCAACTAAACTACCTAACCTAATATAACCTAAACTAAACTAAACTAAACTAAACTAAACTAAACAAAACTAAACTTAACTAAACTAAACTAACCTAAATTTAACTATTAACTAAACTATAAACTAAACTTAATTAAACTATAAACTAAACTAAAATAAACTAAACTAAACTAAACTAAACTAACCTAACCTAAACTTAACCAAACTTAACTAAATTATCCTAACCTAACCTAAACTAAACTAAACGAAACTAAATTATACTAAACTAAACTAAAATAACCTAACCTAACGTAACCTAACCTAACCTAAACTAACCGAAGTTTTCAACCTTAAAAAATAAATTTTTTCTTTTCGTGATTCTTTCCGCATAATATGCTTTTCTAAGGTTATCAAACTAAAAAGTGAAAGAGAACCAGTTATCTCAAATAAGAACGGGAAAAAGTGATTCTTATGAGGTTTCCAACCATCGAAATAAATCTTTTGTTTTCGCGAATGTTTCTTCATTTTATTCTTTTTTATGGCTATCAAACTACAATAATGAATGAGAAATAGTTATCTCCATTTGAAACGCAAAAAAAACGCGATTCTTTTGGTTTCCAACCTTCGAAAATAATTTTTTTCTTTTCGAGATTCTTTCCGCATAATATGCTTTTCTAAGCCTATCAAAGTAGAAAAATGAAAGAAAACCATTTATCGCATAATAAGAACGGAAAAAAAAGTGATTCTAATGAAGTTTCCAACCATCGAAATAAATATCTTCTATTCGCGAATCTTTGTTGATTTTATGCTTTTCTAAGGCTTTCAAACTAGAATAATGAAGGAGAAATAGTTAACTCCATTTGAGAAGCAAAAAAGCAGATTCTTTTGGTTTTCAACCTTCGAAAATAATTTTCTTCCTAACTAAACTAACTAACCTAACCTAAACCAAACTAAACTAAATTAAACTAAACTCAATAAAACTAAACTTAACTAAAATAAACGAAACTAACTAAACTAAACGAAACTAACCAAACTAAACTATCCTAACCTAACCTAACATAACATAATCTAACCTAACCTAAACAAAATAAAAATACATTAAACCAAACTAAATTAACCTAACCTAACCTCACCTAAAATAAACTAAATTAAACTAAACTAAACTAAACTAAACTAACCTAACCTAACCTATCCTAAACTAAACTAAACTAAAGTAAACTAAACTAAATTAAACTAAATTAAACTAACCTAACATAACCTAACCTAAACTGAACTAAACTAAACTAAACTAACCTAACCTAACCTAACCTAAACTAAACTAAACTAAAATAAACTAAACTAAACTAAACTATAAGCTAAATCATAAACTAAACTAAACTATAAACTAATCTAAATTATAAACTTAACTAAACTAAACTAACCTAACCTAACATAACCTAAACTAAACTAAACAAAACTACACTAAAATAAACTAACCTAACCTAACCTAACCTCACCTAACCTAACCTAACCTAACCTATCCTAAACTAAACAAAAGTAAACTAACCTAATGAAACCTAAACTAAACTAATCTAAAATAAACTAAAATAAACTATTCTATAAACTAAACTAAACTAAACTAAACTAAACTAAACTAACCTAACCTAACCTAATCTAACCTAAACTAAACTAAACTAAACTAAACTAACCTAACCTAACCGAACCTAACCTAAAATAAACTAAACTAAATAACCTAACTAATCTAAACTAACCTGAACTAACCTAACCTTATCTAAATTAAACTAAACTAAACTAATCTAAACTAAACTAATCTAAACTAACCTAACCTAACCTAACCTAAACAAAACTAACCTAACCTAACCTAACCTAAACTAAAATAAATTAAACTAAACTAACTAAGCTAAACTAAACTAAACTAAACTAACCGAACCTAACCTAACCTAACCTAACATAAACTAAACTAAACTAAGCTAAACTAACCCAACCTAACTTAAACGTAAATAAACTAAACTAAACTAATCTAAACCAAACTAAACTAAACTAAATTCAACTAAATTAAACTAAATTAAACTACACTAACCTAACCTTTCCTAACCTAATATAAACTAAACTAAACTAACATAATCCAAACTAATCTAAACTAAACTAAACTATAAACTAAACTATAAACTAAACTAAACTAAACTAATCTAAATTACACTAACCTAACCTAACCTTAAATAAACCAAACATAACTAACTTAACCTAACCTAACCTAACCTTACCTAACCTAATCTAAGCTAAACTAAACTAAACTAAATTATAATTAAACTATAAATTAAACTTATTTAAACTATAAACTAAACTATAAAATAAACTAAAATAAACTAAACTAACCTAACTTAACCTAAACTAACCTAACCTAAACGAAACTAAACTAAACGAACCTAACTTAACCTAAACTAACCTAACCTAAACTAAACTAAACTAACCTAAACTAAACAAAACTACACTAAACTAAACTAAACTAAACTAAATTTAACTATAAATTAAGTATAAACTATACTTAACTAAATTATAAACTAAACTATAAACTAAATTATATTAACTAAACTAAAATAAACTAAACTAAACTAACCTAACCTAACCTAAACTTAAGTAAACTTAACTAAATTAACATAACCTAACCTAACCTAAACTAAACTAAAATAAACTAAACGAAACTAAACTAAACTAAACTAAACTTAACTTACCTAACCTAACCTAAACTAACATAACCGAAATTTCCAACCTTCAAAAATAAATGTTTTCTTTTCGAGATTCTTTCCGCATAATATGCTTTTCTAAGGTTTTCAAACAACAAAAATGAAAGAGAACCATTTATCTCTAATAAGAACGGAAAAAAGGTGATTCTAATGAGGTTTGCAACCATCGAAATAAATGTTTTCTTTTCCGAATCTTTATTTTATGCTTTTCTTAGTCTATCAAATTAGAATAATGAAGGAGAAATGGTTAACTCCATTTGAGAGGCAAAAAAATAAGATTCTTCTGGTTTCCAACCATCGAAAATAATTTTTTTACTAACTAAACTAATCTAACCTAACCTAAATTAAACTAAACTAAACTAAACTAAACGAAACTAACTAAACTAAACAGACTTAACCTAACCTAAACTAACATAACTTAACCTAAACTAAATAAAAGTAAATTAAACCTATCTAAACTATCCTAACCTAACCTAAACTAAACTAAACTAAACTATCCAAACCTAACCTAAACTAAACTAAACTAAACTAACCTAACCTAACCTAACCTAAACTAAAATAAACTAAAATAAACTTAACTAACCTTACCTAACCTAACCTAACCTAACCTAAACTAAACTAAAATAACCTAACTTAACCTAACCTAACCTAACTTTAACTCAACTAAACTAAACTAAACTAACCTAACCTAACCTAAACTAAACTAAACTAAATTAAACTAAACTAAACTAAACTAAACTATAAGCTAAACTATAAACTAAACTAAACTAAACTTTAAATTATTCTAAAGAATAAACTAAACTAAACTAAACTAACCTAACCTGAACTAATCTAAACTAAACAAAACTAAACTAAACTATACTAACCTAACCTAACTTAACCTAAACTAAGGTAAACTAAACTAAACTACAATAACCTAATCAAACCTAAACTTAACTAATCTAAACTAAACTAAATTAAACTATTCTATAAACTAAACTAAACTAAACTAAACTAACCTAATCTAACCTAACCAAAACTAAACTAAACCAAACTAAACTAAAATAAACTATAAACTAAACTATAAACTAAACTAAAGTATAAACTAAACTATATACTAAATTAATTAACTAAACTATAAACTGAACTAAACTTAACTAAACTATACTATACTAAACTTAACTAACCTTACCTAACCTAACCTAAGTTAACTTAACATAAACTAAACTAAACTAAGCTAACCTAACCCAACCTAACCTAACCTAACCTAAACGAAACGAAACTAAACTAAACTAAACTAAACTAAACTAAATTCAACTAAATTAAACTAAACTAAACTAAACTGCACTAACCTAACCTAACCTAACCTAATCTAATCTAAACTAAAGTATACTAACCCAAACCAACCTAGCCTAAACTAACCTAAACTAAACTAATCTAACCTAACTTAACTAAACTAAACAAAACTAAACTAAATTAACTAAATTGAACTATAAACTAAACTATATACTTAACAAAACTAAATTAACTACCCTAAAATATAAACTAAACTAAACTGCACTAAACTAACCTAACATATGCTAAGCTAACCTATACTAAACTATACTAAACTAAACTCAACTATAAACTAAACTATAAATTAACTAAACTAAACTAAACTATAAACCTAACTATAAAGTACACTAAACTAAACTAAACTATAAACTAGATTAAACTAAACTATACTAAACTAAACTAAACTAACCTAATCTAAACTCAACTAAACGAAACTAAACTAATTTAACCTAACCTACACTAAACTGAATTAAACTAAACTAAATTCAACTAAACTAAACTAAACTAACCTAACCTAACCTAAACTTAATTAAACTTAACTAAATTATCCTAACCTAACCTAAAGTAAACTAAACCAAACTAAACGAAACTATACTAAAATAAACTAAACTAACCTAACCTAAAGTCACCTAACCTAACCTAACCGAAGTTTTCAACCATCAAAAATAAATTTTATCTTTTCCGGAGTCTTTCCGCATAATATGCTTTTCTAAGGTTATCAAACTACAAAAATGAAAGAGAACCAGTTATCTCAAATAAGAACGGAAAAAAGGTGATTCTAATGAGGTTTGCAACCATCTAAATAAATCTTTTCTTTTCGCGAATCTTCCTTCATTTTATGCCTTTCTAAAGGTATCAAACTAGAATAATGAAGGAGAAATAGTTATCACCTTTAGAAACGCAAAAAAAAAAAAAAAAAAAAAAAAAAAACAAATTCTTTTGGTTTCCAACCTTAGAAAATAAATTTTTTTCCTTTAGAGATTCTTTCCGCATAACATGCTTTTCTAAGGCTATCAAAGTAAAAAAATGAAAGAAAACCATTTATCGCAAATAAGAACGGAAAAAAAAGTGATTCTAATGAAGTTTCCAACCACCGAAATAAATATCTTCTTTTCGCGAATATTTCTTGATTTTATGCTTTCTAAGGCTATCAAATTAGAATAATGAAGGAGAAATAGTTAACTCCATTTGAGACGCAAAAAAAGCAGATTCTTTTGGTTTCCAACCTTCGAAAATAATTTTCTTCCTAACAAAACTAACCTGACCTAACCAAAACCAAACTAAACTAAATTAAACTACACTCAGTAAACCCAAACTAAACTAAAATAAACTAAACAAAACTAAACGAAACTAACTACACTAAACTAAACTAAACTAAACTAACCTTACCTAACCTAACCTAACCTAACCTAACCTAAACTAAACTAAACTAAACAAACCTAACCTAACCTAACCTTACGTAAACTAAACAAATCTAAACTAAACTAAACTATAAACTAAACTATAAACTAAACTTAACTATACTATAAACTAAACTATAAACTAAACTAAACTAAACTATAAACTAAACTAAGATAAACTAAACTATAAACTAAAATAAACTAAACTATAAACTAAACTAAGATAAACTAAACTAAATTAAACTAAACTAACCTAACCTAACCGAACCTAACCTAAACTAAACTAAATTAAATAAAACTAAACTAAACTAAACTAAATTGAACTATAAACTACACTATATACTTAACTAAACCAAATTAACTCCCCTAAAATATAAACGTAACTAAACTAACCTAAACTAAACATAACTAAACTAATCTACCCTAACCTAAACTAAACAAAATCTAAACTAAACGAAACTAAACTAAGCTAAACTAAACTAACCTAACATAACCTTACCCAAACTGAACTAAACTAAACTTACCTAACTTAACCTAACCTAAAGTAAACTAAATAAAACTAAACTAAACGAAACTAAACTATAAACTAAACTAAACTAAACTATAAACTAAACTAAATTAAACTTAACTATCCTAAAGTAACCTAACCTAATCTAAACAAAACTAACCTAACCTAACCTAAACTTAAGTAAACTTAACTAAATTAACATAACCTAACCTAACCTAAACTAAACTAAAATAAACTAAACGAAACTAAACTAAACTAAACTTAACTTACCTAACCTAACCTAAACTAACCTAACGGAAATTTCCAACCTTCAAAAATAAATATTTTCTTTTCGAGATTCTTTCCGCATAATATGCTTTTCTAAGGTTTTCAAACAACAAAAATGAAAGAGAACCATTTATCTCTAATAAGAACGGAAAAAAGGTGATTCTAATGAGGTTTGCAACCATCGAAATAAATCTTTTCTTTTCCGAATCTTTCTTTATTTTCTGCTTTTCTAAGTCTATCAAATTAGAATAATGAAGGAGAAATGGTTAACTCCATTTGAGACGCAAAAAAAGAAGATTCTTTTGGTTTCCAACCATCGAAAATAATTTTTTTACTACTAAACTAATCTAACCTAACCTAAATTAAACTAAACTAAACTAAACTAAACTAAACGAAACTAACTAAACTAAACAGACTTAACCTAACCTAAACTAACATAACTTAACCTAAACTAAATAAAAGTAAATTAAACCAATCTAAACTATCCTAAGCTAACCTAAACTAAACTAAACTAAACTATCCAAACCTAACCTAAACTAAACTAAACTAAACTAACCTAACCTAACCTAACCTAAACTAAAATAAACTAAAATAAACTAAACTAACCTTACCTAACCTAACCTAAACTAACCTAAACTAAACTAAAATAACCTAACTTAACCTAACCTAACCTAACCTTAACTCAACTAAACTAAACTAAACTAACCTAACCTAAACTAAACTAAAATAAACTAAAATAAACTAAACTAACCTTACCTAACCTACCCTACCTTACCTAAATTTAACTAAAATAACCTAACTTAACCTAACCTAACCTAACCTTAACTCAACTAAACTAAACTAAACTATTCTAACCTAACCTAAACTAAACTAAACTAAATTAAACTAAACTAAACTAAACTAAACTATAAGCTAAACTATAAACTAAACTAAACTAAATTTTAAATTAATCTAAAGTATAAACTAAACTAAACTAAACTAACCTAACCTGAACTAAACTAAACTAAACAAAACTAAACTAAACTATACTAACCTAACCTAACTTAACCTAAACTAAGGTAAACTAAACTATACTACAATAACCTAATCAAACCTAAACTAAACTAATCTAAACTAAACTACATTAAACTATTCTATAAACTAAACTAAACTAAACTAAACTAACCTAACCTAACCTAACCAAAACTAAACTAAACCAAACTAAAACTAAAATAAACTATAAACTAAACTATAAACTAAACTAAACTAAAGTATAAACTAAACTATGTACTAAATTAATTAACTAAACTATAAACTGAACTAAACTTAACTAAACTAAACATAACTAAACTTAACTAAACTAATCTACCCTAACCTAAACTAAACAAAACTAAACGAAACGAAACTAAACTAAGCTAAACTATACTAACCTAACCTAACCTTACCCAAACTGAACTAAACTAAACTTACCTAACTTAACCTAACCTAAAGTAAACTAAATAAAACTAAACTAAACGAAACTAAACTATAAACTAAACTATAAACTAAACTAAACTAAACTATTAACTAAACTAAAATAAAGTATATACTAAATTAAACTAAACTAAACTAACCTAACCTAACTTAAACTAAACTAAACTAAACTAGAAACTAAACTAAACTAAACTAAACTAAATTAACTATAAACTAAACTATACTTAATTAAACTAACCTAACCTAACCTCACCTAACCTTAACTAAACAAAGCTAAACTAAACTAACCTAAACTAAACAAAACTACACTGAACTAAACTAAACTAAAATAAATTTAACTATAAATTAACTATAAACTAAACTTAATTAAATTATAAAATAAACTATAAACTAAATTATATGAACTAAACTAAAATAAAATAAACTAAACTAAACTAAACTAAACTAACCTAACCTAACCTAAACTTAACTAAACTTAACTAAATTAACCTAACCTAAACTAAACTAAAATAAACTAAACGAAACTAAACTAAACTTACCTAACCTAAACTAACCTAACCTAACCGAAATTTCCAACCTTCAAAAATAAATGGTTTCTTTTCGAGAATCTTTCCGATATAATATGCTTTTCTAAGGTTATCAAACAACAAAAATGAAAGAGAACCAGTTATCTCAAATAAGAACGGAAAAAAGGTGATTCTAATGAGGTTTGCAACCATCGAAATAAATCTTTTCTTTTCCGAATCTTTCTAGATTTTATGCTTTTCTAAGGATATCAAATTACAATAATGAAGGAGAAATGGTTAACTCCATTTGAGACGCAAAAAAAGAAGATTCTTTTGGTTTCCAACCATCGAAAATAATTTTTTTACTAACTAAACTAACCTAACCTATCCTAAATTAAACTAAACTAAATTAAACTGAACTAAACTAAACTAAACTAAACGAAACTAACTAAACTAAACTAACTTAACCTAACCTAACCTAACATAACCTAACCTAAAATAAATAAAAGTAAATTAAACCAAACTAAACTAACCTAACGTAACCTAAACTAAACTAAACTAAACTAAACTAAACTAACCTAACCTAACCTAACCTAAACTAAACTAAACTAAAATAAACTAACCTAACCCAACCTAACCTAAACTAAACTGAACTAAAATAAACTAACCTAACCTAACCTAAACTAAACTAAATTAAACTAAATTGAACTAAACTAAATTATAAGCTAAACTATAAACTAAACTAAACTAAACATTAAACTAATCTAAAGTATAAACTAAACTAAAATAAACTAAACTTACCTAACATAACCTTACCTGACCTAAACTAAACTAAACAAAACTAAACTAAACTAAACTAACCTAAGCTTACTTAGCCTAAACTAAAGTAAATTAAACTAAACTACAATAACCTAATCAAACCTAAACTAAACTAATCTAAACTAAACTAATTAAACTGTTCTATAAACTAAACTAAACTAAACTAAACTAACCTAACCTAACCTAACCTAACCAAAACTAAACCAAAATAAACTAAAATAAACTATAAACTAAACTAAACTAAAGTATAAACTAAACTATAAACTAAATTAATTAACTAAACTATAAATTAACTAAGCTTAACCAAACTAAACTAAACTAAACTTAACTAACCTAACCTAACCTAACTTAACTTAACTTAACATAAACTAAACTAAACTAAGCTAACCTAACCTAACCTAACCCTACCTAAACGAAACTAAACTAAACTAAATTAAACTAATCTAAACTAAACTAAACTAAATTCAACTAAATTAAACTAAACTAAACTAAACTACACTAACCTAACCTAAACTAATCTAATCTAATCTTAAGTAAACTAAACCAAACCAACCTACCCTAAACTAACCTAAACTATCTAAATTAAACTAAACTGAATTATAAACTAAACTATAAACTATACTAAACTAAACCACAAACTAAACTATAAACTAAACTAAACTAACCTAACCTAACCTAACATAACCTAAACTAAACTAAACTAAAATAAACTGATTTGACATAACCTAACCTAACCTAACCTTACCTTACCTAATCTAACCTAAACTAAACTAAACTAAAGTAAACTAAATTATAAACTATACTATAAACTAATCTATAAACTAAACTAAACTAAACTATAAACTAAAATAAACTAAACTAAACTAACTAACCTAACCTAACCTAACCTATTCTAAGATAAACTAAACTAAACTATATTCTAAACTAACTATAAAAAACTATAAACTAAAGGAAACTATAAACTAAACTAAGCTAAACTAAACTAACCTAACCTAAACTAACCTAAACTAAACTAATCTAACCTAACTTAACATAACCTAAACTAAACCAATCTAAACTAAACTAAATGTAAACTAAAACTATAAACTAAACTGAACTATAACCTAAACTAAACTAATCTAAACTAAACTAAACTAAAATCACCTTACCCAGCCTAACCTAACCTAAACTAAACTAAACTAAACTAACCTAACCTAACCTAACCTAACCTTAACTACCCTAACCTAAACTAAATTAAACCAAACTAAACCATAAACTAACCTAAACTATCTAAATTAAACTAAACTGAAGTATAAACTAAACTATAAACTAACCTAAACTAAACCACAAACTAAACTATAAACTAAACTAACCTAACCCAACCTCACCTAACATAACCTAAAGTAAACTAAACTAAAATAAATTGATTTGACATAACCTAACCTAACCTAACCTTACCTAACCTAATCTAGCCTAAACTAAACTAAACTAAAGTAAACTAAATTATAAACTATACTATAAACTAATCTATAAACTAAACTAAACTAAACTATAAACTTAAATAAACTAAACTAAAACAAACTAAACTAAACTAACTAACCTAACCTAACCTAACCTAACCTAAGATAAACTAAACTAACCTAACCTAACCTAAACTGAACTAAACTAAACTATATTCTAAACTAACTATAAAAAACTATAAACTAAAGGAAACTATAAACTAAACTAACCTAACCTAAACTAACCTAAACTAAACTAATCTAACCTAACTTAACATAACCTAAACTAAACAAATCTAAACTAAACTAATTGTAAACTATAAACTAAACTGAACTATAACCTAAACTAAACTAATCTAAACTAAACTAAACTAAAATCACCTTACCCAGCCTAACCTAACCTAACCTAAAATAAACTAAACTAAACTAACCTAACCTAACCTAACCTAACCTTAACTACCCGAACCTAAACTAAATTAAACTAAACTAAACCGTAAACTAAACTAAACTATACTAAACAACACTAATCTAATATTACCTAACCTTGCGTAACCTAAACTAAACCAAACTAACCTAACCTAACCTAAACTAAACTAAACTTAACTAAACTAAACTAAATTAAACTATACTAAACTACAAATTAAACTATAAACTAAACTAAACAAAACTATAAACTAAACTATAAACTAAAATAAACTAAACTATAAACAAAACTAAAGTAAAGTAAACTAACATAACCCAACGTAAACTAAACTAAACTAACCTTACCTAACCTAACCTAAACTAACCTAAACTAACCTAAATTAAACTAAACAAAACTAACCTAACCTAACCTAACCTAATCTAAACTAAACTAAACTAAATTCAACTAAACAAAATAAACTAAACTAAACTAAACTACACTAACCTAACATTTCCTAACCTAATCTAAACTAAACTAAACTAAACTAACCTAATCCAAACTAACCTAAACTAAACTAAACTATAAACTAAACTATAATCTAAACTATACTAAACTATAAACTAAACTATAAACTAAACTAATCTAAATTACACTAACCTAACCTAAGCTTAACTAAACCAAACTAAACTAACTTTACCTAACCTAACCTAACCTTACCTAACGTAATCTAAGCTAAACTGAACTAAACTAAACTAAACTATAAACTAAACTATAAACTAAACTTAATTAAACTATTAACTAAACTATAAACTAAACTAAAATAAACTAAACTATAAACTAATCTAACCTAACTTAAATTAAGTTAAACTAACATAACTTAAACTAAACTAAACTAACCTAACATAACCTAAACTAAACTAAACCAAACTAAACCAAACTAAACTAAACTAACCTAACCTAAATTGAACTAAACTAAACTATAAACTAAACTAAACTATAAACTAAACTGTAAACAAAACTAAAGTAAACTAAACTAACATAACCTAACCAAAACTAAACTAAACTAACCTTACCTAACCTAAACTAAACTAACCTAAACTAACCTAAATTAAACTACACAAAACTAACCTAACCTAACCTAACCTAATCTAAACTAAATTCAACTAAACTAAATTCAACTAAACTAAATTAAACTAAACTAAACTACACTAACCTAACCTTTCCTAACCTAATCTAAACTAAACTAAACTAAACTAACCAAATCCAAACTAACCTAAACTAAACTAAACTATAAACTAAACTATAAACTAAACTATACTACACTATAAACTAAACTATAAACTAAACTAACCTAACCTAAATTAAATTAAACTAACCTAACTTAAACTAAACTAAAATAAACTAACCTAACATAACCTAAACTAAACTAAACGAAACTAAACCAAACTAAACTAAACTAACCTAACCTAAATTGAACTAAACTAAACAATAAACTAAACTAAACTAAATTAAGTATAAACTAAATTAACTAAACTAACCTAACCTACCTTAACCTAACTTAACCTGACCCATCCCTAATTAAACTAATCTAAACTAAACTAAACTAAACTATAAACTAAATTATAAACTAAACTATAAAGTAAACTAAACTGTAAACTAAACTAAACTAAACTTAACTATCCTAAAGTAACCTAACCTAAACTAAACCTAACTAAACCAACCTAACCTAACCTCACCCAACCTAAACTAAACAAAACTAACCTAACCTAACCCATCCTAACCTAACTGATCCTAATCTAACCTAAAATAAACTAGTCTAAACTAAACTAAACTAAACTATAAACTAAACTATAAATTAACTAAACCAAACTATATTATAAACTAAACTAAACTAAAGTAAACTATCCTAACATAACCTAACCTAACCTAAATTTAACAAAACTAAACTAAACTAAACAAAACTAAACTAAACTAAACTCAATTGAACTATAAACTTAACTCTATACTTAACTAAATTAAAGTATAAACTAAACTGAACTAAACTAACCTAACCAAAATATAACTAAACTTAACTAAACTAATCTAACCTAACCTAAAATAAATTAAACTAAACTAAACGAAACTAAATTAAGGTAAACTAAATTAACCTAACCTAACCTAACTAATACTAAACTAAACTAAACTTACATAACTTAACCTAACCTAAAGTAAACTAACCTAAACTAAACTAAACGAAACTAAACTATAAAATAAACTATAAACTAAACTAAACTACACTAATCAATAAACTAAACTAAACTAAAATAAATAAACCTAACCTAACCTAACCTAACCGAACCTAGCCTAACCTAACCTTACCTAAATTAAACTCAACTAACCTAATCTAACCTAACCCAACCTAAATTAATCTAAACTAACCTAACCTAATCTAACCTACCTAACCTAAACTAAACTATAAACTAAATTAAACTAAACTATACATAAACTATAAACTAAACTAAACTAAACTAAGCCATAAACTAAACTAAACTAAACTAAACTACACTAAATTAACCTAACATATCCTAAGCTAACCTATACTAATGTACACTGAACTAAACTCAACTATAAACTAAACTATAAATTAACTAAACTAAACTAAACTATAAACTAAACTATAAAGTAAACTAAACTAAACTAAACTATAAACTAGATTAAACTAAACTATACTAAACTAAACTAAACTAACCTAATCTAAACTCAACTAAACTAAACTAAACTAACTTAACCTAACCTAAACTAAACTGAATTAAACTAAACTAAATTCAACTAAACTAAACTAAACTAAACTAACCTAAACTAACCTAACCTAACATAACCTAAATTTAACTAAACTAAATTAAACTAAACTAAAACAAACTAAACAAAAGTATACTAAACTAAACTAAATTTAACTATAAACTAAACTATAAAGTAAACTTAATTAAATAATAAACTAAACTATAAACTAAATTAAAATTAACTAAACTAAACTATAAATTAAACTAAAATAAACTAAACTAAACGAAACTAAACAATACTAAACTAACTAAACTAACCCAACCTAACGTAACGTAACCTAACTTAACCGAAGTTTTCAACCTTCAAAAATAAATTTTTTCTTTTCGGGATTCTTTCCGCATAATATGCTTTTCTAAGGTTATCAAACTACAATAATGAAAGAGAACCAGTTATCTCAAATAAGAACGGAAAAAAAGTGATTCTAATGAGGTTTGGAATCATCGAAATAAATCTTTCGTTTGCGCGAATCTTTCTTCATTTTATGCTTTTCTAAAGCTATCAAACTAGAATATTGAAGGAGAAATACTTATCTCCATTTGAAACGCAAAAAAAAAAAAAAAAAAAAAAAAAAAAAAACAGATTCTTTTGGTTTCCAACCTTAGAAAATATGTTTTTTTTCCTTTAGAGATTCTTTCCGCACAATATGCTTTTCTAAGGCTATCAAAGTAGAAAAATGAAAGAAAACCATTTATCGCAAATAAGAACGGAAAAAAAAGTGATTCTAATGAAGTTTCCAACCATGGAAATAAATATCTTCTATTCGCGAATCTTTCTTGATTTTATGCTTTTCTAATGCTATCAAACTAGAATAATGAAGGAGAAATAGTTAACTCCATTTAAGACGCAAAAAAAAGCAGATTCTTTTGGTTTCCAACATTCGAAAATAATTTTCTTCCTAACAAAACTAACCTAACCTAACCTAAACCAAACTAAACTAAATTAAACTAAACTCAATAAAACTAAACTAAACTAAACTAAACGAAACTAACTAAACTAAACTAAACTAAACTAAACTAACCTTACCTAACCTAACCTAACCTAACCTAAACTACTCTAAACTAAACTAACCTAACCTAACCTAACGTAAACTAAACTAAACTAAACTAACATAACTAAACTAAACTAAACTATAAACTAAACTTAACTATACTATAAACTAAACTATAAACTAAACTAAACTAAACTATAAACTAAACTAAACTATAAACTAAACTAAGATAAACTAAACTAAACTATAAACTAAACTAAACTAAACTATTAACTAAACTAAGATAAACTAAACTAACCTAGCCTAACCTAAACTAAACTAAACTGAAGTAACCTAACCTAAAATAAACTAAACTAAACTAAACTATAAACTAACCTAAAATAAACAAAACTAAACTAATATAACTTAAACTAACCTAACCTAACCTAACCTAACCTAACGTAACATAAACTAAACTAAACTAAACTAAGCTAAGCTAAGGTAAATTAACCTAAACGAAACTAAACTAAACTAAACAGAAACTATAAACTAAACTAAACTATAAATTAAACTATAAACTAATCTAAACTAAACCAACCTAACCTAACCTAAACTAAACTGATCTAAACTAACCGAACCTAACGTAAAATAATGTTAACTATACTAAACTAAACTAAATTCAACCAAATTAAACTAAACTAAACTACACTAACCTAACCTTTCCTAACCTAATCTAAACTAAACTAAACTAAACTAACCTAATCCAAACTAACCTAAACTAAACTAAAATATAAACTAAACTATAAACTAAAGTATACTAAACTAAAAACTAAACTATAAACTAAACTAAACTAAACTAATCAAAATTACAATAACCTCACCTAACCTTAACTAAACCAAACTAAACTAATTTAACCTAACCTAACCTTACCTAACGTAATCTAAGCTAAACTAAACTAAACTAAACTATAAACTAAACTATAAACTAAATTTAATTAAACTATTAACTAAACTATAAACTAAACTAAAATAAACTAAACTATAAACTAAACTAAGCTAAACTAACTAAAATAAACTAACCTAACATAACCTATACTAAACTAAACTAAACGAAACTAAACGAAACTAAACTAAACTAACCTAACTTAAAATAAACTAAACTATAAACTAAACTAAACTAAAGTAAATTAAGTATAAACTAAATTAACTAAACTTACCTAACCTAAACTAACCTAAACCAAACAAAACTAAACTAACCTAACCTACCCTAACCTAACTTAACCTGACCCAACCCTAATTAAACTAATCTAAACTAAACTAAACTAAACTATAAACTAAATTATAAACTAAACTATAAATTAAACTAAACTAAACTATAAACTAAACTAAACTTAACTATCCTAAAGTAACCTAACCTAAACTAAACTAAGCTAACCTAACCTCACCTAAACTAAACTAAACAAAACTAAACTATCCTAACCTATCCTAACCTAACTTAACCTAATCTAACCTAAACTAAACTAATTTAAACTAAACTAAACTAAACTATAAATTAAACTATAAAGTAACCTAAACTAAACTAAATTATAAACTAAACTAAACTAAACAATCCTAACGTAACCTAACCTAACCAAAATTAAACTAAACTTACCTAACCTACACTAAACTAAACTAAACTATAAAATAAACCAAAATATTTAGTAATCTATAAACTAATCTAAACTAAACAAAATAACCTAACCTAACCTATCGTAACCTAATCTAAACTAAACAAAACTAAATTAACCTAACCTAACTTAACCTAACCTAACCTAAAATAAAGTAATCCAAACTAAACTAAGCTAAACTAAACTAAACTAAACTAAGCTAACCTAACCTAACCTACCCAACCTAACCTAAACTAAACTAAACTAACCTAACCTAACCTAAACTAAAATAAACTAAACTATAAACTAAACTATAACCTAAATTAAAGTAAACTATAAACTAAAATAAACTAAACTAACCTTACCTAACCTAACCTAACCTAACCTAACCTAAACTAAACTAAAATAACCTAACTTAGCCTAACCTAACCTAAACTAAACTGAACTAAACTAAACTAACCTAACCTAACCTAACGTAAACTAAAATAAGCTAAAATAAACTAACCTAACCTAAACTAACCTAAACTAATCTAAATTAAACTAAATTAAACTAAACTAAACTAAACTATAAGCTAAACTATAAACTAAACTAAACTATAAACTAATCTAAAGTATATACTAAACTAAACTAACCTAACCTAACCTAACCTGACCTAAACAAAACTAAACTAACCTAAACGAAACTAATCTAAACTAAACTAAATTAAACTATTCTATAAACTAAACTAAACTAAACTAAACTAACCTAACCTACTCTAACCCAAACTAAACCAAACTAAACTAAAATAAACTATAAACTAAACTATAAACTAAACTAAACTATAAACTAATTTAATTAACTAAACTATAAACTAAACTAAACTTAACTAAACTAAACTAAACATAACTAACCTAACCTAACCTAACCTAACTTAACTTAACATAAACTACACTAAACTAAGCTAACCTAACCTAACCTAACCTAACCTAAACGAAACTAAACTAAACTAAACTAAACTAAATTCAACTAAATTCTACTAAAATTAACTACACTAACCTAACGTAACCTAATCTAATATAAACTAAACTAAACTGCACTAAACCAAACTAACCTAAGCCTAACTAACCCAAACTATCCAAACTAAACTGAAATATAAAGTAAACTATAAATTAAACTAAACTCTAAACAATAAACCAAAATAAACCAAACCATGAACTAAACTATAAACTAAACTAACCTAACCTAACCTAACCAAACATAACCTAAACTAAACTAAACTAAAATAAACTAATTTAACATAACCTAACCTAACCTAACCTTACATAACTTAATCTAACCTAAACTAAATTAAAGTAAACTAAATTATAAACTATACTATAAACTAATCTATAAACTAAACTAAACTAAACTATAAAATAAACTAAACTAAACTAACTAACCTAAATTAACCTAACCTTACCTAACCTAAGCTAAACTAAACTAACCTAGCCTAACTAAACTAAACTAAAGTAAACTAAACTGTATTCTAAACTAACTATAAAAAACTCTAAACTAAAGGAAACTATAAACTAAACTAAACTAAACTAAACTAACCTAACCTAACCTAAACAAAACTAATCTAACCTAACCTACCCTAAACTAAACTAATCTAAACTAAACTAAATTAAAATCACCTTACCCAACCTAACCTAACCTTACAAAACTAAACTATACTAAACTAACCTAACCTAACCTAAACTAACCTAACCTAAACTAAATTAAACTAAACTAAAGTAAACTAAACTAAACCATAAACTCAACTAAACTAAACTAAACAAATCTAATCTAATATAACCTACCCTAACGTAACCTAAACTAAACCAAACTAACCTAACCTAACCTAATCTAAACTTATCTAAACTAAACTAAACTAAACTGTACTAAACTATAAACTAAATTATAAACTAAACTATAAACTAAACTAAAAAAAACTATAAACTAAACAATAAACTAAACTAAACTAAACTAAACTAAACTAACCTAACCTAAACATAACTAAACTTAACTAAACTAATCTAACTTAACCTAAACTAAACTAAACTAAACGAAACTAAATTAAGCTAAACTAAACTAACCTAATCTAAGCTTACCTAAACTAAACTAAACTAAACTTACCTAACTTAACCTAACCTAAAGTAAACTAAACTAAACAAAACTAAACGATACTAAACTATAAGCTAAACTATAAATTAAACTAAACTAAACTAAACTAAACTATAAACTTAACTAAACTAAACTAAACTAAACTAACCTAACCTAACCGAACCTATCCTAACCTAACCTAAATTAAACTAAACTACCTAACCTAACCTACCCCAACCTAAACTAATCTAAACTAACTTAACCTAACCTAAACTAAACTAAACTATAAACTAAATTAAACTAAACTAAAAATAAACTATAAACGAAACTAAACTAAACTAAGCCATAAACTAAACTAAACAAAACTAAACTACACTAAACTAACCTAACATATTCTAAGCTAACCTATACTAAACTAAACTAAATTAACTAAATTATAACTAAACTATAAATTAACTAAACTAAACTATAAACTAAACTATAAAGTAAACTAAACTAAACTAAACTATAATCTATATTAAACTAAACTAAAATAAAATAAACTAAACAAACCTAACCTAAACTCAACTAAACTAAACTAAACTAACTTAACCTAACATAAATTAACTGAATTAAACTAAACTAAATTCAACTAAACTAAATTAAACTAAACTAACCTAACCTAATCTAACCTAACCTAACCTAACATAACATAACCTAAACTAAACTAAACTAAACTAAACAAAAGTAAACTAAATTAAACTAAACTAAACTAAATATAACTATAAACTAAACTATAAACTAAACTTAATTAAACTATAAACTAAACTAAAAACTAAATTAAATTAACTAAACTAAACTATAAACTAAACTAAAATAAACTAAACTAAACTAAACTAAACTAACCTAACCTAAACTTACTTACCTTAACTAAATTATCCTAACCTAACCTAAACTAAACGAAACTAAATTATACTAAACTAAACTAAAATAACCTAACCTATCGTTACCTAACCTAACCTAACTAACCGAAGTTTTCAACTTTGAAAAATAAATTTTTTCTTTTTGTGATTCTTTCCGCATAATATGCTTTTCTAAGGTTATCAAACTACAAAAGTGAAAGAGAACCAGTTATCTCAAATAAGAACGGGAAAAAGTGATTCTATAGAGGTTTCCAACCATCGAAATAAATCTTTTGTTTTCGCGAATGTTTCTTCATTTTATTCTTTTTTATGGCTATCAAACTACAATAATGAATGAGAAATAGTTATCTCCATTTGAAACGCAAAAAAAACGCAATTCTTTTGGTTTCCAACCTTCGAAAATAATTTTTTTCTTTTCGATATTCTTTCCGCATAATATGCTTTTCTAAGCCTATCAAAGTAGAAAAATGAAAGAAAACCATTTATCGCAAATAAGAACGGAAAAAAAAGTGATTCTAATGAAGTTTCCAACCATCGAAATAAATATCTTCTATTCGCGAATCTTTGTTGATTTTATGCTTTTCTAAGGCTATCAAACTAGAATAATGAAGGAGAAATAGTTAACTCTATTTGAGAAGCAAAAAAAGCAGATTCTTTTGGTTTCCAACCTTCGAAAATAATTTTCTTCCTAATTAAACTAATTAACCTAACCTAAACCAAACTAAACTAAATTAAACTAAACTCAATAAAACTAAACTTAAATAAAATAAACTAAACTAAAATAAACGAAACTAACTAAACTAAACGAAACTAACCAAACTAAACTAACCTAACCTACCCTAACATAACATAATCTAACCTAACCTAAACTAAATAAAAATAAATTAAACCAAACTAAATTAACCTAACCTAACCTATCCTAACCTAAAATAAACTAAATTAAACTAAACTAAACCAAACTAAACTAAACTAACCTAACCTAACCTATCCTAAACTAAAGTAAACTAAAGTAAACTAAACTAAATTAAACTAAACTTAACTAACCTAACCTAACCTAACCTAAACTAAACTAAACTAAATTAAACTAAACTAAACTAAACTAAACTATAAGCTAAATCATAAACTAAACTAAACTATAAACTAATCTAAATTATAAACTAAACTAAACTAAACTAAACTAACCTAACCTAACCTAACCTAACATAACCTAAACTAAACTAAACAAAAACAAACTAAAATAAACTAACCTAACCTAACCTAACCTCAGCTTACCTTACGTAACCTAACCTATCCTAAACTAAACATAAGTAAACTAAACTAATGAAACCTAAACTAAACTAATCTAAACTAAAATAAAATAAACTATTCTGTAAACTAAACTAAACTAAACTAAACTAACCTAACCTAACCTAATCTAACGTAAACTAAACTAAACTAAACTAAACTAAACTAAACTGACCTAACCTAACCGAACCTAACCTAAAATAAACTAAACTAAATAACCTAACTAATCTAAACTAACCTGAACTAACCTAACCTTACCCAAACTAAACTAAACTATAAACCAAAACTAAAATAAACTAAACTAACCTAACTTAACCTAAACTAACCTAACCTAACCTAAACTAAACTAAACTAAACGAACCTAACTTAACCTAAACTAACCTAACCTAACCTAAACTAAACTAAACTAAACTAACCTAAACTAAACAAAACTACACTAAACTAAACTAAACTAAATTTAACTATAAATTAACTATAAACTATATTTAACTAAATTATAAACTAAACTATAAACTAAATTATATTAACTAAACTAAAATTTACTAAACTAAACTAACCTAACCTAACCTAAACTTAAGTAAACTTAACTAAATTAATATACCCTAACCTAACCTAAACTAAACTAAAATAAACTAAACGAAACTAAACTAAACTAAACTAAACTAAACTTACCTAACCTAACCTAACCTAACCTAACCGAAATTTCCAACCTTCAAAAATAAATGTTTTTTTTCCAGATTCTTTCCGCATAATATGCTTTTCTAAGGTTTTCAAACAACAAAAATGAAAGAGAACCATTTATCTCTATTAAGAACGGAAAAAAGGTGATTCTAATGAGGTTTGCAACCATCGAAATAAATCTTTTCTTTTCGTGAATCTTTCTTGATTTTATGCTTTTCTAAGGCTATCAAATTAGAATAATGAAGGAGAAACTCCATTTGAGACGCAAAAAAAGAAGATTCTTTTGGTTTCCAACCATGGAAAATAATTTTTTCCGAACTAAACTAACCTAACTTAACCTAAATTCAACTAAACTAAATTAAACTTAACTAAACCAAACTAAACTAAACGAAACTAACTAAACTAATCTAACTTAACCCAACCTAACATAACCTAACCTAACCAAAACTAAATAAAAGTAAATTAAATCAAAATAAACTAACCTAACCTAGCCTAAACTAGACTAAACTAAATTAAACTAAACTAAACTAAACTAACCTAACATAACCTAACGTAACCTAAACTAAAATAAACTAAAATAAACTAACCAAACATAACCTAACCTAAACTAAACTAAATTAAACTAAATTAAACTAAACTAAACTATAAACTAAACTAAAAACTAAACTAAACTAAACTAAAAACTAATCTAAAGTATAAAGTAAACTAAAGTAAACTAAACTAACCTAACCTAACCTAACCTGACCTAAACCAAAATAAACTAAACTAAACTAACTTAACCTAACATAACCTAACCTAACCTAACCTAACCTATCTTAACCTAAACTAAACTACACTAAACTAAACTAAAGTACACTAACCTAATCAAACCTAAACTAAACTAATCTAAACTGAACTAAATTAAACTATTCTATATACTACACAAAACTATACTAAACTAACCTAACCTAACGTAAACTAAACCAAACTTAACTAAAGTAAACTATAAATTAAACTATAAACTATATTAATTAACTAAACTATAAACTAAATTAAACTTAACTAAACTAAACTAAACTAAAATTAACTAACCTAACCTAACCTAACTTAACTTATAATAAACTAAACTAAACTAAACTAAGCTAACCTAACCTAACCTAACCTAACCTAAACGAAACTAAACTAAACTAAACTAAACTAATCTTAACCAAACTAAACTAATCTAAACTAAATTCAACTTAATTAAACTAAACTAAACTAAACTACACTAACCTAACCTAACCTAATCTAATCTAAACTAAACTAAACTAAACCAAACCAACCTAGACTAACAAACCTAAACTATCTAAAATAAACTAAAATGAACTATAAACTAAACTATAAATTAAACTAAACTATAAACAAAAAACTAAACTAAACTAAACTATAAACTAAACTATAAATTAAACTAACCTAACCTAACCTATAAATTAAACTAAACTATAAACAAAAAACTAAACTAAACTAAACTATAAACTAAACTATAAATTAAACTAACCTAACCTAACCTAACATAACCTAAACTAAAGTAAACTAAAATAAACTAATTTAAAATAACCTAACCTAACCTTACCTAAACTAAACTAAACTAAACTTACCTAACTTAACCTGATCTAAAGTAAACTAAATTAAACTAAACTAAACGAAACTAAACTATAAACTAAACTATAATCTAAATTAAACTAAACTATAAACTAAACTAAACTAAACTTTACTATCCTAAAGTAACCTAACCTAAATTAAACCTAACTCAACTAACCTAACGTAACCTAAAGTAAACTAAACTAAACTAAACTATAAACTAAACTAAAATGTATACTAAATTAAATTAAACTAAACTAACCTAACCCAACTTAAACAAAAGTAAACTAAACTATAAAATAAACTAAATTAAACTAAATTAACTATAAACTAAACTTAATTAAACTAACCTAACCTAACCTCACCTAACCTAAACTAAACAAATCTAAACTAAATTAACCTACCCTAACCTAAACTAAACTAATCTAAACTAAACTAAACTATAAATAAATTATATACTAAACTATAAAGTAAACTAAACTAAATTATAAACTAAACTAAACTAACTATCCTAACGTAAACAAACCTAACGTAAATTAAACTAAGCTTACCTAACCTACACTTAACATAACTAAACTAAACTATAAACTAAACCAAACTATTAACTAAACTATAACCTAATCTAAACTAAACTAAACAAAATAACCTAACCTAGCCTATGGTAACCTAACCTAAACTAAACAAAACTAAACTAAACAAAAATAAACTATACTAAATTAAATTGAACTGTAAACTTAACTATATACTTAACTAAACTAAATTAACTAAACTAAAGTATAAAATAAACTAAACTAAACTAACCTAACTAAAACATAACTAAACTTAACTAAACTAATCTAACCTAAATTAAAATAAATTAAACTAAACTAAACGAAACTAAATTAAGCTAAACTAAACTAACCTAACCTAACCTTACCTAAACTACACTAAACTAATTTTACCTAACTTAACGTAACGTAAAGTAAACTAAACTAAATTAAACTAAACGAAACTAAAGTATAAACTAAACTATAAACTAAACTAAACTAAACTATAAACTTAACTAAACTAAACTAAACTAACCTAACCTAATCTAACCGAACCTAAACAAACCTAACCTAACCTAAACGAAACTAAACTAAACTAAACTAAACTAAACTAAACTAAACTAAACTAAGCTATACTAAACCAAACTAAACTAAATTCAACTAAATTAAACTAAACTAAACTAAACTGCACTAACCTAACCTAACCTAATCTAATCTAAACTAAAGTAAACTAAACCAAACCAACCTAGCCTAAACTAACCTAAACTAAACTAATCTAACCTAACTTAACTAAACTAAACAAAACAAAACTAAACTAAACTAAATTGAACTATAAACTAAACTATATACTTAACTAAACCAAATTAACTACCCTAAAATATAAACTAAACTAAACTGCACTAAACTAACCTAACATATGCTAAGCTAACCTATACTAAACTATACTAAACTAAACTCAACTATAAACTAAACTATAAATTAACTAAACTAAACTAAACCATAAACATAACTATAAAGTAAACTAAACTAAACTAAATTATAAACTAGATTAAACTAAACTATACTAAACTAAACTAAACTAACCTAATCTAAACTCAACTAAACTAAACTAAACTAAACTAATTTAACCTAACCTACACTAAACTGAATTAAACTGAACTAAATTCATCTAAACTAAACTAAACTAAACTAACCTAACCTAACCTAAACTTAATTAAACTTAACTAAATTATCCTAACCTAACCTAAAGTAAACTAAACCAAACTAAACGAAACTATACTAAAATAAACTAAACTAACCTAACCTAAAGTCACCTAACATAACCTAACCGAAGTTTTCAACCATCAAAAATAAATTTTATCTTTTCCGGAGTCTTTCCGCATAATATGCTTTTCTAAGGTTATCAAACTACAAAAATGAAAGAGAACCAGTTATCTCAAATAAGAACGGAAAAAAGGTGATTCTAATGACGTTTGCAACCATCTAAATAAATCTTTTCTTTTCGCGAATCTTTCTTCATTTTATGCTTTTTTTTTGGCTATCAAACTACAATAATGAATGAGAAATAGTTATCTCCATTTGAAACGCAAAAAAAAAAAAACGCGATTCTTTTGGTTTCCATCCTTCGAAAATAATTTTTTTCTTTTCGATATTCTTTCCGCATAATATGCTTTTCTAAGCCTATCAAAGTAGAAAAATGAAAGAAAACAATTTATCGCAAATAAGAACGGAAAAAAAAGTGATTCTAATGAAGTTTCCAACCATCGAAATAAATATCTTCTATTCGCGAATCTTTGTTGATTTTATGCTTTTCTAAGGCTATCAAACTAGAATAATGAAGGAGAAATAGTTAACTCCATTTGAGAAGCAAAAAAAGCATATTCTTTTGGTTTCTAACATTCGAAAATAATTTTCTTCCTAACTAAACTAATTAACCTAACCTAAAACAAACTAAACTAAATTAAACTAAACTCAATAAAACTAAACTTAACTAAAATAAACTAAACTAAAATAAACGAAAATAACTAAACTAAACGAAACTAACCAAACTAAACTAACCTACCCTAACCTAACATAACATAATCTAACTTAACCTAAACTAAATAAAAATAAATTAAACCAAACTAAATTAACCTAACCTAACCTAACCTAACCTAAAATAAACTAAATTAAACTAAACTAAACTAAACTAATCTAAACTAACCTAACCTAACCTAACCTAAACTAAACTAACCTAACCTAACCTAACCTAAACTAAACTAGATTAAACTAAACTAACTAAGCTAAACTAAACTAAACTAAACTAACCGAACCTAACCTAACCAAACCTAACCTCACATAAACTAAACTAAACTAAGCTAAACTATCCCAACCTAACTTAAACGTAACTAAACTAAACTAAACTAATCTAAACCAAACTAAACTAAACTAAATTCAACTAAATTAAACTAAAGTAAACTACACTAACCTAACCTTTCCTAACCTAATCTAAACTAAACTAAACTAACATAATCCAAACTAACCTAAACTAAACTAAACTATAAACTAAAATATAAACTAAACTAAACTAAACTAATCTAAATTACACTAACCTAACCTAACCTTAATTAAACCAAACATAACTAACTTAACCTAACCTAACCTAACCTTACCTATCCTAATCTAAGCTAAACTAAACTAAACTAAACTAAACTAAACCAAACTAACCTAACCTAAACTAACCTAAACTAAACTTAACTAAACTAAAGTAAACTAAATTAAACTATACTAATCTATAAATTAAACTATAAACTAAACTAAACAAAACTATAAACTAAACTATAAACTAAAATCAACTAAACTATAAACAAAACTAAAGTAAAGTAAACTAACATAACCTACCAAAACTAAACTAAACTAACCTTACCTAACCTAACCTAAACTAACCTAAACTAACCTAAATTAAACTAAACAAAACTAACCTAACCTAACGTAACCTAATCTAAACTAAACTAAACTAAACTAAATTCAACTAAACAAAATAAACTAAACTAAACTACACTAACCTAACCTTTCCTAACCTAATCTAAACTAAACTAAACTAAACTAACCTAATCCAAACTAACCTAAACTAAACTAAACTATAAACTAAACTATACTAAACTATAAACTAAACTATAAACTAAACTAAACTAAACTAATCTAAATTACACTAACCTAACCTAACCTAACTTAACCAAACTAAACTTAACGCACCTTACCTAACCTAACCTAACGTAACATAAATTAAACTAAACTAAACTAAGCTAACCTAAGCTAACCTAACCTAACCTAAACGAAACTAAACTAAACTAAACCAAATTAAACTAAATTCTAAACTAAACTATAAACTAAATTAAACTAAACTATAAATTAAACTATAAACTAATCTATACTAAACTAACCTAAAATAACCTAAATTAACTGATCTAAACTAACCGAACCTAACGTAAACTAATCTCAACTAAACTAAACTAAACTAAATTCAACTAAACTAAATTAAACTAAACTAAACTACACTAACCTAACCTTTCCTAACCTAATCTAAACTAAACTAAAATAAACTAACATAATCCAAACTAACCTAAACTAAACTAAACTATAAACTAAACTATAAACTAAACTAAACTAAACTAATGTAAATTACACTAACCTAACCTAACCTTAACTAAACCAAACTAAAATAACTTAACCTAACCTAACCTAAACTGACCTAATCTAAGCTAAACTAAACTAAACAAAACTAAAGTAAATTATAAACTAAACTTAAAGTAAACTTAATTAAACTATAAACTAAACCATAAACTAAACTAAAATAAACTCAACTAACCTTTCCTAACCTAACCTAACATAACCTAAACTAAACTAACTAACCTAACTTAACCTAACCTAACCTAACCTGACCTAAACTAAACTAAACTAAACTAACCTAAACTAAACACAACTACACTAAACCAAACTAAACTAAACTAAATTTAACTATAAATTAACTATAAACTATACTTAACTAAATTATAAAGTAAACTATAAACTAAATTATATTAACTAAACTAAAATAAACTAAACTAAAGTAAACTAAACTAACCTAACCTAACCTAAACTTAAGTAAACTTAACTAAATTAACATAACCTAACCTAACCTAAACTAAACTAAAATAAACTAAACGAAACTAAACTAAACTAAACTAAACTAAACTTACCTAACCTAACCTAGCCTAACCTAACCGAAATTTCCAAACTTCAAAAATAAATGGTTTCTTTTCGAGAATCTTTCCGATATAATATACTTTTCTAAGGTTATCAAACAACAAAAATGAAAGAGAACCAGTTATCTCAAATAAGAACGGAAAAAAGGTGATTCTAATGAGGTTTGCAACCATCGAAATAAATCTTTTCTTTTCCGAATCTTTCTAGAATTTATGCTTTTCTAAGGCTATCAAATTACAATAATGAAGGAGAAATGGTTAACTCCATTTGAGACGCAAAAAATGAAGATTCTTTTGGTTTCCAAATATCGAAAATAATTTTTTTACTAACTAAACTAACCTAACCTATCCTAAATTAAACTAAACTAAATTAAACTAAACTAAACTAAACTAAACTAAACGAAACTAACTAAACTAAACTAACTTAACCTAACCTAACCAAACATAACCTAACCTAAAATAAATAAAAGTAAATTAAACCAAACTAAACTAACCTAACCTAACCTAAACTAAACTAAACTAAACTAAACTAACCTAACCTAACCTAAACTAAAATAAACTAAACTAAACTAACCTAACCCAACCTAACCTAAACTAAACTGAACTAAAATAAACTAACCTAACCTAACCTAAACTAAACTAAATTAAACTAAATTGAACTAAACTAAATTATAAGCTAAACTATAAACTAAACTAAACTAAACATTAAACTAATCTAAAGTATAAACTAAACTAAAATAAACTAAACTTACCTAATATAACCTTACCTGACCTAAATTAAACTAAACAAAACTAAACTAAACTAAACTAACCTAAGCTTACTTAGCCTAAACTAAAGTAAACTAAACTAAACTACAATAACCTAATCAAACCTAAACTAAACTAATCTAAATTAAACTAATTAAACTGTTCTATAATATAAACTAAACTAAACTAAACTAACCTAACCTAACCTAACCTAACCAAAACTAAACCAAACTAAACTAAAATAAACTATAAACTAAACTAAACTAAAGTATAAATTAAACTATAAACTAAATTAATTAACTAAACTATAAACTAAACTAAGCTTAACTAAATTAAACTAAACTAAACTTAACTAACCTAACCTAACCTAACCTAACTTAACTTAACATAAACTAAACTAAACTAAGCTAACCTAACCTAACCTAACCCTACCTAAACGAAACTAAACTAAATTCAACTAAATTAAACTAAACTAAACTAAACTACACTAACCTAACCTAAACTAATCTAATCTAAACTTAAGTAAACTAAACCAAACCAACCTACCATAAACTAACCTAAACTATCTAATTTAAACTAAACTGAAGTATAAACTAAACTGTAAACTAAACTAAACTAAACCACAAACTAAACTATAAACTAAACTAACCTAACCTAACCTAACCTAACCTAACATAACCTAAACTAAACTAAACTAAAATAAACTGATTTGACATAACCTAACCTAACCTAACCTTACCTTACCTAATCTAACCTAAACTAAACTAAACTAAAGTAAACTAAATTATAAACTATACTATAAACTAATCTATAAACTAAACTAAACTAAACTATAAACTAAAATAAACTAAACTAAACTAAATAGCTTAACCTAACCTAACCTTACCTAAGATAAACTAAACTAAACTATATTCTAAACTAACTATAAAAAACTATAAACTAAAGGAAACTATAAACTAAACTAAGCTAAACTAAACTAACCTAACATAAACTAACCTAAACTAAACTGATCTAACCTAACTTAACATAACCTAAACTAAACAAATCTAAACTAAACTAAATGTAAACTAAAACTATAAACTCAACTGAACTATAACCTAAACTAAACTAATCTAAACTAAACTAAACTAAAATCACCTTACCCAGCCTAACCTAACCTAACTTAAACTAAACTAAACTAACCTAACCTAACCTAACCTAACCTTAACTACCCTAACCTACTCTAAATTAAACTAAACTAAACCATAAACTAAACTAAACTATACTAAACAACACTAATCTAATATAACCTAACCTAGCGTAACCTAAACTAAACCAAACTAACCTAACCTAAACTAACCTAAACTAAACTTAACTAAACTAAAGTAAACTAAATTAAACTATACTAATCTATAAATTAAACTATAAACTAAACTAAACAAAACTATAAACTAAACTATAAACTAAAATCAACTAAACTATAAACAAAACTAAAGTAAAGTAAACTAACATAACCTACCAAAACTAAACTAAACTAACCTTACCTAACCTAACCTAAACTAACCTAAACTAACCTAAATTAAACTAAACAAAACTAACCTAACCTAACGTAACCTAATCTAAACTAAACTAAACTAAACTAAATTCAACTAAACAAAATAAACTAAACTAAACTACACTAACCTAACCTTTCCTAACCTAATCTAAACTAAACTAAACTAAACTTACCTAATCCAAACTAACCTAAACTAAACTAAACTATACTAAACTATAAACTAAACTATAAACTAAACTAAACTAAACTAATCTAAATTACACTAACCTAACCTAACCTAACTTAACCAAACTAAACTTAACGCACCTTACCTAACCTAACCTAACGTAACATAAATTAAACTAAACTAAACTAAGCTAACCTAAGCTAACCTAACCTAACCTAAACGAAACTAAACTAAACTAAACCAAATTAAACTAAATTCTAAACTAAACTATAAACTAATTTAAACTAAACTATAAATTAAACTATAAACTAATCTATACTAAACTAACCTAAACTAACCTAAATTAACTGATCTAAACTAACCGAACCTAACGTAAACTAATCTCAACTAAACTAAACTAAACTAAATTCAACTAAACTAAATTAAACTAAACTAAACTACACTAACCTAACCTTTCCTAACCTAATCTAAACTAAACTAAAATAAACTAACATAATCCAAACTAACCTAAACTAAACTAAACTATAAACTAAACTATAAACTAAACTAAACTAAACTAATGTAAATTACACTAACCTAACCTAACCTTAACTAAACCAAACTAAAATAACTTAACCTAACCTAACCTAAACTGACCTAATCTAAGCTAAACTAAACTAAACAAAACTAAAGTAAATTATAAACTAAACTATAAAGTAAACTTAATTAAACTATAAACTAAACCATAAACTAAACTAAAATAAACTCAACTAACCTTTCCTAACCTAACCTAACATAACCTAAACTAAACTAACTAACCTAACTTAACCTAACCTAACCTAACCTGACCTAAACTAAACTAAACTAAACTAACCTAAACTAAACACAACTACACTAAACCAAACTAAACTAAACTAAATTTAACTATAAATTAACTATAAACTATACTTAACTAAATTATAAAGTAAACTATAAACTAAATTATATTAACTAAACTAAAATAAACTAAACTAAAGTAAACTAAACTAACCTAACCTAACCTAAACTTAAGTAAACTTAACTAAATTAACATAACCTAACCTAACCTAAACTAAACTAAAATAAACTAAACGAAACTAAACTAAACTAAACTAAACTAAACTTACCTAACCTAACCTAGCCTAACCTAACCGAAATTTCCAAACTTCAAAAATAAATGGTTTCTTTTCGAGAATCTTTCCGATATAATATACTTTTCTAAGGTTATCAAACAACAAAAATGAAAGAGAACCAGTTATCTCAAATAAGAACGGAAAAAAGGTGATTCTAATGAGGTTTGCAACCATCGAAATAAATCTTTTCTTTTCCGAATCTTTCTAGAATTTATGCTTTTCTAAGGCTATCAAATTACAATAATGAAGGAGAAATGGTTAACTCCATTTGAGACGCAAAAAATGAAGATTCTTTTGGTTTCCAAATATCGAAAATAATTTTTTTACTAACTAAACTAACCTAACCTATCCTAAATTAAACTAAACTAAATTAAACTAAACTAAACTAAACTAAACTAAACGAAACTAACTAAACTAAACTAACTTAACCTAACCTAACCAAACATAACCTAACCTAAAATAAATAAAAGTAAATTAAACCAAACTAAACTAACCTAACCTAACCTAAACTAAACTAAACTAAACTAAACTAACCTAACCTAAACTAAACTAAACTAAACTAACCTAACCCAAACTAACCTAAACTAAACTGAACTACAATAAACTGACCTAACCTAACCTAAACTAAACTAAATTAAACTAAATTGAACTAAACTAAATTATAAGCTAAACTATAAACTAAACTAAACTAAACATTAAACTAATCTAAAGTATAAACTAAACTAAAATAAACTAAACTAACCTAACATAACCTTACCTGACCTAAACTAACTAAACAAAACTAAACTAAACTAAACTAACCTAAGCTTACTTAGCCTAAACTAAAGTAAACTAAACTAAACTACAATAACCTCACCCAACCTAAACTAAACAAAACTAAACTAACCTAACCCATCCTAACCTAACTTATCCTAATCTAACCTAAACTAAACTAGTCTAAACTAAACTAAACTAAACTATAAATTAACTAAACCAAACTAAATTATAAACTAAACTAAACTAAACTAAACTATCCTAACATAACCTAACCTAACCTAAATTAAACTAAACTAAACTTAACTAAACTAAACAAAACTAAACTAAACAAAACTAAACTAAACTAAACTAAATTGAACTATAAACATAACTCTATACTTAACTAAACTAACCTAACCAAAATATAACTAAACTTAACTAAACTAATCTAACCTAACCTAAAATAAATTAAACTAAACTAAACGAAACTAAATTAAGGTACTCTAAACTAACCTAACCTAACCTAACCTAACCAATACTAAACTAAACTAAACTTACATAACTTAACCTAACCTAAAGTAAACTAACCTAAACTAAACTAAACGAAACTAAACTATAAAATAAACTATAAACTAAACTAAACTACACTAATCTATAAACTAAACTAAACTAAAATAAATAAACCTAACCTAACCTAACCTAACCGAACCTAGCCTAACCTAACCTTACCTAAATTAAACTCAACTAACCTAATCTAACCTAACCCAACCCAAATTAATCTAAACTAACCTAACCTAATCTAACCTACCTAACCTAAACTAAACTAAACTATAAACTAAATTAAACTAAACTATACATAAACTATAAACTAAACTAAACTAAACTAAGCCATAAACTAAACTAAACTAAACTAAACTACACTAAATTAACCTAACATATCCTAAGCTAACCTATACTAATGTACACTAAACTAAACTCAACTATAAACTAAACTATAAATTAACTAAACTAAACTAAACTATAAACTAAACTATAAAGTAAACTAAACTAAACTAAACTATAAACTAGATTAAACTAAACTATACTAAACTAAACTAACCTAACCTAATCTAAACTATACTAAACTAAACTAAACTAACTTAACCTAACCTAAACTAAACTGAATTAAACTAAACTAAATTCAACTAAACTAAACTAAACTAAACCAACCTAAACTAACCTAACCTAACATAAACTAAATTAAACTAAACTAAATTAAACTAAACTAAACAAAACTAAACAAAAGTATACTAAACTAAACTAAATTTAACTATAAACTAAACTATAAAGTAAACTTAACTAAATAATAAACTAAATTATAAACCAAATTACAATTAACTAAACTAAACTATAAACTAAACTAAAATAAACTAAACTAAACGAAACTAAACTATACTAAACTAACTAAACTAACCCAACCTAACGTAACGTAACCTAACCTAACCGAAGTTTTCAACCTTCAAAAATAAATTTTTTCTTTTCGGGATTCTTTCCGCATAATATGCTTTTCTAAGGTTATCAAACTACAACAATGAAAGAGAACCAGTTATCTCAAATAAGAACGGAAAAAAGGTGATTCTAATGAGGTTTGGAATCATCGAAAAAAATCTTTTGTTTGCGCGAATCTTTCTTCATTTTATGCTTTTCTAAAGCTATCAAACTAGAATAATGAAGGAGAAATACTTATCTCCATTTGAAAAGCAAAAAAAAAAAAAAAAAAAAAAAAAAAAAAACAGATTCTTTTGGTTTCCAACCTTAGAAAATATGTTTTTTTTCCTTTAGAGATTCTTTCCGCACAATATGCTTTTCTAAGGCTATCAAAGTAGAAAAATGAAAGAAAACCATTTATCGCAAATAAGAACGGAAAAAAAGTGATTCTAATGAAGTTTCCAACCATGGAAATAAATATCTTCTATTCGCGACTCTTTCTTGATTTTATGCTTTTCTAAGGCTATCAAACTAGAATAATGAACGAGAAATAGTTAACTCCATTTAAGACGCAAAAAAAGCAGATTCTTTTGGTTTCCAACCTTCGAAAATAATTTTCTTCCTAACAAAACTAACCTAACCTAACCTAAACCAAACTAAACTAAATTAAACTAAACTCAATAAAACTAAACTAAACTAAACTAAACGAAACTAACTAAACTAAACTAAACTAAACTAACCTTACCTAACCTAACCTAACCTAACCTAACCTAAACTAAACTAAACTAAACTAACCTAACCTAACCTAACGTAAACTAAACTAAACTAAACTAAAGTAACATAACTAAACTAAACTAAACTATAAACTAAACTTAACTATACTATAAACTAAACTAAACTATAAACTAAACTAGGATAAACTAAACTAAACTATAAACTAAACTAAACTAAACTATAAACTAAACTAAGATAAAATAAACTAACCTAACCTAACCTAAACTAAACTAAACTGAACTAACCTAACCTAAAATAAACTAAACTAAACTAAACTATAAACTAACCTAAAATAAACAAAACTAAACTAATATAACTTAAACTAACCTAACCAAACCTAACCTAACCTAACGTAACATAAACTAAACTAAACTAAACTAAGCTAAGCTAAGCTAAGGTAAATTAACCTAAACGAAACTAAACTAAACTAAACTAAACTAAACCAAACTAAACTAAACTAAACAGAAACTATAAACTAAACTAAACTATAAATTAAACTATAAACTAATCTAAACTAAACCAACCTAACCTAACCTAAACTAAACTGATCTAAACTAACCGAACCTAACGTAAAATAATGTTAACTATACTAAACTAAACTAAATTCAACCAAACTAAATTAAACTAAACTAAACTACAATAACCTAACCTTTCCTAACCTAATCTAAACTAAACTAAACTAAACTAACCTATTCCAAACTAACCTAAACTAAACTAAAATATAAACTAAACTATAAACTAAAGTATACTAAACTAAAAAGTAAACTATAAACTAAACTAAACTAAACTAATATAAATTACAATAACCCAACCTAACCTTAACTAAACAAAACTAAACTAACTTAACCTAACCTAACCTTACCTAACGTAATCTAAGCTAAACTAAACTAAACTAAATTATAAACTAAACTATAAACTAAATTTAATTAAAATATTAACTAAACTATGAACTAAACTAAAATAAACTAAACTATAAATTAAACTAAGCTAAACTAACTAAAATAAACTAACCTAACATAACCTATACTAAACTAAACTAAGCGAAACTAAACGAAACTAAACTAAACTAACCTAACTTAAAATAAACTAAACTATAAACTAAATTAACTAAAGTAAATTAAGTATAAACTAAATTAACTAAACTTACCTAACGTAACCTAACCTAAACTAAACAAAACTAAACTAACCTAACCTACCCTAACCTAACTTAACCTTACCCAACCCTAATTAAACTAATCTAAACTAAACTAAACTAAACTATAAACTAAATTATAAACTAAACTATAAAGTAAACTAAACTAAACTATAAACTAAACTAAACTTAACTATCCTAAAGTAACCTAACCTAAACTTAACCTAACTAAACTAAGCTAACCTAACCTCACCTAACCTAAACTAACCAAAACTAAACTATCCTAACATATCCTAACCTAACTTAACCTAATCTAACCTAAACTAAACTAATTTAAACTAAACTAAACTAAAATATAAACTAAACTATAAAGTAAACTAAACTAAACTAAATTATAATCTAAACTAAACTAAACAATCCTAACGTAACCTAACCTAACCAAAATAAAACTAAACTTACCTAACCTACACTAAACTAAACTAAACTATAAAATAAACCAAAATATTAAGTAATCTATAAACTAATCTAAACTAAACAAAATAACCTAACCTAACCTATCGTAACCTAATCTAAACTAAACAAAACTAAATTAACCTAACCTAACTTAACCTAACCTAACCTAAAATAAACTAATCCAAACTAAACTAAGGTAAACTAAACTAAACTAAACTAACCTAACCTAACCTAACCTAACCTAAACTAAACTAAACTAACCTAACCTAACCTAAACTAAAATAAACTAAACTATAAACTAAACTATAACCTAAATTAAAGTAAACTATAAACTAAAATAAACTAAACTAACCATACCTAACCTAACCTAACCTAACCTAAACTAAACTAAAATAACCTAACTTAACCTAACCTAACCTAAACTAAACTGAACTAAACTAAACTAACCTAACCTAACCTAACGTAAACTAAAATAAACTAAAATAAACAAACCTAACCTAAACTAACTTAAACTAAATTAAATTAAACTAAATTAAACTAAACTAAACTAAACTATAAGCTAAACTATAAACTAAACTAAACTATAAACTAATCTAAAGTATATACTAAACTAAACTAACCTAACCTAACCTAACCAGGACCTAAACAAAACTAAACTAACCTAAACTAATCTAAACTAAACTAAATTAAACTATTCTATAAACTAAACTAAACTAAACTAAACTAACCTAACCTAGCCTATCCCAAACTAAACTAAATTAACTATAAACTAAACTATAAACTAAACTAAACTATAAACTAAATTAATTAACTAAACTATAAACTAAACTAAACTTAACTAAACTAAACTAAACATAACTAACCTAACCTAACCTAACCTAACTTAACTTAACATAAACTAAACTAAACTAAGCTAACCTAACCTAACCTAACCTAACCTAAACGAAACTAAACTAAACTAAACTAAATTCAACTAAATTCAACTAAACTTTACTACACTAACCTAACGTAACCTAATCTAATCTAAACTAAACTAAACTGCACTAAACCAAACTAACCTAAGCCTAACTAACCCAAACTATCCAAACTACACTAAACTATAAAGTAAACTATAAATTAAACTAAACTCTAAACAATAAACTAAAATAAACCAAACCATGAACTAAACTATAAACTAAACTAACCTAACCTAACCAAACATAACCTAAACTAAAGTAAACTAAAATAAACTAATTTAACATAACCTAACCTAACCTAACCTTACATAACCTAATCTAAATTAAACTAAATTAGAGTAAACTAAATTATAAACTATACTATAAACTAATCTATAAACTAAACTAAACTAAACTATAAAATAAACTAAACTAAACTAACTAACCTAAATTAACCTAACCTTACCTAACCTAAGCTAAACTAAACTAACCTAACCTAACTAAACTAAACTAAAGTAAACTAAACTGTATTCTAAACTAACTATATAAAACTCTAAACTAAAGGAAACTATAAACTAAACTAAACTAAACTAAACTAACCTAAGCTAACCTAAACAACACTAATCTAACCTAACCTAACCTACCCTAAACTAAACTAATCTAAACTAAACTAAATTAAAATCACCTTACCCAACCTAACCTAACCTTACCTAAACTAAACTAAACTAAAGCAACCTAACCCAACCTAAACTAAACTAACCGAACCTAAACTAAATTAAACAAAAGTAAAATAAACTAAACTAAACCATAAACTCAACTAAACTAAACTAAACAAATCTAATCTAATATAACCTACCCTAACGTAACCTAAAATAAACCAAACTAACCTAACCTAACCTAACCTAACCTAAACTAAACTTATCTAAACTAAACTAAACTAAACTGTACTAAACTATAAACTAAATTATAAACTAAACTATAAACTAAACTAAACAAAACTATAAACTAAACAATAAACTAAACTAAACTAAACTAAACTAACCTAACCTAAACATAACTAAACTTAACTAAACTAATCTAACCTAACCTAAACTAAACTAAACTAAACGAAACTAAATTAAGCTAAACTAAACTAACCTAATCTAACCTTACCTAAACTAAACTAAACAAAACTTCCCTAATTTAACCTAACCTAAAGTAAACTAAACTAAACTAAACTAAACGAAACTAAACTATAAACTAAACTGTAAATTAAACTAAACTAAACTAAACTAAACTATAAACTTAACTAAACTAAATTTAACTAAACTAACCTAACCTAACCTAACCGAACCTATCCTAACCTAACCTAAATTAAACTAAACCACCTAACCTAACCTTCCCTAACCTAAACTAATCTAAACTAACCTAACCTAACCTAACCTAAACTAAACTAAACTATAAACTAAATTAAACTAAACTATAAATAAACTATAAACGAAACTAAAATAAACTAAGCCATAAACTAAACTAAACAAAACTAAACTACACTAAACTAACCTAACTTATTCTAAGCTAACCTATACTAAACTAAACTAAACTAAATTATAGCTAAACTATAAATTAACTAAACTAAACTATTAACTAAACTGCAAAGTAAACTAAACTAAACTAAACTATAATCTATATTAAACTTAACTAAAATAAACTAAACTAAACTAACCTAACCTAAACTGAACTAAACTACCTAACCTAATATAACCTAAACTAAACTAAACTAAACTAAACTAAACAAAACTAAACTTAACTAAACTAAACTAACCTAAATTTAACTATAAACTAAACTATAAACTAAACTTAATTAAACTATAAACTAAACTAAAAACTAAATTAAATTAACTAAACTAAACTATAAACTAAACTAAAATAAACTAAACTAAACTAAACTAAACTAACCTAACCTAAACTTAACCAAACTTAACTAAATTATCCTAACCTAACCTAAACTAAACTAAACTAAACTAAACGAAACTAAATTATACTAAACTAAACTAAAATAACCTAACCTAACGTAACCTAACCTAACCTAAACTAACCGAAGTTTTCAACCTTGAAAAATAAATTTTTTCTTTTCGTGATTCTTTCCGCATAATATGCTTTTCTAAGGTTATCAAACTAAAAAGTGAAAGAGAACCAGTTATCTCAAATAAGAACGGGAAAAAGTGATTCTTATGAGGTTTCCAACCATCGAAATAAATATCTTCTATTCGCGAATCTTTGTTGATTTTATGCTTTTCTAAGGCTTTCAAACTAGAATAATGAAGGAGAAATAGTTAACTCCATTTGAGAAGCAAAAAAGCAGATCTTTTGGTTTTCAACCTTCGAAAATAATTTGCTTCCTAACTAAACTAACTAACCTAACCTAAACCAAACTAAGCTAAATTAAACTAAACTCAATAAAACTAAACTTAACTAAAATAAACTAAACTAAAATAAACGAAACTAACTAAACTAAACGAAACTAACCAAACTAAACTATCCTAACCTAACCTAACATAACATAATCTAGCCTAACCTAAACAAAATAAAAATACATTAAACCAAACTAAATTAACCTAACCTAACCTCACCTAAAATAAACTAAATTAAACTTAACTAAACTAAACTAAACTAACCTAACCTAACCTATCCTAAACTAAACTAAACTAAAGTAAACTAAACTAAATTAAACTAAATTAAACTAACCTAACATAACCTAACCTAAACTGAACTAAACTAAACTAAACTAACCTAACCTAACCTAACCTAACCTAAACTAAACTAAACTAAAATAAACTAAACTAAACTAAACTATAAGCTAAATCATAAACTAAACTAAACTATAAACTAATCTAAATTATAAACTTAACTAAACTAAACTAACCTAACCTAACCTAACCTAACATAACCTAAACTAAACTAAACAAAACTAAACTAAAATAAACTAACCTAACCTAACCTAACCTCACCTAACCTAACCTAACCTAACCTATCCTAAACTAAACAAAAGTAAACTAACCTAATGAAACCTAAACTAAACTAATCTAAACTAAACTAAAATAAACTATTCTATAAACTAAACTAAACTAAACTAAACTAAACTAAACTAACCTAACCTAACCTAATCTAACCTAAACTAAACTAAACTAAACTAAACTAACCTAACCTAACCGAACCTAACCTAAAATAAACTAAACTAAATAACCTAACTAATCTAAACTAACCTGAACTAACCTAACCTTATCTAAATTAAACTAAACTAAACTAATCTAAACTAAACTAATCTAAACTAACCTAACCTAACCTAAACAAAACTAACCTAACCTAACCTAACCTAAACTAAAATAAATTAAACTAAACTAACTAAGCTAAACTAAACTAAACTAAACTAACCGAACCTAACCTAACCTAACCTAACATAAACTAAACTAAACTAAGCTAAACTAACCCAACCTAACTTAAACGTAACTAAACTAAACTAAACTAATCTAAACCAAACTAAACTAAACTAAATTCAACTAAATTAAACTAAATTAAACTACACTAACCTAACCTTTCCTAACCTAATATAAACTAAACTAAACTAACATAATCCAAACTAACCTAAACTAAACTAAACTATAAACTAAACTATAAACTAAACTAAACTAAACTAATCTAAATTACACTAACCTAACCTAACCTTAAATAAACCAAACATAACTAACTTAACCTAACCTAACCTAACCTTACCTAACCTAATCTAAGCTAAACTAAACTAAACTAAATTATAATTAAACTATAAATTAAACTTATTTAAACTATAAACTAAACTATAAACTAAACTAAAATAAACTAAACTAACCTAACTTAACCTAAATTAACCTAACCTAAACTAAACTAAACTAAACGAACCTAACTTAACCTAAACTAACCTAACCTAAACTAAACCAAACTAACCTAAACTAAACAAAACTAAACTAAACTAAACTAAACTAAATTTAACTATAAATTAACTATAAACTATACTTAACTAAATTATAAACTAAACTATAAACTAAATTATATTAACTAAACTAAAATAAACTAAACTAAACTAACCTAACTCAACCTAAACTTAAGTAAACTTAACTAAATTAACATAACCTAACCTAACCTAAACTAAACTAAAATAAACTAAACGAAACTAAACTAAACTAAACTTAACTTAACTTACCTAACCTAACCTAAACTAACATAACTGAAATTTCCAACCTTCAAAAATAAATGTTTTCTTTTCGAGATTCTTTCCGCATAATATGCTTTTCTAAGGTTTTCAAACAACAAAAATGAAAGAGAACCATTTATCTCTAATAAGAACGGAAAAAAGGTGATTCTAATGAGGTTTGCAACCATCGAAATAAATGTTTTCTTTTCCGAATCTTTCTTTATTTTATGCTTTTCTAAGTCTATCAAATTAGAATAATGAAGGAGAAATGGTTAACTCCATTTGAGACGCAAAAAAATAAGATTCTTCTGGTTTCCAACCATCGAAAATAATTTTTTTACTAACTAAACTAATCTAACCTAACCTAAATTAAACTAAACTAAACTAAACTAAACGAAACTAACTAAACTAAACAGACTTAACCTAACCTAAACTAACATAACTTAACCTAAACTAAATAAAAGTAAATTAAACCTATCTAAACTATCCTAACCTAACCTAAACTAAACTAAACTAAACTATCCAAACCTAACCTAAACTAAACTAAACTAAACTAACCTAACCTAACCTAACCTAAACTAAAATAAACTAAAATAAACTTAACTAACCTTACCTAACCTAACCTAACCTAACCTAAACTAAACTAAAATAACCTAACTTAACCTAACCTAACCTAACTTTAACTCAACTAAACTAAACTAAACTAACCTAACCTAACCTAAACTAAACTAAACTAAATTAAACTAAACTAAACTAAACTAAACTATAAGCTAAACTATAAACTAAACTAAACTAAACTTTAAATTATTCTAAAGAATAAACTAAACTAAACTAAACTAACCTAACCTGAACTAAACTAAACTAAACAAAACTAAACTAAACTATACTAACCTAACCTAACTTAACCTAAACTAAGGTAAACTAAACTAAACTACAATAACCTAATCAAACCTAAACTAAACTAATCTAAACTAAACTAAATTAAACTATTCTATAAACTAAACTAAACTAAACTAAACTAACCTAACCTAACCTAACCAAAACTAAACTAAACCAAACTAAACTAAAATAAACTATAAACTAAACTATAAACTAAACTAAAGTATAAACTAAACTATATACTAAATTAATTAACTAAACTATAAACTGAACTAAACTTAACTAAACTATACTATACTATACTTAACTAACCTTACCTAACCTAACCTAAGTTAACTTAACATAAACTAAACTAAACTAAGCTAACCTAACCCAACCTAACCTAACCTAACCTAAACGAAACGAAACTAAACTAAACTAAACTAAATTCAACTAAATTAAACTAAACTAAACTAAACTGCACTAACCTAACCTAACCTAACCTAATCTAATATAAACTAAAGTATACTAAACCAAACCAACCTAGCCTAAACTAACCTAAACTAAACTAATCTAACCTAACTTAACTAAACTAAACAAAACTAAACTAAACTAAACTAAATTGAACTATAAACTAAACTATATACTTAACAAAACTAAATTAACTACCCTAAAATATAAACTAAACTAAACTGCACTAAACTAACCTAACATATGCTAAGCTAACCTATACTAAACTATACTAAACTAAACTCAACTATAAACTAAACTATAAATTAACTAAACTAAACTAAACTATAAACCTAACTATAAAGTACACTAAACTAAACTAAACTATAAACTAGATTAAACTAAACTATACTAAACTAAACTAAACTAACCTAATCTAAACTCAACTAAACAAAACTAAACTAATTTAACCTAACCTACACTAAACTGAATTAAACTAAACTAAATTCAACTAAACTAAACTAAACTAACCTAACCTAACCTAAACTTAATTAAACTTAACTAAATTATCCTAACCTAACCTAAAGTAAACTAAACCAAACTAAACGAAACTATACTAAAATAAACTAAACTAACCTAACCTAAAGTCACCTAACCTAACCTAACCGAAGTTTTCAACCATCAAAAATAAATTTTATCTTTTCCGGAGTCTTTCCGCATAATATGCTTTTCTAAGGTTATCAAACTACAAAAATGAAAGAGAACCAGTTATCTCAAATAAGAACGGAAAAAAGGTGATTCTAATGAGGTTTGGAACCATCTAAATAAATCTTTTCTTTTCGCGAATCTTCCTTCATTTTATGCCTTTCTAAAGGTATCAAACTAGAATAATGAAGGAGAAATAGTTATCACCATTAGAAAGGCAAAAAAAAAAAAAAAAAAAAAAAACAAACTCTTTTGGTTTCCAACCTTAGAAAATAAATTTTTTTCCTTTAGAGATTCTTTCCGCATAACATGCTTTTCTAAGGCTATCAAAGTAAAAAAAATGAAAGAAAACCATTTATTGCAAATAAGAACGGAAAAAAAGTGATTCTAATGAAGTTTCCAACCACCGAAATAAATATCTTCTTTTCGCGAATATTTCTTGATTTTATGCTTTCTAAGGCTATCAAATTAGAATAATGAAGGAGAAATAGTTAACTCCATTTGAGACGCAAAAAAAGCAGATTCTTTTGGTTTCCAACCTTCGAAAATAATTTTCTTCCTAACAAAACTAACCTGACCTAACCTGAACCAAACTAAACTAAATTAAACTACACTCAGTAAACCCAAACTAAACTAAAATAAACTAAACAAAACTAAACGAAACTAACTACACTAAACTAAACTAAACTAAACTAACCTTACCTAACCTAACCTAACCTAACCTAACCTAAACTAAACTAAACTAAACAAACCTAACCTAACCTAACCTTACGTAAACTAAACTAAACTAAACTAAACTAAATTAACAAATCTAAACTAAACTAAACTATAAACTAAACTATAAACTAAACTTAACTATACTATAAACTAAACTATAAACTAAACTAAACTAAACTATAAACTAAACTAAGATAAACTAAACTAAACTATAAACTAAAATAAACTAAACTATAAACTAAACTAAGATAAACTAAACTAAATTAAACTAAACTAACCTAACATAACCGAACCTAACCTAAACTAAACTAAATTAAATAAAACTAAACTAAACTAAACTAAATTGAACTATAAACTAAAAAATATACTTAACTAAACCAAATTAACTCCCCTAAAATATAAACGTAACTAAACTAACCTAAACTAAACATAACTAAACTTAACTAAACTAATCTACCCTAACCTAAACTAAACAAAATCTAAACTAAACGAAACTAAACTAAGCTAAACTAAACTAACCTAACATAACCTTACCCAAACTGAACTAAACTAAACTTACCTAACTTAACCTAACCTAAAGTAAACTAAGTAAAACTAAACTAAACGAAACTAAACTATAAACTAAACTAAACTAAACTATAAACTAAACTAAATTAAACTTAACTATAATAAAGTAACCTAACCTAAACTAAACAAAACTAACCTAACCTAACCTAACCTAAACTTAAGTAAACTTAACTAAATTAACATAACCTAACCTAACCTAAACTAAACTAAAATAAACTAAACGAAACTAAACTAAACTAAACTTAACTTACCTAACCTAACCTAAACTATCCTAACGGAAATTTCCAACCTTCAAAAATAAATATTTTCTTTTCGAGATTCTTTCCGCATAATATGCTTTTCTAAGGTTTTCAAACAACAAAAATGAAAGAGAACCATTTATCTCTAATAAGAACGGAAAAAAGGTGATTCTAATGAGGTTTGCAACCATCGAAATAAATCTTTTCTTTACCGAATCTTTCTTTATTTTCTGCTTTTCTAAGTGTATCAAATTAGAATAATGAAGGAGAAATGGTTAACTCCATTTGAGACGCAAAAAAAGAAGATTCTTTTGGTTTCCAACCATCGAAAATAATTTTTTTACTACTAAACTAATCTAACCTAACCTAAATTAAACTAAACTAAACTAAACTAAACTAAACTAAACGAAACTAACTAAACTAAACAGACTTAACCTAACCTAAACTAACATAACTTAACCTAAACTAAATAAAAGTAAATTAAACCAATCTAAACTATCCTAAGCTAACCTAAACTAAACTAAACTAAACTATCCAAACCTAACCTAAACTAAACTAAACTAAACTAACCTAACCTAACCTAACCTAAACTAAAATAAACTAAAATAAACTAAACTAACCTTACCTAACCTAACCTAACCTAACCTAAACTAAACTAAAATAACCTAACTTAACCTAACCTAACCTAACCTTAACTCAACTAAACTAAACTAAACTAACCTAACCTAAACTAAACTAAAATAAACTAAAATAAACTAAACTAACCTTACCTAACCTAACCTAACCTAACCTAAACTAAACTAAAATAACCTAACTTAACCTAACCTAACCTAACCTTAACTCAACTAAACTAAACTAAACTAACCTAACCTAACCTAAACTAAACTAAACTAAATTAAACTAAACTAAACTAAACTAAACTATAAGCTAAACTATAAACTAAACTAAACTTTAAATTAATCTAAAGTATAAACTAAACTAAACTAAACTAACCTAACCTGAACTAAACTAAACTAAACAAAACTAAACTAAACTATACTTACCTAACCTAACTTAACCTAAACTAAGGTAAACTAAACTAAACTACAATAACCTAATCAAACCTAAACTAAACTAATCTAAACTAAACTACATTAAACTATTCTATAAACTAAATTAAACTAAACTAAACTAACCTAACCTAACCTAACCAAAACTAAACTAAACCAAACTAAAACTAAAATAAACTATAAACTAAACTATAAACTAAACTAAACTAAAGTATAAACTAAACTATGTACTAAATTAATTAACTAAACTATAAACTGAACTAAACTTAACTAAACTATACTAAACTAAACTTAACTAACCTTACCTAACCTAACCTAAGTTAACTTAACATAAACTAAACTAAACTAAGCTAACCTAACCCAACCTAACCTAACCTAACCTAAACGAAACTAAACTAAACTAAACTAAACTAAATTGAACTATAAACTAAACTATATACTTAACTAAACCAAATTAACTACCCTAAAATATAAACGTAACTAAACTAACCTAAACTAAACATAACTAAACTTAACTAAACTAATCTACCCTAACCTAAACTAAACAAAACTAAACTAAACGAAACTAAACTAAGCTAAACTAAACTAACCTAACCTAACCTTACCCAAACTGAACTAAACTAAACTTACCTAACTTAACCTAACCTAAAGTAAACTAAATAAAACTAAACTAAACGAAACTAAACTATAAACTAAACTATAAACTAAACTAAACTAAACTATTAACTAAACTAAAATAAAGTATATACTAAATTAAACTAAACTAAACTAACCTAACCTAACTTAAACTAAACTAGAAACTAAACTAAACTAAACTAAATTAACTATAAACTAAACTATACTTAATTAAACTAACCTAACCTAGCCTCACCTAACCTTAACTAAACAAAGCTAAACTAAACTAACCTAAACTAAACAAAACTACACTGAACTAAACTAAACTAAAATAAATTTAACTATAAATTAACTATAAACTAAACTTAATTAAATTATAAAATAAACTATAAACTAAATTATATGAACTAAACTAAAATAAAATAAACTAAACTAAACTAAACTAAACTAACCTAACCTAACCTAAACTTAACTAAACTTAACTAAATTAACCTAACCTAAACTAAACTAAAATAAACTAAACGAAACTAAACTAAACTTACCTAACCTAAACTAACCTAACCTAACCGAAATTTCCAACCTTCAAAAATAAATGGTTTCTTTTCGAGAATCTTTCCGATATAATATGCTTTTCTAAGGTTATCAAACAACAAAAATGAAAGAGAACCAGTTATCTCAAATAAGAACGGAAAAAAGGTGATTCTAATGAGGTTTGCAACCATCGAAATAAATCTTTTCTTTTCCGAATCTTTCTAGATTTTATGCTTTTCTAAGGCTATCAAATTACAATAATGAAGGAGAAATGGTTAACTCCATTTGAGACGCAAAAAAAGAAGATTCTTTTGGTTTCCAACCATCGAAAATAATTTTTTTACTAACTAAACTAACCTAACCTATCCTAAATTAAACTAAACTAAATTAAACTGAACTAAACTAAACTAAACTAAACGAAACTAACTAAACTAAACTAACTTAACCTAGCCTAACCTAACATAACCTAACCTAAAATAAATAAAAGTAAATTAAACCAAACTAAACTAACCTAACGTAACCTAAACTAAACTAAACTAAACTAAACTAACCTAACCTAACCTAAACTAAACTAAACTAAAATAAACTAACCTAACCCAACCTAACCTAAACTAAACTGAACTAAAATAAACTAACCTAACCTAAACTAAACTAAATTAAACTAAATTGAACTAAACTAAATTATAAGCTAAACTATAAACTAAACTAAACTAAACATTAAACTAATCTAAAGTATAAACTAAACTAAAATAAACTAAACTTACCTAACATAACCTTACCTGACCTAAACTAAACTAAACAAAACTAAACTAAACTAAACTAACCTAAGCTACCTTAGCCTAAACTAAAGTAAACTAAACTAAACTACAATAACCTAATCAAACCTAAACTAAACTAATCTAAACTAAACTAATTAAACTGTTCTATAAACTAAACTAAACTAAACTAAACTAACCTAACCTAACCTAACCTAACCAAAACTAAACCAAACTAAACTAAAATAAACTATAAACTAAACTAAACTAAAGTATAAACCAAACTATAAACTAAATTAATTAACTAAACTATAAACTAAACTAAGCTTAACCAAACTAAACTAAACTAAACTTAACTAACCTAACCTAACCTAACTTAACTTAACTTAACATAAACTAAACTAAACTAAGCTAACCTAACCTAACCTAACCCTACCTAAACGAAACTAAACTAAACTAAACTAAATTAAACTAATCTAAACTAAACTAAACTAAATTCAACTAAATTAAACTAAACTAAACTAAACTACACTAACCTAACCTAAACTAATCTAATCTAAACTTTAGTAAACTAAACCAAACCAACCTACCCTAAACTAACCTAAACTATCTAAATTAAACTAAACTGAAGTATAAACTAAACTATAAACTAAACTAAACTAAACCACAAACTAAACTATAAACTAAACTAAACTAACCTAACCTAACCTAACATAACCTAAACTAAACTAAACTAAAATAAACTGATTTGACATAACCTAATCTAACCTAACCTTACCTTACCTAATCTAACCTAAACTAAACTAAACTAAAGTAAACTAAATTATAAACTATACTATAAACTAATCTATAAACTAAACTAAACTAAACTATAAACTAAAATAAACTAAACTAAACTAACTAACCTAACCTAACCTAACCTAAGATAAACTAAACTAAACTATATTCTAAACTAACTATAAAAAACTATAAACTAAAGGAAACTATAAACTAAACTAAGCTAAACTAAACTAACCTAACCTAAACTAACCTAAACTAAACTAATCTAACCTAACTTAACATAACCTAAACTAAACCAATCTAAACTAAACTAAATGTAAACTAAAACTATAAACTAAACTGAACTATAACCTAAACTAAACTAATCTAAACTAAACTAAACTAAAATCACCTTACCCAGCCTAACCTAACCTAAACTAAACTAAACTAAACTAACCTAACCTAACCTAACCTAACCTTAACTACCCTAACCTAAACTAAATTAAACTAAACTAAACCATAAACTAAACTAAACTATACTAAACAACACTAATCTAATATAACCTAACCTAGCGTCACCTAAACTAAACCAAACTAACCTAACCTAAACTAACCTAAACTAAACTTAACTAAACCAAAGTAAACTAAATTAAACTATAATAATCTATAAATTAAACTATAAACTAAACTAAACAAAACTATAAACTAAACTATAAACTAAACTAAACTAAACTATAAACAAAACTAAAGTAAAGTAAAGTAACATAACCTAACAAAACTAAACCAAACTAACCTTACCTAACCTAACCTAAACTAACCTAAACTAACCTAAATTAAACTAAACAAATCTAACCTAACCTAACCTAACCTAATCTAAACTCAACTAAACTAAACTAAATTCAAATAAACAAAATAAACTAAACTAAACTACACTAACCTAACCTTTCCTAACCTAATCTAAACTAAACTAAACTAAACTAACCTAATCCAAACTAACCTAAACTAAACTCAACTATAAACTAAACTATAAACTAAACTATACTAAACTATAAATTAAACTATAAACCAAACTAAACTAAACTAATCTAAATTACACTAACCTAACCTAACCTAACTTAACCAAACTAAACTTAACGCACCTTACCTAACCTAACCTAACGTAACATAAATTAAACTAAACTAAACTAAGCTAACCTAAGCTAACCTAACCTAACCTAAACGAAACTAAACTAAACTAAACCAAACTAAACTAAATTCTAAACTAAACTATAAACTAAATAAAACTAAACTATAAATTAAACTATAAACTAATCTATACTAAACTAACCTAAACTAACCTAAACTAAACTGATCTAAACTAACCGAACCTAACGTAAACTAATCTTAACTAAACTAAACTAAACTAAATTCAACTAAACTAAATTAAACTAAACTAAACTACACTAACCTAACCTTTCCTAACCTAATCTAAACTAAACTAAAATAAACTAACATAATCCAAACTAACCTAAACTAAACTAAACTATAAACTAAAGTATAAACTAAACTAAACTAAACTAATGTAAATTACACTAACCTAACCTAACCTTAACTAAACCAAACTAAACTAACTTAACCTAACCTAACCTAAACTGACCTAATCTAAGCTAAACTAAACTAAACAAAACCAAAGTAAATTATAAACTAAACTATAAAGTAAACTTAATTAAACTATAAACTAAACTAAAAACTAAACTAAAATAAACTAAACTAACCTTTCCTAACCTAACCTAACATAACCTAAACTAAACTAACTAACCTAACTTAACCTAACCTAACCTAACCTGACCTAAACTAAACTAAACTAAACTAAACTAACCTAAACTAAACACAACTACACCAAACCAAACTAAACTAAACTAAATTTAACTATAAATTATACTTAACTAAATTATAAAGTAAACTATAAACTAAATTATATTAACTAAACTAAAATAAACTAAACTAAAGTAAACTAAACTAACCTAACCTAACCTAAACTTAAGTAAACTTAACTAAATTAACATAACCTAATCTAACCTAAACTAAACTAAAATAAACTAAACGAAACTAAACTAAACTAAACTAAACTAAACTAAACTTACCTAACCTAACCTAGCCTAACCTAACCGAAATTTCCAACCTTCAAAAATAAATGGTTTCTTTTCGAGAATCTTTCCGATATAATATGCTTTTCTAAGGTTATCAAACAACAAAAATGAAAGAGAACCAGTTATCTCAAATAAGAGCGGAAAAAAGGTGATTCTAATGAGGTTTGCAACCATCGAAATAAATCTTTTCTTTTCCGAATCTTTCTAGATTTTATGCTTTTCTAAGGCTATCAAATTACAATAATGAAGGAGAAATGGTTAACTCCATTTGAGACGCAAAAAAAGAAGATTCTTTTGGTTTCCAAATATCGAAAATAATTTTTTTACTAACTAAACTAACCTAACCTATCCTAAATTAAACTAAACTAAATTAAACTAAACTAAACTAAACTAAACTAAACGAAACTAACTAAACTAAACTAACTTAACCTAACCTAACCTAACATAACCTAACCTAAAATAAATAAAAGTAAATTAAACCAAACTAAACTAACCTAACCCAACCTAAACTAAACTAAACTAAACTAAACTAACCTAACCTAACCTAACCTAAACTAAACTAAACTAAACTAACCTAACCCAACCTAACCTAAACTAAACTGAACTAAAATAAACTAACCTAACCTAACCTAAACTAAACTAAATTAAACTAAATTGAACTAAACTAAATTATAAGCTAAACTATAAACTAAACTAAACTAAACATTAAACTAATCTAAAGTATAAACTAAACTAAAATAAACTAAACTAACCTAACATAACCTTACCTGACCTAAACTAAACTAAACAAAACTAAACTAAACTAAACTAACCTAAGCTTACTTATCCTAAACTAAAGTAAACTAAACTAAACTTCAATCACCTCACCCAACCTAAACTAAACAAAACTAAACTAACCTAACCCATCCGAAACTAACTTATCCTAATCTAACTTAAACTAAACTAGTCTAAACTAAACTAAACTAAACTATGAACTAAACTATAAATTGCTAAACCAAACTAAATTATAAACTAAACTAAACTAAACTAAACTATCCTAACATAACCTAACCTAACCTAAATTAAACTAAACTAAACTTAACTAAACTAAACAAAACTAAACTAAACAAAACTAAATTAAACTAAACTAAATTTAACTATAAATTAACTATAAACTATACTTAACTAAATTATAAAGTAAACTATAAACTAAATTATATTAACTAAACTAAAATAAACTAAACTAAAGTAAACTAAACTAAACTAACCTAACCTAAACTTAAGTAAACTTAACTAAATTAACATAACCTAATCTAACCTAAACTAAACTAAAATAAACTAAACGAAACTAAACTAAACTAAACTAAACTAAACTTACCTAACCTAACCTAGCCTAACCTAACCGAAAATTCCAACCTTCAAAAATAAATGGTTTCTTTTCGAGAATCTTTCCGATATAATATGCTTTTCTAAGGTTATCAAACAACAAAAATGAAAGAGAACCAGTTATCTCAAATAAGAGCGGAAAAAAGGTGATTCTAATGAGGTTTGCAACCATCGAAATAAATCTTTTCTTTTCCGAATCTTTCTAGATTTTATGCTTTTCTAAGGCTATCAAATTACAATAATGAAGGTGAAATGGTTAACTCCATTTGAGACGCAAAAAAAGAAGATTCTTTTGGTTTCCAAACATCGAAAATAATTTTTTTACTAACTAAACTAACCTAACCTATCCTAAATTAAACTAAACTAAATTAAACTAAACTAAACTAAACTAAACTAAACGAAAGTAACTAAACTAAACTAACTTAACCTAACCTAACCTAACATAACCTAACCTAAAATAAATAAAAGTAAATTAAACCAAACTAAACTAACCTAACCTAACCTTAACTAAACTAAACTAAACTAAACTAACCTAACCTAACCTAACCTAAACTAAACTAAACTAAACTAACCTAACCCAACCTAACCTAAACTAAACTGAACTAAAATAAACTAACCTAACCTAACCTAAACTAAACTAAATTAAACTAAATTGAACTAAACTAAATTATAAGCTAAACTATAAACTAAACTAAACTAAACATTAAACTAATCTAAAGTATAAACTAAACTAAAATAAACTAAACTAACCTAACATAACCTTACCTGACCTAAACTAAACTAAACAAAATTAAACTAAACTAAGCTAACCTAACCTAACCTAACCCTACCTAAATGAAACTAAACTAAATTAAATTAAATTAAACTAATCTAAACTAAACTAAACTAAATTCAACTAAATTAAACTAAACTAAACTAAACTACACTAACATAACCTATACTAATCTAATCTAAACTTAAGTAAACTAAACCAAACCAACCTAGCCTAAACTAACCTAAACTATCTAAATTAAACTAAACTGAAGTATAAACTAAACTATAAACTAACCTAAACTAAACCACAAACTAAACTATAAACTAAACTAACCTAACCTAACCTCACCTAACATAACCTAAAGTAAACTAAACTAAAATAAACTGATTTGACATAACCTAACCTAACCTAACCTTACCTAACCTAATCTAACCTAAACTAAACTAAACTAAAGTAAACTAAATTATAAACTATACTATAAACTAATCTATAAACTAAACTAAACTATAAACTTAAATAAACTAAACTAAAACAAACTAAACTAAACTAACTAACCTAACCTAACCTAACCTAAGATAAACTAAACTAACCTAACCTAACCTAAACTGAACTAAACTAAACTATATTCTAAACTAACTATAAAAAACTATAAACTAAAGGAAACTATAAACTAAACTAAGCTAAACTAAACTAACCTAACCCAAACTAACCTAAACTAAACTAATCTAACCTAACTTAACATAACCTAAACTAAACAAATCTAAACTAAACTAAATGTAAACTATAAACTAAACTGAACTATAACCTAAACTAAACTAATCTAAACTAAACTAAACTAAAATCACCTTACCCAGCCTAACCTAACCTAACCTAAAATAAACTAAACTAAACTAACCTAACCTAACCTAACCTAACCTTAACTACCCGAACCTAAACTAAATCAAACTAAACTAAACCGTAAACTAAACTAAACTATACTAAACAACACTAATCTAATATTACCTAACCTTGCGTAACCTAAACTAAACCAAACTAACCTAACCTAACCTAAACTAAACTAAACTTAACTAAACTAAACTAAATTAAACTATACTAAACTACAAATTAAACTATAAACTAAATTAAACAAAACTATAAACTAAACTATAAACTAAAATAAACTAAACTATAAACAAAACTAAAGTAAAGTAAACTAACATAACCTAACCAAAACTAAACTAAACTAACCTTACCTAACCTAACCTAAACTAACCTAAACTAACCTAAATTAAACTAAACAAAACTAACCTAACCTAACCTAACCTAATCTAAACTAAACTAAACTAAATTCAACTAAACAAAATAAACTAAACTAAACTAAACTACACTAACCTAACCTTTCCTAACCTAATCTAAACTAAACTAAACTAAACTAACCTAATCCAAACTAACCTAAACTAAACTAAACTATAAACTAAACTATAAACTAAACTATACTAAACTATAAACTAAACTATAAACTAAACTAATCTAAATTACACTAACCTAACCTAAGCTTAACTAAACCAAACTAAACTAACTTTACCTAACCTAACCTAACCTTACCTAACGTAATCTAAGCTAAACTGAACTAAACCAAACTAAACTATAAACTAAACTATAAACTAAACTTAATTAAACTATTAACTAAACTATAAACTAAACTAAAATAAACTAAACTATAAACTAATCTAACCTAACTTAAATTAAATTAAACTAACATAACTTAAACAAAACTAAACTAACCTAACATAACCTAAACTAAACTAAACGAAACTAAACCAAACTAAACTAAACTAACCTAACCTAAATTGAACTAAACTAAACTATAAACTAAACTAAACTATAAACTAAACTATAAACAAAACTAAAGTAAACTAAACTAACATAACCTAACCAAAACTAAACTAAACTAACCTTACCTAACCTAAACTAAACTAACCAAAACTAACCTAAATTAAACTACACAAAACTAACCTAACCTAACCTAACCTAATCTAAACTAAATTCAACTAAACTAAATTCAACTAAACTAAATTAAACTAAACTAAACTACACTAACCTAAGCTTTCCTAACCCAATCTAAACTAAACTAAACTAAACTAACCTAATCCAAACTAACCTAAACTAAACTAAACTATAAACTAAACTATAAACTAAACTATACTAAACTATAAACTAAACTATAAACTAAACTAACCTAACCTAAATTAAATTAAACTAACCTAACTTAAACTAAACTAAAATAAACTAACCTAACATAACCTAAACTAAACTAAACGAAACTAAACCAAACTAAACTAAACTAACCTAACCTAAATTGAACTAAACTATAAACTAAACTAAACTAAATTAAGTATAAACTAAATTAACTAAACTAACCTAACCTACCTTAACCTAACTTAACCTGACCCATCCCTAATTAAACTAATCTAAACTAAACTAAACTAAACTATAAACTAAATTATAAACTAAACTATAAAGTAAACTAAACTATAAACTAAACTAAACTAAACTTAACTATCCTAAAGTAACCTAACCTAAAATAAACCTAACTAAACCAACCTAACCTAACCTCACCCAACCTAAACTAAACAAAACTAACCTAACCTAACCCATCCTAACCTAACTGATCCTAATCTAACCTAAAATAAACTAGTCTAAACTAAACTAAACTAAACTATAAACTAAACTATAAATTAACTAAACCAAACTATATTATAAACTAAACTAAACTAAAGTAAACTATCCTAACATAACCTAACCTAACCTAAATTAAACAAAACTAAACTAAACTAAACTAAACAAAACTAAACTAACCTAAAATAAATTAAACTAAACTAAACGAAACTAAATTAAGGTAAACTAAATTAACCTAACCTAACCTAACTAATACTAAACTAAACTAAACTTACATAACTTAACCTAACCTAAAGTAAACTAACCTAAACTAAACTAAACGAAACTAAACTATAAAATAAACTATAAACTAAACTAAACTACACTAATCAATAAACTAAACTAAACTAAAATAAATAAACCTAACCTAACCTAACTTAACCGAACCTAGCCTAACCTAACCTTACCTAAATTAAACTCAACTAACCTAATCTAACCTAACACAACCTAAATTAATCTAAACTAACCTAACCTAATCTAACCTACCTAACCTAAACTAAACTATAAACTAAATTAAACTAAACTATACATAAACTATAAACTAAACTAAACTAAACTAAGCCATAAACTAAACTAAACTAAACTAAACTACACTAAATTAACCTAACATATCCTAAGCTAACCTATACTAATGTACACTGAACTAAACTCAACTATAAACTAAACTATAAATTAACTAAACTATAAACTAAACTATAAAGTAAACTAAACTAAACTAAACTATAAACTAGATTAAACTAAACAATACTAAACTAAACTAAACTAACCTAATCTAAACTCAACTAAACTAAATTAAACTAACTTAACCTAACCTAAACTAAACTGAATTAAACTAAACTAAATTCAACTAAACTAAACTAAACTAAACTAACCTAAACTAACCTAACCTAACATAACCTAAATTTAACTAAACTAAATTAAACTAAACTAAAACAAACTAAACAAAAGTATACTAAACTAAACTAAATTTAACTATAAACTAAACTATAAAGTAAACTTAATTAAATAATAAACTAAACTATAAACTAAATTAAAATTAACTAAACTAAACTATAAATTAAACTAAAATAAACTAAACTAAACGAAACTAAACTATACTAAACTAACTAAACTAACCCAACCTAACGTAACGTAACCTAACTTAACCGAAGTTTTCAACCTTCAAAAATAAAATTTTTCTTTTCGGGATTCTTTCCGCATAATATGCTTTTCTAAGGTTATCAAACTACAAAAATGAAAGAGAACCAGTTATCTCAAATAAGAACGGAAAAAAAGTGATTCTAATGAGGTTTGGAATCATCGAAATAAATCTTTTGTTTGCGCGAATCTTTCTTCATTTTATGCTTTTCTAAAGCTATCAAACTAGAATAATGAAGGAGAAATACTTATCTCCATTTGAAACGCAAAAAAAAAAAAAAAAAAAAAAAAAACAGATTCTTTTGGTTTCCAACCTTAGAAAATATGTTTTTTTTCCTTTAGAGATTCTTTCAGCACAATATGCTTTTCTAAGGCTATCAAAGTAGAAAAATGAAAGAAAACCATTTATCGCAAATAAGAACGGAAAAAAAAAGTGATTCTAATGAAGTTTCCAACCATGGAAATAAATATCTTCTATTCGCGAATCTTTCTTGATTTTATGCTTTTCTAATGCTATCAAACTAGAATAATGAAGGAGAAATAGTTAACTCCATTTAAGACGCAAAAAAAAGCAGATTCTTTTGGTTTCCAACATTCGAAAATAATTTTCTTCCTAACAAAACTAACCTAACCTAACCTAAACCAAACTAAACTAAATTAAACTAAACTCAATAAAACTAAACTAAACTAAACTAAACGAAACTAACTAAACTAAACTAAACTAAACTAAACTAACCTTACCTAACCTAACCTAACCTAACCTAAACTAAACTAAACTAAACTAACCTAACCTAACCTAACGTAAACTAAACTAAACTAAACTAACATAACTAAACTAAACTAAACTATAAACTAAACTTAACTATACTATAAACTAAACTATAAACTAAACTAAACTAAACTATAAACTAAACTAAGATAAACTAAACTAAACTATAAACTAAACTAAACTAAACTATTAACTAAACTAAGATAAACTAAACTAACCTAGCCTAACCTAAACTAAACTAAACTGAACTAACCTAACCTAAAATAAACTAAACTAAACTAAACTATAAACTAACCTAAAATAAACAAAACTAAACTAATATAACTTAAACTAACCTAACCTAACCTAACCTAACCTAACGTAACATAAACTAAACTAAACTAAACTAAGCTAAGCTAAGGTAAATTAACCTAAACGAAACTAAACTAAACTAAACTAAACTAAACGAAACTAAACTAAACTAAACAGAAACTATAAACTAAACTAAACTAAACTATAAATTAAACTATAAACTAATCTAAACTAAACCAACCTAACCTAACCTAAACTAAACTGATCTAAACTAACCGAACCTAACGTAAAATAATGTTAACTATACTAAACTAAACTAAATTCAACCAAATTAAACTAAACTAAACTACACTAACCTAACCTTTCCTAACCTAATCTAAACTAAACTAAACTAAACTAACCTAATCCAAACTAACCTAAACTAAACTAAAATATAAACTAAACTATAAACTAAAGTATACTAAACTAAAAACTAAACTATAAACTAAACTAAACTAAACTAATCAAAATTACAATAACCTCACCTAACCTTAACTAAACCAAACTAAACTAATTTAACCTAACCTAACCTTACCTAACGTAATCTAAGCTAAACTAAACTAAACTAAACTATAAACTAAACTATAAACTAAATTTAATTAAACTATTAACTAAACTATAAACTAAACTAAAATAAACTAAACTATAAACTAAACTAAGCTAAACTAACTAAAATAAACTAACCTAACATAACCTATACTAAACTAAACTAAACGAAACTAAACGAAACTAAACTAAACTAACCTAACTTAAAATAAACTAAACTATAAACTAAACTAAACTAAAGTAAATTAAGTATAAACTAAATTAACTAAACTTACCTAACCTAAACTAACCTAAACCAAACAAAACTTAACTAACCTAACCTACCCTAACCTAACTTAACCTGACCCAACCCTAATTAAACTAATCTAAACTAAACTAAACTATAAACTAAATTATAAACTAAACTATAAATTAAACTAAACTAAACTATAAACTAAACTAAACTTAACTATCCTAAAGTAACCTAACCTAAACTAAACCTAACTAAACTAAGCTAACCTAACCTCACCTAACCTAAACTAAACAAAACTAAACTATCCTAACCTATCCTAACCTAACTTAACCTAATCTAACCTAAACTAAACTAATTCAAACTAAACTAAACTAAACTATAAATTAAACTATAAAGTAACCTAAACTAAACTAAATTATAAACTAAACTAAACTAAACAATCCTAACGTAACCTAACCTAACCAAAATTAAACTAAACTTACCTAACCTACACTAAACTAAACTAAACTATAAAATAACCCAAAATATTAAGTAATCTATAAACTAATCTAAACTAAACAAAATAACCTAACCTAACCTATCGTAACCTAATCTAAACTAAACAAAACTAAATTAACCTAACCTAACTTAACCTAACCTAACCTAAAATAAACTAATCCAAACTAAACTAAGCTAAACTAAACTAAACTAAACTAAACTAACCTAACCTAACCTACCCAACCTAACCTAAACTAAACTAAACTAACCTAACCTAACCTAAACTAAAATAAACTAAACTATGAACTAAACTATAACCTAAATTAAAGTAAACTATAAACTAAAATAAACTAAACTAACCTTACCTAACCTAACCTAACCTAACCTAAACTAAACTAAAATAACCTAACTTAGCCTAACCTAACCTAAACTAAACTGAACTAAACTAAACTAACCTAACCTAACCTTACGTAAACTAAAATAAACTAAAATAAACTAACCTAACCTAAACTAACCTAAACTAATCTAAATTAAACTAAATTAAACTAAACTAAACTAAACTATAAGCTAAACTATAAACTAAACTAAACTATAAACTAATCTAAAGTATATACTAAACTAAACTAACCTAACCTAACCTGACCTAAACAAAACTAAACTAACCTAAACGAAACTAATCTAAACTAAACTAAATTAAACTATTCTATAAACTAAACTAAACTAAACTAAACTAACCTAACCTACTCTAACCCAAACTAAACCAAACTAAACTAAAATAAACTATAAACTAAACTATAAACTAAACTAAACTATAAACTAATTTAATTAACTAAACTATAAACTAAACTAAACTTAACTAAACTAAACTAAACATAACTAACCTAACCTAACCTAACCTAACTTAACTTAACATAAACTACACTAAACTAAGCTAACCTAACCTAACCTAACCTAACCAAAACGAAACTAAACTAAACTAAACTAAACTAAATTCAACTAAATTCTACTAAAATTAACTACACTAACCTAACGTAACCTAATCTAATATAAACTAAACTAAACTGCACTAAACCAAACTAACCTAAGCCTAACTAACCCAAACTATCCAAACTAAACTGAAATATAAAGTAAACTATAAATTAAACTAAACTCTAAACAATAAACCAAAATAAACCAAACCATGAACTAAACTATAAACTAAACTAACCTAACCTAACCTAACCAAACATAACCTAAACTAAACTAAACTAAAATAAACTAATTTAACATAACCTAACCTAACCTAACCTTACATAACCTAATCTAACCTAAACTAAATTAAAGTAAACTAAATTATAAACTATACTATAAACTAATCTATAAACTAAACTAAACTAAACTATAAAATAAACTAAACTAAACTAACTAACCTAAATTAACCTAACCTTACCTAACCTAAGCTAAACTAAACTAACCTAGCCTAACTAAACTAAACTAAAGTAAACTAAACTGTATTCTAAACTAACTATAAAAAACTCTAAACTAAAGGAAACTATAAACTAAACTAAACTAAACAAACTAACCTAACCTAACCTAAACAGAACTAATCTAACCTAACCTACCCTAAACTAAACTAATCTAAACTAAACTAAATTAAAATCACCTTACCCAACCTAACCTAACCTTACATAAACTAAACTATACTAAACTAACCTAACCTAACCTAAACTAACCTAACCTAAACTAAATTAAACTAAACTAAAGTAAACTAAACTAAACCATAAACTCAACTAAACTAAACTAAACAAATCTAATCTAATATAACCTACCCTAACGTAACCTAAACTAAACCAAACTAACCTAACCTAACCTAATCTAAACTTATCTAAACTAAACTAAACTAAACTGTACTAAACTATAAACTAAATTATAAACTAAACTATAAACTAAACTAAACAAAACTATAAACTAAACAATAAACTAAACTAAACTAAACTAAACTAAACTAAACTAAATTAAGCTAAACTAAACTAACCTAATCTAACCTTACCTAAACTAAACTAAACAAAACTTACCTAATTTAACCTAACCTAAAGTAAACTAAACTAAACTAAACTAAACGAAACTAAACTATAAACTAAACTGTAAATTAAACTAAACTAAACTAAACTATAAACTTAACTAAACTAAACTAAACTAAACTAACCTAACCTAACCTAACCGAACCTATCCTAACCTAACCTAAATTAAACTAAACCACCTAACCTAACCTTCCCTAACCTAAACTAATCTAAACTAACCTAACCTAACCTAACCTAAACTAAACTAAACTATAAACTAAATTAAACTAAACTATAAATAAACTATAAACGAAACTAAAATAAACTAAGCCATAAACTAAACTAAACAAAACTAAACTACACTAAACTAACCTAACTTATTCTAAGCTAACCTATACTAAACTAAACTAAACTAAATTATAGCTAAACTATAAATTAACTAAACTAAACTATTAACTAAACTGCAAAGTAAACTAAACTAAACTAAACTATAATCTATATTAAACTAAACTAAAATAAACTAAACTAAACTAACCTAACCTAAACTCAACTAAACTACCTAACCTAATATAACCTAAACTAAACTAAACTAAACTAAACTAAACTAAACAAAACTAAACTTAACTAAACTAAACTAACCTAAATTTAACTATAAACTAAACTATAAACTAAACTTAATTAAACTATAAACTAAACTAAAAACTAAATTAAATTAACTAAACTAAACTATAACCTAACCTAAAATAAACTAAACTAAACTAACCTAACCTAACCTAACCTAACCTTAACTACCCGAACCTAAACTAAATTAAACTAAACTAAACCGTAAACTAAACTAAACTATACTAAACAACACTAATCTAATATTACCTAACCTTGCGTAACCTAAACTAAACCAAACTAACCTAACCTAACCTAAACTAAACTAAACTTAACTAAACTAAACTAAATTAAACTATACTAAACTACAAATTAAACTATAAACTAAATTAAACAAAACTATAAACTAAACTATAAACTAAAATAAACTAAACTATAAACAAAACTAAAGTAAAGTAAACTAACATAACCTAACCAAAACTAAACTAAACTAACCTTACCTAACCTAACCTAAACTAACCTAAACTAACCTAAATTAAACTAAACAAAACTAACCTAACCTAACCTAACCTAATCTAAACTAAACTAAACTAAATTCAACTAAACAAAATAAACTAAACTAAACTAAACTACACTAACCTAACCTTTCCTAACCTAATCTAAACTAAACTAAACTAAACTAACCTAATCCAAACTAACCTAAACTAAACTAAACTATAAACTAAACTATAAATTAAACTATACTAAACTATAAACTAAACTATAAACTAAACTAATCTAAATTACACTAACCTAACCTAAGCTTAACTAAACCAAACTAAACTAACTTTACCTAACCTAACCTAACATTACCTAACGTAATCTAAGCTAAACTGAACTAAACCAAACTAAACTATAAACTAAACTATAAACTAAACTTAATTAAACTATTAACTAAACTATAAACTAAACTAAAATAAACTAAACTATAAACTAATCTAACCTAACTTAAATTAAATTAAACTAACATAACTTAAACTAAACTAAACTAACCTAACATAACCTAAACTAAACTAAACGAAACACAACCAAACTAAACTAATCTAACCTAACCTAAATTGAACTAAACTAAACTATAAACTAAACTAAACTATAAACTAAACTATAAACAAAACTAAACTAAACTAAACTAACATAACCTAACCAAAACTAAACTAAACTAACCTTACCTAACCTAAACTAAACTAACCAAAACTAACCTAAATTAAACTACACAAAACTAACCTAACCTAATCTAAACTAAATTCAACTAAACTAAATTCAACTAAACTAAATTAAACTAAACTAAACTACACTAACCTAACCTTTCCTAACCCAATCTAAACTAAACTAAACTAAACTAACCTAATCCAAACTAACCTAAACTAAACTAAACTATAAACTAAACTATAAACTAAACTATACTAAACTATAAACTAAACTATAAACTAAACTAACCTAACCTAAATTAAATTAAACTAACCTAACTTAAACTAAACTAAAATAAACTAACCTAACATAACCTAAACTAAACTAAACGAAACTAAACCAAACTAAACTAAACTAACCTAACCTAAATTGAACTAAACTATAAACTAAAATAAACTAAATTAAGTATAAACTAAATTAACTAAACTAACCTAACCTACCTTAACCTAACTTAACCTGACCCATCCCTAATTAAACTAATCTAAACTAAACTAAACTAAACTATAAACTAAATTATAAACTAAACTATAAAGTAAACTAAACTATAAACTAAACTAAACTAAACTTAACTATCCTAAAGTAACCTAACCTAAAATAAACCTAACTAAACCAACCTAACCTAACCTCACCCAACATAAACTAAACAAAACTAACCTAACCTAACCCATCCTAACCTAACTGATCCTAATCTAACCTAAAATAAACTAGTCTAAACTAAACTAAACTAAACTATAAACTAAACGATAAATTAACTAAACCAAACTATATTATAAACTAAACTAAACTAAAGTAAACTATCCTAACATAACCTAACCTAACCTAAATTAAACAAAACTAAACTAAACTAAACTAAACAAAACTAAACTAAACTAAACTCAATTGAACTATAAACTTAACTCTATACTTAACTAAATTAAAGTATAAACTAAACTGAACTAAACTAACCTAACCAAAATATAACTAAACTTAACTAAACTAATCTAACCTAACCTAAAATAAATTAAACTAAACTAAACGAAACTAAATTAAGGTAAACTAAATTAACCTAACCTAACTAATACTAAACTAAACTAAACTTACATAACTTAACCTAACCTAAAGTAAACTAACCTAAACTAAACTAAACGAAACTAAACTATAAAATAAACTATAAACTAAACTAAACTACACTAATCAATAAACTATACTAAACTAAAATAAATAAACCTAACCTAACCTAACTTAACCGAACCTAGCCTAACCTAACCTTACCTAAATTAAACTCAACTAACCTAATCTAACCTAACACAACCTAAATTAATCTAAACTAACCTAACCTAATCTAACCTACCTAACCTAAACTAAACTATAAACTAAATTAAACTAAACTATACATAAACTATAAACTAAACTAAACTAAACTAAGCCATAAACTAAACTAAACTAAACTAACTACACTAAATTAACCTAACATATCCTAAGCTAACCTATACTAATGTACACTGAACTAAACTCAACTATAAACTAAACTATAAATTAACTAAACTAAACTAAACTATAAACTAAACTATAAAGTAAACTAAACTAAACTAAACTATAAACTAGATTAAACTAAACTATACTAAACTAAACTAAACTAACCTAATCTAAACTCAACTAAACTAAACTAAACTAACTTAACCTAACCTAAACTAAACTGAATTAAACTAAACTAAATTCAACTAAACTAAACTAAACTAAACTAACCTAAACTAACCTAACCTAACATAACCTAAATTTAACTAAACTAAATTAAACTAAACTAAAACTAACTAAACAAAAGTATACTAAACTAAACTAAATTTAACTATAAACTAAACTATAAAGTAAACTTAATTAAATAATAAACTAAACTATAAACTAAATTAAAATAACTAAACTAAACTATAAATTAAACTAAGATAAACTAAACTAAACGAAACTAAACTATACTAAACTAACTAAACTAACCCAACCTAACGTAACGTAACCTAACTTAACCGAAGTTTTCAACCTTCAAAAATAAATTTTTTCTTTTCGGGATTCTTTCCGCATAATATGCTTTTCTAAGGTTATCAAACTACAAAAATGAAAGAGAACCAGTTATCTCAAATAAGAACGGAAAAAAAGTGATTCTAATGAGGTTTGGAATCATCGAAATAAATCTTTTGTTTGCGCGAATCTTTCTTCATTTTATGCTTTTCTAAAGCTATCAAACTAGAATAATGAAGGAGAAATACTTATCTCCATTTGAAACGCAAAAAAAAAAAAAAAAAAAAAAAAAAAAACAGATTCTTTTGGTTTCCAACCTTAGAAAATATGTTTTTTTTCCTTTAGAGATTCTTTCAGCACAATATGCTTTTCTAAGGCTATCAAAGTAGAAAAATGAAAGAAAACCATTTATCGCAAATAAGAACGGAAAAAAAAAGTGATTCTAATGAAGTTTCCAACCATGGAAATAAATATCTTCTATTCGCGAATCTTTCTTGATTTTATGCTTTTCTAATGCTATCAAACTAGAATAATGAAGGAGAAATAGTTAACTCCATTTAAGACGCAAAAAAAAGCAGATTCTTTTGGTTTCCAACATTCGAAAATAATTTTCTTCCTAACAAAACTAACCTAACCTAACCTAAACCAAACTAAACTAAATTAAACTAAACTCAATAAAACTAAACTAAACTAAACTAAACGAAACTAACTAAACTAAACTAAACTAAACTAAACTAACTTTACCTAACCTAACCTAACCTAACCTAAACTAAACTAAACTAAACTAACCTAACCTAACCTAACGTAAACTAAACTAAACTAAACTAACATAACTAAACTAAACTAAACTATAAACTAAACTTAACTATACTATAAACTAAACTATAAACTAAACTAAACTAAACTATAAACTAAACTAAACTATAAACTAAACTAAGATAAACTAAACTAAACTATAAACTAAACTAAACTAAACTATTAACTAAACTAAGATAAACTAAACTAACCTAGCCTAACCTAAACTAAACTAAACTGAACTAACCTAACCTAAAATAAACTAAACTAAACTAAACTATAAACTAACCTAAAATAAACAAAACTAAACTAATATAACTTAAACTAACCTAACCTAACCTAACCTAACCTAACGTAACATAAACTAAACTAAACTAAACTAAGCTAAGCTAAGGTAAATTAACCTAAACGAAACTAAACTAAACTAAACTAAACTAAACGAAACTAAACTAAACTAAACAGAAACTATAAACTAAACTAAACTAAACTATAAATTAAACTATAAACTAATCTAAACTAAACCAACCTAACCTAACCTAAACTAAACTGATCTAAACTAACCGAACCTAACGTAAAATAATGTTAACTATACTAAACTAAACTAAATTCAACCAAATTAAACTAAACTAAACTACACTAACCTAACCTTTCCTAACCTAATCTAAACTAAACTAAACTAAACTAACCTAATCCAAACTAACCTAAACTAAACTAAAATATAAACTAAACTATAAACTAAAGTATACTAAACTAAAAACTAAACTATAAACTAAACTAAACTAAACTAATCAAAATTACAATAACCTCACCTAACCTTAACTAAACCAAACTAAACTAATTTAACCTAACCTAACCTTACCTAACGTAATCTAAGCTAAACTAAACTAAACTAAACTATAAACTAAACTATAAACTAAATTTAATTAAACTATTAACTAAACTATAAACTAAACTAAAATAAACTAAACTATAAACTAAACTAAGCTAAACTAACTAAAATAAACTAACCTAACATAACCTATACTAAACTAAACTAAACGAAACTAAACGAAACTAAACTAAACTAACCTAACTTAAAATAAACTAAACTATAAACTAAAATAAACTAAAGTAAATTAAGTATAAACTAAATTAACTAAACTTACCTAACCTAAACTAACCTAAACCAAACAAAACTTAACTAACCTAACCTACCCTAACCTAACTTAACCTGGCCCAACCCAAATTAAACTAATCTAAACTAAACTAAACTATAAACTAAACTATAAATTAAACTAAACTAAACTATAAACTAAACTAAACTTAACTATCCTAAAGTAACCTAACCTAAACTAAACCTAACTAAACTAAGCTAACCTAACCTCACCTAACCTAAACTAAAAAAAACTAAACTATCCTAACCTATCCTAACCTAACTTAACCTAATCTAACCTAAACTAAACTAATTTAAACTAAACTAAACTAAACTATAAATTAAACTATAAAGTAACCTAAACTAAACTAAATTATAAACTAAACTAAACTAAACAATCCTAACGTAACCTAACCTAACCAAAATTAAACTAAACTTACCTAACCTACACTAAACTAAACTAAACTATAAAATAAACCAAAATATTAAGTAATCTATAAACTAATCTAAACTAAACAAAATAACCTAACCTAACCTATCGTAACCTAATCTAAACTAAACAAAACTAAATTAACCTAACCTAACTTAACCTAACCTAACCTAAAATAAACTAATCCAAACTAAACTAAGCTAAACTAAACTAAACTAAACTAAACTAACCTAACCTAACCTACCCAACCTAACCTAAACTAAACTAAACTAACCTAACCTAACCTAAACTAAAATAAACTAAACTATAAACTAAACTATAACCTAAATTAAAGTAAACTATAAACTAAAATAAACTAAACTAACCTTACCTAACCTAACCTAACCTAAACTAAACTAAAATAACCTAACTTAGCCTAACCTAACCTAAACTAAACTGAACTAAACTAAACTAACCTAACCTAACCTTACGTAAACTAAAATAAACTAAAATAAACTAACCTAACCTAAACTAACCTAAACTAATCTAAATTAAACTAAATTAAACTAAACTAAACTAAACTATAAGCTAAACTATAAACTAAACTAAACTATAAACTAATCTAAAGTATATACTAAACTAAACTAACCTAACCTAACCTGACCTAAACAAAACTAAACTAACCTAAACGAAACTAATCTAAACTAAACTAAATTAAACTATTCTATAAACTAAACTAAACTAAACTAAACTAACCTAACCTACTCTAACCCAAACTAAACCAAACTAAACTAAAATAAACTATAAACTAAACTATAAACTAAACTAAACTATAAACTAATTTAATTAACTAAACTATAAACTAAACTAAACTTAACTAAACTAAACTAAACATAACTAACCTAACCTAACCTAACCTAACTTAACTTAACATAAACTACACTAAACTAAGCTAACCTAACCTAACCTAACCTAACCAAAACGAAACTAAACTAAACTAAACTAAACTAAATTCAACTAAATTCTACTAAAATTAACTACACTAACCTAACGTAACCTAATCTAATATAAACTAAACTAAACTGCACTAAACCAAACTAACCTAAGCCTAAATAACCCAAACTATCCAAACTAAACTGAAATATAAAGTAAACTATAAATTAAACTAAACTCTAAACAATAAACCAAAATAAACCAAACCATGAACTAAACTATAAACTAAACTAACCTAACCTAACATAACCAAACATAACCTAAACTAAACTAAACTAAAATAAACTAATTTAACATAACCTAACCTAACCTAACCTTACATAACCTAATCTAACCTAAACTAAATTAAAGTAAACTAAATTATAAACTATACTATAAACTAATCTATAAACTAAACTAAACTAAACTATAAAATAAACTAAACTAAACTAACTAACCTAAATTAACCTAACCTTACCTAACCTAAGCTAAACTAAACTAACCTAGCCTAACTAAACTAAACTAAAGTAAACTAAACTGTATTCTAAACTAACTATAAAAAACTCTAAACTAAAGGAAACTATAAACTAAACTAAACTAAACTAAACTAACCTAACCTAACCTAAACAGAACTAATCTAACCTAACCTACCCTAAACTAAACTAATCTAAACTAAACTAAATTAAAATCACCTTACCCAACCTAACCTAACCTTACATAAACTAAACTATACTAAACTAACCTAACCTAACCTAAACTAACCTAACCTAAACTAAATTAAACTAAACTAAAGTAAACTAAACTAAACCATAAACTCAACTAAACTAAACTAAACAAATCTAATCTAATATAACCTACCCTAACGTAACCTAAACTAAACCAAACTAACCTAACCTAACCTAATCTAAACTTATCTAAACTAAACTAAACTAAACTGTACTAAACTATAAACTAAATTATAAACTAAACTATAAAATAAACTAAACAAAACTATAAACTAAACAATAAACTAAACTAAACTAAACTAAACTAAACTAACCTAAACATAACTAAACTTAACTAAACTAATCTAACCTAACCTAAACTAAACTAAACTAAACGAAACTAAATTAAGCTAAACTAAACTAACCTAATCTAACCTTACCTAAACTAAACTAAACAAAACTTACCTAATTTAACCTAACCTAAAGTAAACTAAACTAAACTAAACTAAACGAAACTAAACTATAAACTAAACTGTAAATTAAACTAAACTAAACTAAACTAAACTATAAACTTAACTAAACTAAACTAAACTAAACTAACCTAACCTAACCTAACCGAACCTATCCTAACCTAACCTAAATTAAACTAAACCACCTAACCTAACCTTCCCTAACCTAAACTAATCTAAACTAACCTAACCTAACCTAACCTAAACTAAACTAAACTATAAACTAAATTAAACTAAACTATAAATAAACTATAAACGAAACTAAAATAAACTAAACCATAAACTAAACTAAACAAAACTAAACTACACTAAACTAACCTAACTTATTCTAAGCTAACCTATACTAAACTAAACTAAACTAAATTATAGCTAAACTATAAATTAACTAAACTAAACTATTAACTAAACTGCAAAGTAAACTAAACTAAACTAAACTATAATCTATATTAAACTAAACTAAAATAAACTAAACTAAACTAACCTAACCTAAACTCAACTAAACTACCTAACCTAATATAACCTAAACTAAACTAAACTAAACTAAACTAAACTAAACAAAACTAAACTTAACTAAACTAAACTAACCTAAATTTAACTATAAACTAAACTATAAACTAAACTTAATTAAACTATAAACTAAACTAAAAACTAAATTAAATTAACTAAACTAAACTATAAACTAAACTAAAATAAACTAAACTAAACTAAACTAAACTAACCTAACCTAAACTTAACCAAACTTAACTAAATTATCCTAACCTAAACTAAACTAAACTAAACTAAACGAAACTAAATTATACTAAACTAAACTAAAATAACCTAACCTAACGTAACCTAACCTAACCTAAACTAACCGAAGTTTTCAACCTTGAAAAATAAATTTTTTCTTTTCGTGATTCTTTCCGCATAATATGCTTTTCTAAGGTTATCAAACTAAAAAGTGAAAGAGAACCACTTATCTCAAATAAGAACGGGAAAAAGTGATTCTTATGAGGTTTCCAACCATCGAAATAAATATCTTCTATTCGCGAATCTTTGTTGATTTTATGCTTTTCTAAGGCTTTCAAACTAGAATAATGAAGGAGAAATAGTTAACTCCATTTGAGAAGCAAAAAAGCAGATCTTTTGGTTTTCAACCTTCGAAAATAATTTTCTTCCTAACTAAACTAACTAACCTAACCTAAACCAAACTAAACTAAATTAAACTAAACTCAATAAAACTAAACTTAACTAAAATAAACTAAACTAAAATAAACGAAACTAACTAAACTAAACGAAACTAACCAAACTAAACTATCCTAACCTAACCTAACATAACATAATCTAACCTAAACTAAACAAAATAAAAATACATTAAACCAAACTAAATTAACCTAACCTAACCTCACCTAAAATAAACTAAATTAAACTAAACTAAACTAAACTAAACTAACCTAACCTAACCTATCCTAAACTAAACTAAACTAAAGTAAACTAAACTAAATTAAACTAAATTAAACTAACCTAACATAACCTAACCTAAACGGAACTAAACTAAACTAAACTAACCTAACCTAACCTAACCTAAACTAAACTAAAATAAACTAAACTAAACTAAACTATAAGCTAAATCATAAACTAAACTAAACTATAAACTAATCTAAATTATAAACTTAACTAAACTAAACTAACCTAACCTAACCTAACCTAACATAACCTAAACTAAACTAAACAAAACTAAACTAAAATAAACTAACCTAACCTAACCTAACCTCACCTAACCTAACCTAACCTAACCTATCCTAAACTAAACAAAAGTAAACTAACCTAATGAAACCTAAACTAAACTAATCTAAACTAAACTAAAATAAACTATTCTATAAACTAAACTAAACTAAACTAAACTAAACTAACCTAACCTAACCTAATCTAACCTAAACTAAACTAAACTAAACTAAACTAAGCTAACCTAACCGAACCTAACCTAAAATAAACTAAACTAAATAACCTAACTAATCTAAACTAACCTGAACTAACCTAACCTTATCTAAATTAAACTAAACTAAACTAATCTAAACTAAACTAATCTAAACTAACCTAACCTAACCTAACCTAAACAAAACTAACCTAACCTTATCTAAATTAAACTAAACTAAACTAATCTAAACTAAACTAATCTAAACTAACCTAACCTAACCTAACCTAAACAAAACTAACCTAACCTAACCTAACCTAAACTAAAATAAATTAAACTAAACTAACTAAGCTAAACTAAACTAAACTAAACTAACCGAACCTAACCTAACCTAACCTAACATAAACTAAACTAAACTAAGCTAAACTAACCCAACCTAACTTAAACGTAACTAAACTAAACTAAACTAATCTAAACCAAACTAAACTAAACTAAATTCAACTAAATTAAACTAAATTAAACTGCACTAACCTAACCTTTCCTAACCTAATCTAAACTAAACTAAACTAACATAATCCAAACTAACCTAAACTAAACTAAACTATAAACTAAACTATAAACTAAACTAAACTAAACTAATCTAAATTACACTAACCTAACCTAACCTTAAATAAACAAAACATAACTAACTTAACCTAACCTAACCTAACCTTACCTAACCTAATCTAAGCTAAACTAAACTAAACTAAATTATAATTAAACTATAAATTAAACTTATTTAAACTATAAACTAAACTATAAAATAAACTAAAATAAACTAAACTAACCTAACTTAACCTAAATTAACCTAACCTAAACTAAACTAAACTAAACGAACCTAACTTAACCTAAACTTACCTAACCTAAACTAAACTAAACTAACCTAAACTAAACAAAACTACACTAAACTAAACTAAACTAAACTAAATTTAACTATAAATTAAGTATAAACTATACTTAACTAAATTATAAACTAAATTATAAACTAAATTATATTAACTAAACTAAAATAAACTAAACTAAACTAACCTAACCTAACCTAAACTTAAGTAAACTTAACTAAATTAACATAACCTAACCTAACCTAAACTAAACTAAAATAAACTAAACGAAACTAAACTAAACTAAACTAAACTTAACTTACCTAACCTAACCTAAACTAACATAACCGAAATTTCCAACCTTCAAAAATAAATGTTTTCTTTTCGAGATTCTTTCCGCATAATATGCTTTTCTAAGGTTTTCAAACAACAAAAATGAAAGAGAACCATTTATCTCTAATAAGAACGGAAAAAAGGTGATTCTAATGAGGTTTGCAACCATCGAAATAAATGTTTTCTTTTCCGAATCTTTCTTTATTTTATGCTTTTTTAAGTCTATCAAATTAGAATAATGAAGGAGAAATGGTTAACTCCATTTGAGACGCAAAAAAATAAGATTCTTCTGGTTTCCAACCATCGAAAATAATTTTTTTACTAACTAAACTAATCTAACCTAACCTAAATTAAACTAAACTAAACTAAACTAAACGAAACTAACTAAACTAAACAGACTTAACCTAACCTAAACTAACATAACTTAACCTAAACTAAATAAAAGTAAATTAAACCTATCTAAACTATCCTAACCTAACCTAAACTAAACTAAACTAAACTATCCAAACCTAACCTAAACTAAACTAAACTAAACTAACCTAACCTAACCTAACCTAAACTAAAATAAACTAAAATAAACTTAACTAACCTTACCTAACCTAACCTAACCTAACCTAAACTAAACTAAAATAACCTAACTTAACCTAACCTAACCTAACTTTAACTCAACTAAACTAAACTAAACTAACCTAACCTAACCTAAACTAAACTAAACTAAATTAAACTAAACTAAACTAAACTAAACTATAAGCTAAACTATAAACTAAACTAAACTAAACTTTAAATTATTCTAAAGAATAAACTAAACTAAACTAAACTAACCTAACCTGAACTAAACTAAACTAAACAAAACTAAACTAAACTATACTAACCTAACCTAACTTAACCTAAACTAAGGTAAACTAAACTAAACTACAATAACCTAATCAAACCTAAACTAAACTAATCTAAACTAAACTAAAATAAACTATTCTATAAACTAAACTAAACTAAACTAAACTAACCTAACCTAACCTAACCAAAACTAAACTAAACCAAACTAAACTAAAATAAACTATAAACTAAACTATAAACTAAACTAAAGTATAAACTAAACTATATACTAAATTAATTAACTAAACTATAAACTGAACTAAACTTAACTAAACTATACTATACTAAACTTAACTAACCTTACCTAACCTAACCTAAGTTAACTTAACATAAACTAAACTAAACTAAGCTAACCTAACCCAACCTAACCTAACCTAACCTAAACGAAACGAAACTAAACTAAACTAAACTAAACTAAACTAAATTCAACTAAATTAAACTAAACTAAACTAAACTGCACTAACCTAACCTAACCTAACCTAATCTAATCTAAACTAAAGTATACTAAACCAAACCAACCTAGCCTAAACTAACCTAAACTAAACTAATCTAACCTAACTTAACTAAACTAAACAAAACTAAACTAAACTAAACTAAATTGAACTATAAACTAAACTATATACTTAACAAAATTAAATTAACTACCCTAAAATATAAACTAAACTAAACTGCACTAAACTAACCTAACATATGCTAAGCTAACCTATACTAAACTATACTAAACTAAACTCAACTATAAACTAAACTATAAATTAACTAAACTAAACTAAACTATAAACCTAACTATAAAGTACACTAAACTAAACTAAACTATAAACTAGATTAAACTAAACTATACTAAACTAAACTAAACTAACCTAATCTAAACTCAACTAAACGAAACTAAACTAATTTAACCTAACCTACACTAAACTGAATTAAACTAAACTAAATTCAACTAAACTAAACTAAACTAACCTAACCTAACCTAAACTTAATTAAACTTAACTAAATTATCCTAACCTAACCTAAAGTAAACTAAACCAAACTAAACGAAACTATACTAAAATAAACTAAACTAACCTAACCTAAAGTCACCTAACCTAACCTAACCGAAGTTTTCAACCATCAAAAATAAATTTTATCTTTTCCGGAGTCTTTCCGCATAATATGCTTTTCTAAGGTTATCAAACTACAAAAATGAAAGAGAACCAGTTATCTCAAATAAGAACGGAAAAAAGGTGATTCTAATGAGGTTTGCAACCATCTAAATAAATCTTTTCTTTTCGCGAATCTTCCTTCATTTTATGCCTTTCTAAAGGTATCAAACTAGAATAATGAAGGAGAAATAGTTATCACCATTAGAAAGGCAAAAAAAAAAAAAAAAAAAAAAAATTCTTTTGGTTTCCAACCTTAGAAAATAAATTTTTTTCCTTTAGAGATTCTTTCCGCATAACATGCTTTTCTAAGGCTATCAAAGTAAAAAAAATGAAAGAAAACCATTTATTGCAAATAAGAACGGAAAAAAAAGTGATTCTAATGAAGTTTCCAACCACCGAAATAAATATCTTCTTTTCGCGAATATTTCTTGATTTTATGCTTTCTAAGGCTATCAAATTAGAATAATGAAGGAGAAATAGTTAACTCCATTTGAGACGCAAAAAAAGCAGATTCTTTTGGTTTCCAACCTTCGAAAATAATTTTCTTCCTAACAAAACTAACCTGACCTAACCTAAACCAAACTAAACTAAATTAAACTACACTCAGTAAACCCAAACTAAACTAAAATAAACTAAACAAAACTAAACGAAACTAACTACACTAAACTAAACTAAACTAAACTAACCTTACCTAACCTAACCTAACCTAACCTAACCTAAACTAAACTAAACTAAACAAACCTAACCTAACCTAACCTTACGTAAACTAAACTAAACTAAACTAAACTAAATTAACAAATCTAAACTAAACTAAACTATAAACTAAACTATAAACTAAACTTAACTATACTATAAACTAAACTATAAACTAAACTAAACTAAACTATAAACTAAACTAAGATAAACTAAACTAAACTATAAACTAAAATAAACTAAACTATAAACTAAACTAAGATAAACTAAACTAAATTAAACTAAACTAACCTAACATAAGCGAACCTAACCTAAACTAAACTAAATTAAATAAAACTAAACTAAACTAAACTAAATTGAACTATAAACTAAACTATATACTTAACTAAACCAAATTAACTCCCCTAAAATATAAACGTAACTAAACTAACCTAAACTAAACATAACTAAACTTAACTAAACTAATCTACCCTAACCTAAACAAAACAAAATCTAAACTAAACGAAACTAAACTAAGCTAAACTAAACTAACCTAACATAACCTTACCCAAACTGAACTAAACTAAACTTACCTAACTTAACCTAACCTAAAGTAAACTAAGTAAAACTAAACTAAACGAAACTAAACTATAAACTAAACTAAACTAAACTATAAACTAAACTAAATTAAACTTAACTATCCTAAAGTAACCTAACCTAAACTAAACAAAACTAACCTAACCTAACCTAACCTAAACTTAAGTAAACTTAACTAAATTAACATAACCTAACCTAACCTAAACTAAACTAAAATAAACTAAACGAAACTAAACTAAACTAAACTTAACTTACCTAACCTAACCTAAACTAAGCTAACGGAAATTTCCAACCTTCAAAAATAAATATTTTCTTTTCGAGATTCTTTCCGCATAATATGCTTTTCTAAGGTTTTCAAACAACAAAAATGAAAGAGAACCATTTATCTCTAATAAGAACGGAAAAAAGGTGATTCTAATGAGGTTTGCAACCATCGAAATAAATCTTTTCTTTACCGAATCTTTCTTTATTTTCTGCTTTTCTAAGTCTATCAAATTAGAATAATGAAGGAGAAATGGTTAACTCCATTTGAGACGCAAAAAAAGAAGATTCTTTTGGTTTCCAACCATCGAAAATAATTTTTTTACTACTAAACTAATCTAACCTAACCTAAATTAAACTAAACTAAACTAAACTAAACTAAACTAAACTAAACTAACTAAACTAAACAGACTTAACCTAACCTAAACTAACATAACTTAACCTAAACTAAATAAAAGTAAATTAAACCAATCTAAACTATCCTAAGCTAACCTAAACTAAACTAAACTAAACTATCCAAACCTAACCTAAACTAAACTAAACTAAACTAACCTAACCTAACCTAACCTAAACTAAAATAAACTAAAATAAACTAAACTAACCTTACCTAACCTAACCTAACCTAACCTAAACTAAACTAAAATAACCTAACTTAACCTAACATAACCTAACCTTAACTCAACTAAACTAAACTAAACTAACCTAACCTAAACTAAACTAAAATAAACTAAAATAAACTAAACTAACCTTACCTAACCTAACCTAACCTAACCTAAACTAAACTAAAATAACCTAACTTAACCTAACCTAACCTAACCTTAACTCAACTAAACTAAACTAAACTAACCTAACCTAACCTAAACTAAACTAAACTAAATTAAACTAAACTAAACTAAACTAAACTATAAGCTAAACTATAAACTAAACTAAACTAAATTTTAAATTAATCTAAAGTATAAACTAAACTAAACTAAACTAACCTAACCTGAACTAAACTAAACTAAACAAAACTAAACTAAACTATACTAACCTAACCTAACTTAACCTAAACTAAGGTAAACTAAACTAAACTACAATAACCCAATCAAACCTAAACTAAACTAATCTAAACTAAACTACATTAAACTATTCTATAAACTAAACTAAACTAAACTAAACTAACCTAACCTAACCTAACCAAAACTAAACTAAACCAAACTAAAACTAAAATAAACTATAAACTAAACTATAAACTAAACTAAACTAAAGTATAAACTAAACTATGTACTAAATTAATTAACTAAACTATAAACTGAACTAAACTTAACTAAACTATATTAAACTAAACTTAACTAACCTTACCTAACCTAACCTAAGTTAACTTAACATAAACTAAACTAAACTAAGCTAACCTAACCCAACCTAACCTAACCTAACCTAAACGAAACTAAACTAAACTAAATTAAACTAAACTAAATTGAACTATAAACTAAACTATATACTTAACTAAACCAAATTAACTACCCTAAAATATAAACGTAACTAAACTAACCTAAACTAAACATAACTAAACTTAACTAAACTAATCTACCCTAACCTAAACTAAACAAAACTAAACGAAACGAAACTAAACTAAGCTAAACTAAACTAACCTAACCTAACCTTACCCAAACTGAACTAAACTAAACTTACCTAACTTAACCTAACCTAAAGTAAACTAAATAAAACTAAACTAAACGAAACTAAACTATAAACTAAACTATAAACTAAACTAAACTAAACTATTAACTAAACTAAAATAAAGTATATACTAAATTAAACTAAACTAAACTAACCTAACCTAACTTAAACTAAACTAAACTAAACTAGAAATTAAACTAAACTAAACTAAATTAACTATAAACTAAACTATACTTAATTAAACTAACCTAACCTAGCCTCACCTAACCTTAACTAAACAAAGCTAAACTAAACTAACCTAAACTAAACAAAACTACACTGAACTAAACTAAACTAAAATAAATTTAACTATAAATTAACTATAAACTAAACTTAATTAAATTATAAAATAAACTATAAACTAAATTAAAAGAACTAAACTAAAATAAAATAAACTAAACTAAACTAAACTAAACTAACCTAACCTAACTTAAACTTAACTAAACTTAACTAAATTAACCTAACCTAAACTAAACTAAAATAAACTAAACGAAACTAAACTAAACTTACCTAACCTAAACTAACCTAACCTAACCGAAATTTCCAACCTTCAAAAATAAATGGTTTCTTTTCGAGAATCTTTCCGATATAATATGATTTTCTAAGGTTATCAAACAACAAAAATGAAAGAGAACCAGTTATCTCAAATAAGAACGGAAAAAAGGTGATTCTAATGAGGTTTGCAACCATCGAAATAAATCTCTTCTTTTCCGAATCTTTCTAGATTTTATGCTTTTCTAAGGCTATCAAATTACAATAATGAAGGAGAAATGGTTAACTCCATTTGAGACGCAAAAAAAGAAGATTCTTTTGGTTTCCAACCATCGAAAATAATTTTTTTACTAACTAAACTAACCTAACCTATCCTAAATTAAACTAAACTAAATTAAACTGAACTAAACTAAACTAAACTAAACGAAACTGACTAAACTAAACTAACTTAACCTAACCTAACCTAACATAACCTAACCTAAAATAAATAAAAGTAATTTAAACCAAACTAAACTAACCTAACCTAACCTAAACTAAACTAAACTAAACTAAACTAACCTAACCTAACCTAACCTAAACTAAACTAAACTAAAATAAACTAACCTAACCCAACCTAACCTAAACTAAACTGAACTAAAATAAACTAACCTAACCTAACCTAAACTAAACTAAATTAAACTAAATTGAACTAAACTAAATTATAAGCTAAACTATAAACTAAACTAAACTAAACATTAAACTAATCTAAAGTATAAACTAAACTAAAATAAACTAAACTTACCTAACATAACCTTACCTGACCTAAACTAAACTAAACAAAACTAAACTAAACTAAACTAACCTAAGCTTACTTAGCCTAAACTAAAGTAAACTAAACTAAACTACAATAACCTAATCAAACCTAAACTAAACTAATCTAAACTAAACTAATTAAACTGTTCTATAAACTAAACTAAACTAAACTAAACTAACCTAACCTAACCTAACCTAACCAAAACTAAACCAAACTAAACTAAAATAAACTATAAACTAAACTAAACTAAAGTATAAACCAAACTATAAACTAAATTAATTAACTAAACTATAAACTAAACTAAGCTTAACCAAACTAAACTAAACTAAACTTAACTAACCTAACCTAACCAAACTTAACTTAACTTAACATAAACTAAACTAAACTAAGCTAACCTAACCTAACCTAACCCTACCTAAACGAAACTAAACTAAACTAAACTAAATTAAACTAATCTAAACTAAACTAAACTAAATTCAACTAAATTAAACTAAACTAAACTAAACTACACTAACCTAACCTAAACTAATCTAATCTAAACTTAAGTAAACTAAACCAAACCAACCTACCCTAAACTAACCTAAACTATCTAAATTAAACTAAACTGAAGTATAAACTAAACTATAAACTAAACTAAACTAAACCACAAACTAAACTATAAACTAAACTAAACTAACCTAACCTAACCTAACATAACCTAAACTAAACTAAACTAAACTAAAATAAACTGATTTGACATAACCTAATCTAACCTAACCTTACCTTACCTAATCTAACCTAAACTAAACTAAACTAAAGTAAACTAAATTATAAAGTATACTATAAACTAATCTATAAACTAAACTAAACTAAACTATAAACTAAAATAAACTAAACTAAACTAACTAACCTAACCTAACCTAACCTAAGATAAACTAAACTAAACTATATTCTAAACTAACTATAAAAAACTATAAACTAAAGGAAACTATAAACTAAACTAAGCTAAACTAAACTAACCTAACCTAAACTAACCTAAACTAAACTAATCTAACCTAACTTAACATAACCTAAACTAAACCAATCTAAACTAAACTAAATGTAAACTAAAACTATAAACTAAACTGAACTATAACCTAAACTAAACTAATCTAAACTAAACTAAACTGAAATCACCTTACCCAGCCTAACCTAACCTAAACTAAACTAAACTAAACTAACCTAACCTAACCTAACCTAACCTTAACTACCCTAACCTAAACTAAATTAAACTAAACTAAACCATAAACTAAACTATACTAAACAACACTAATCTAATATAACCTAACCTAGCGTCACCTAAACTAAACCAAACTAACCTAACCTAAACTAACCTAAACTAAACTTAACTAAACCAAAGTAAACTAAATTAAACTATACTAATCTATAAATTAAACTATAAACTAAACAAAACTATAAACTAAACCATAAACTAAAATAAACTAAACTATAAACAAAACTAAAGTAAAGTAAACTAACATAACCTAACCAAAACTAAACTAAAATAACCTAACTTAGCCTAACCTAACCTAAACTAAACTGAACTAAACTAAACTAACCTAACCTAACCTTACGCAAACTAAAATAAACTAAAATAAACTAACCTAACCTAAACTAACCTAAACTAATCTAAATTAAACTAAATTAAACTAAACTAAACTAAACTAAACTATAAGCTAAACTATAAACTAAACTAAACTATAAACTAATCTAAAGTATATACTAAACTAAACTAACCTAACCTAACCTAACCTGACCTAAACAAAACTAAACTAACCTAAACGAAACTAATCTAAACTAAACTAAATTAAACTATTCTATAAACTAAACTAAACTAAACTAAACTAACCTAACCTACTCTAACCCAAACTAAACCAAACTAAACTAAAATAAACTATAAACTAAACTATAAACTAAACTAAACTATAAACTAATTTAATTAACTAAACTATAAACTAAACTAAACTTAACTAAACTAAACTAAACATAACTAACCTAACCTAACCTAACCTAACTTAACTTAACATAAACTACACTAAACTAAGCTAACCTAACCTAACCTAACCTAACCTAAACGAAACTAAACTAAACTAAACTAAACTAAATTCAACTAAATTCTACTAAAATTAACTACACTAACCTAACGTAACCTAATCTAATATAAACTAAACTAAACTGCACTAAACCAAACTAACCTAAGCCTAACTAACCCAAACTATCCAAACTAAACTGAAATATAAAGTAAACTATAAATTAAACTAAACTCTAAACAATAAACCAAAATAAACCAAACCATGAACTAAACTATAAACTAAACTAACCTAACCTAACCTAACCAAACATAACCTAAACTAAACTAAACTAAAATAAACTAATTTAACATAACCTAACCTAACCTAACCTTACATAACCTAATCTAACCTAAACTAAATTAAAGTAAACTAAATTATAAACTATACTATAAACTAATCTATAAACTAAACTAAACTAAACTATAAAATAAACTAAACTAAACTAACTAACCTAAATTAACCTAACCTTACCTAACCTAAGCTAAACTAAACTAACCTAGCCTAACTAAACTAAACTAAAGTAAACTAAACTGTATTCTAAACTAACTATAAAAAACTCTAAACTAAAGGAAACTATAAACTAAACTAAACTAAACTAAACTAACCTAACCTAACCTAAACAAAACTAATCTTACCTAACCTACCCTAAACTAAACTAATCTAAACTAAACTAAATTAAAATCACCTTACCCAACCTAACCTAACCTTACATAAACTAAACTATACTAAACTAACCTAACCTAACCTAAACTAACCTAACCTAAACTAAATTAAACTAAACTAAAGTAAACTAAACTAAACCATAAACTCAACTAAACTAAACTAAACAAATCTAATCTAATATAACCTACCCTAACGTAACCTAAACTAAACCAAACTAACCTAACCTAACCTAATCTAAACTTATCTAAACTAAACTAAACTAAACTGTACTAAACTATAAACTAAATTATAAACTAAACTATAAACTAAACTAAACAAAACTATAAACTAAACAATAAACTAAACTAAACTAAACTAAACTAAACTAACCTAAACATAACTAAACTTAACTAAACTAATCTAACCTAACCTAAACTAAACTAAACTAAACGAAACTAAATTAAGCTAAACTAAACTAACCTAATCTAACCTTACCTAAACTAAACTAAACAAAACTTACCTAATTTAACCTAACCTAAAGTAAACTAAACTAAACTAAACTAAACGAAACTAAACTATAAACTAAACTGTAAATTAAACTAAACTAAACTAAACTAAACTATAAACTTAACTAAACTAAACTAAACTAAACTAACCTAACCTAACCTAACCGAACCTATCCTAACCTAACCTAAATTAAACTAAACCACCTAACCTAACCTTCCCTAACCTAAACTAATCTAAACTAACCTAACCTAACCTAACCTAAACTAAACTAAACTATAAACTAAATTAAACTAAACTATAAATAAACTATAAACGAAACTAAAATAAACTAAGCCATAAACTAAACTAAACAAAACTAAACTACACTAAACTAACCTAACTTATTCTAAGCTAACCTATACTAAACTAAACTAAACTAAATTATAGCTAAACTATAAATTAACTAAACTAAACTATTAACTAAACTGCAAAGTAAACTAAACTAAACTAAACTATAATCTATATTAAACTAAACTAAAATAAACTAAACTAAACTAACCTAACCTAAACTCAACTAAACTACCTAACCTAATATAACCTAAACTAAACTAAACTAAACTAAACTAAACTAAACAAAACTAAACTTAACTAAACTAAACTTACCTAAATTTAACTATAAACTAAACTATAAACTAAACTTAATTAAACTATAAACTAAACTAAAAACTAAATTAAATTAACTAAACTAAACTATAAACTAAACTAAAATAAACTAAACTAAACTAAACTAAACTAAACTAACCTAACCTAAACTTAACCAAACTTAACTAAATTATCCTAACCTAACCTAAACTAAACTAAACTAAACTAAACGAAACTAAATTATACTAAACTAAACTAAAATAACCTAACCTAACGTAACCTAACCTAACCTAAACTAACCGAAGTTTTCAACCTTGAAAAATAAATTTTTTCTTTTCGTGATTCTTTCCGCATAATATGCTTTTCTAAGGTTATCAAACTAAAAAGTGAAAGAGAACCAGTTATCTCAAATAAGAACGGGAAAAAGTGATTCTTAGGAGGTTTCCAACCATCGAAATAAATATCTTCTATTCGCGAATCTTTGTTGATTTTATGCTTTTCTAAGGCTTTCAAACTAGAATAATGAAGGAGAAATAGTTAACTCCATTTGAGAAGCAAAAAAGCAGATCTTTTGGTTTTCAACCTACTAAAATAATTTTCTTCCTAACTAAACTAACTAACCTAACCTAAACCAAACTAAACTAAATTAAACTAAACTCAATAAAACTAAACTTAACTAAAATAAACTAAACTAAAATAAACGAAACTAACTAAACTAAACGAAACTAACCAAACTAAACTATCCTAACCTAACCTAACATAACATAATCTAACCTAAACTAAACAAAATAAAAATACATTAAACCAAACTAAATTAACCTAACCTAACCTCACCTAAAATAAACTAAATTAAACTAAACTAAACTAAACTAAACTAACCTAACCTAACCTATCCTAAACTAAACTAAACTAAAGTAAACTAAACTAAATTAAACTAAATTAAACTAACCTAACATAACCTAACCTAAACTGAACTAAACTAAACTAAACTAACCTAACCTAACCTAACCTAAACTAAACTAAACTAAAATAAACTAAACTAAACTAAACTATAAGCTAAATCATAAACTAAACTAAACTATAAACTAATCTAAATTATAAACTTAACTAAACTAAACTAACCTAACCTAACCTAACCTAACATAACCTAAACTAAACTAAACAAAACTAAACTAAAATAAACTAACCTAACCTAACCTAACCTCACCTAACCTAACCTAACCTAACCTATCCTAAACTAAACAAAAGTAAACTAACCTAATGAAACCTAAACAAAACTAATCTAAACTAAACTAAAATAAACTATTCTATAAACTAAACTAAACTAAACTAAACTAAACTAAACTAACCTAACCTAACCTAATCTAACCTAAACTAAACTAAACTAAACTAAACTAACCTAACCTAACCGAACCTAACCTAAAATAAACTAAACTAAATAACCGAACTAATCTAAACTAACCTGAACTAACCTAACCTTATCTAAATTAAACTAAACTAAACTAATCTAAACTAAACTAATCTAAACTAACCTAACCTAACCTAACCTAAACAAAACTAACCTAACCTAACCTAACCTAAACTAAAATAAATTAAACTAAACTAACTAAGCTAAACTAAACTAAACTAAACTAACCGAACCTAACCTAACCTAACCTAACATAAACTAAACTAAACTAAGCTAAACTAACCCAACCTAACTTAAACGTAACTAAACTAAACTAAACTAATCTAAACCAAACTAAACTAAACTAAATTCAACTAAATTAAACTAAATTAAACTACACTAACCTAACCTTTCCTAACCTAATCTAAACTAAACTAAACTAACATAATCCAAACTAACCTAAACTAAACTAAACTATAAACTAAACTATAAACTAAACTAAACTAAACTAATCTAAATTACACTAACCTAACCTAACCTTAAATAAACCAAACATAACTAACTTAACCTAACCTAACCTAACCTTACCTAACCTAATCTAAGCTAAACTAAACTAAACTAAATTATAATTAAACTATAAATTAAACTTATTTAAACTATAAACTAAACTATAAACTAAACTAAAATAAACTAAACTAACCTAACTTAACCTAAATTAACCTAACCTAAACTAAACTAAACTAAACGAACCTAACTTAACCTAAACTAACCTAACCTAAACTAAACTAAACTAACCTAAACTAAACAAAACTACACTAAACTAAACTAATCTAAACTAAATTTAACTATAAATTAACTATAAACTATACTTAACTAAATTATAAACTAAACTATAAACTAAATTATATTAACTAAACTAAAATAAACTAAACTAAACTAACCTAACCTAACCTAAACTTAAGTAAACTTAACTAAATTAACATAACCTAACCTAACCTAAACTAAACTAAAATAAACTAAACGAAACTAAACTAAACTAAACTAAACTTAACTTACCTAACCTAACCTAAACTAACATAACCGAAATTTCCAACCTTCAAAAATAAATGTTTTCTTTTCGAGATTCTTTCCGCATAATATGCTTTTCTAAGGTTTTCAAACAACAAAAATGAAAGAGAACCATTTATCTCTAATAAGAACGGAAAAAAGGTGATTCTAATGAGGTTTGCAACCATCGAAATAAATGTTTTCTTTTCCGAATCTTTCTTTATTTTATGCTTTTTTAAGTCTATCAAATTAGAATAATGAAGGAGAAATGGTTAACTCCATTTGAGACGCAAAAAAATAAGATTCTTCTGGTTTCCAACCATCGAAAATAATTTTTTTACTAACTAAACTAATCTAACCTAACCTAAATTAAACTAAACTAAACTAAACTAAACGAAACTAACTAAACTAAACAGACTTAACCTAACCTAAACTAACATAACTTAACCTAAACTAAATAAAAGTAAATTAAACCTATCTAAACTATCCTAACCTAACCTAAACTAAACTAAACTAAACTATCCAAACCTAACCTAAACTAAACTAAACTAAACTAACCTAACCTAACCTAACCTAAACTAAAATAAACTAAAATAAACTTAACTAACCTTACCTAACCTAACCTAACCTAACCTAAACTAAACTAAAATAACCTAACTTAACCTAACCTAACCTAACTTTAACTCAACTAAACTAAACTAAACTAACCTAACCAAACCTAAACTAAACTAAACTAAATTAAACTAAACTAAACTAAACTAAACTATAAGCTAAACTATAAACTAAACTAAACTAAACTTTAAATTATTCTAAAGAATAAACTAAACTAAACTAAAGTAACCTAACCTGAACTAAACTAAACTAAACAAAACTAAACTAAACTATACTAACCTAACCTAACTTAACCTAAACTAAGGTAAACTAAACTAAACTACAATAACCTAATCAAACCTAAACTAAACTAATCTAAACTAAACTAAATTAAACTATTCTATAAACTAAACTAAACTAAACTAAACTAACCTAACCTAACCTAACCAAAACTAAACTAAACCAAACTAAACTAAAATAAACTATAAACTAAACTATAAACTAAACTAAAGTATAAACTAAACTATATACTAAATTAATTAACTAAACTATAAACTGAACTAAACTTAACTAAACTATACTATACTAAACTTAACTAACCTTACCTAACCTAACCTAAGTTAACTTAACATAAACTAAACTAATCTAAGCTAACCTAACCCAACCTAACCTAACCTAACCTAAACGAAACGAAACTAAACTAAACTAAACTAAACTAAACTAAACTAAACTAAATTCAACTAAATTAAACTAAACTAAACTAAACTGCACTAACCTAACCTAACCTAACCTAATCTAATCTAAACTAAAGTATACTAAACCAAACCAACCTAGCCTAAACTAACCTAAACTAAACTAATCTAACCTAACTTAACTAAACTAAACAAAACTAAACTAAACTAAACTAAATTGAACTATAAACTAAACTATATACTTAACAAAACTAAATTAACTACCCTAAAATATAAACTAAACTAAACTGCACTAAACTAACCTAACATATGCTAAGCTAACCTATACTAAACTATACTAAACTAAACTCAACTATAAACTAAACTATAAATTAACTAAACTAAACTAAACTATAAACCTAACTATAAAGTACACTAAACTAAACTAAACTATAAACTAGATTAAACTAAACTATACTAAACTAAACTAAACTAACCTAATCTAAACTCAACTAAACGAAACTAAACTAATTTAACCTAACCTACACTAAACTGAATTAAACTAAACTAAATTCAACTAAACTAAACTAAACTAACCTAACCTAACCTAAACTTAATTAAACTTAACTAAATTATCCTAACCTAACCTAAAGTAAACTAAACCAAACTAAACGAAACTATACTAAAATAAACTAAACTAACCTAACCTAAAGTCACCTAACCTAACCTAACCGAAGTTTTGAACCATCAAAAATAAATTTTATCTTTTCCGGAGTCTTTCCGCATAATATGTTTTTCTAAGGTTATCAAACTACAAAAATGAAAGAGAACCAGTTATCTCAAATAAGAACGGAAAAAAGGTGATTCTAATGAGGTTTGCAACCATCTAAATAAATCTTTTCTTTTCGCGAATCTTCCTTCATTTTATGCCTTTCTAAAGGTATCAAACTAGAATAATGAAGGAGAAATAGTTATCACCATTAGAAAGGCAAAAAAAAAAAAAAAAAAAAAAAAAATTCTTTTGGTTTCCAACCTTAGAAAATAAATTTTTTTCCTTTAGAGATTCTTTCCGCATAACATGCTTTTCTAAGGCTATCAAAGTAAAAAAAATGAAAGAAAACCATTTATTGCAAATAAGAACGGAAAAAAAAGTGATTCTAATGAAGTTTCCAACCACCGAAATAAATATCTTCTTTTCGCGAATATTTCTTGATTTTATGCTTTCTAAGGCTATCAAATTAGAATAATGAAGGAGAAATAGTTAACTCCATTTGAGACGCAAAAAAAGCAGATTCTTTTGGTTTCCAACCTTCGAAAATAATTTTCTTCCTAACAAAACTAACCTGACCTAACCTAAACCAAACTAAACTAAATTAAACTACACTCAGTAAACCCAAACTAAACTAAAATAAACTAAACAAAACTAAACGAAACTAACTACACTAAACTAAACTAAACTAAACTAACCTTACCTAACCTAACCTAACCTAACCTAACCTAACCTAAACTAAACTAAACTAAACAAACCTAACCTAACCTAACCTTACGTAAACTAAACTAAACTAAACTAAACTAAATTAACAAATCTAAACTAAACTAAACTATAAACTAAACTATAAACTAAACTTAACTATACTATAAACTAAACTATAAACTAAACTAAACTAAACTATAAACTAAACTAAGATAAACTAAACTAAACTATAAACTAAAATAAACTAAACTATAAACTAAACTAAGATAAACTAAACTAAATTAAACTAAACTAACCTAACATAACCGAACCTAACCTAAACTAAACTAAATTAAATAAAACTAAACTAAACTAAACTAAATTGAACTATAAACTAAACTATATACTTAACTAAACCAAATTAACTCCCCTAAATTATAAACGTAACTAAACTAACCTAAACTAAACATAACTAAACTTAACTAAACTAATCTACCCTAACCTAAACAAAACAAAATCTAAACTAAACGAAACTAAACTAAGCTAAACTAAACTAACCTAACATAACCTTACCCAAACTGAACTAAACTAAACTTACCTAACTTAACCTAACCTAAAGTAAACTAAGTAAAACTAAACTAAACGAAACTAAACTATAAACTAAACTAAACTAAACTATAAACTAAACTAAATTAAACTTAACTATCCTAAAGTAACCTAACCTAAACTAAACAAAACTAACCTAACCTAACCTAACCTAAACTTAAGTAAACTTAACTAAATTAACATAACCTAACCTAACCTAAACTAAACTAAAATAAACTAAACGAAACTAAACTAAACTAAACTTAACTTACCTAACCTAACCTAAACTAAGCTAACGGAAATTTCCAACCTTCAAAAATAAATATTTTCTTTTCGAGATTCTTTCCGCATAATATGCTTTTCTAAGGTTTTCAAACAACAAAAATGAAAGAGAACCATTTATCTCTAATAAGAACGGAAAAAAGGTGATTCTAATGAGGTTTGCAACCATCGAAATAAATCTTTTCTTTACCGAATCTTTCTTTATTTTCTGCTTTTCTAAGTCTATCAAATTAGAATAATGAAGGAGAAATGGTTAACTCCATTTGAGACGCAAAAAAAGAAGATTCTTTTGGTTTCCAACCATCGAAAATAATTTTTTTACTACTAAACTAATCTAACCTAACCTAAATTAAACTAAACTAAACTAAACTAAACTAAACTAAACGAAACTAACTAAACTAAACAGACTTAACCTAACCTAAACTAACATAACTTAACCTAAACTAAATAAAAGTAAATTAAACCAATCTAAACTATCCTAAGCTAACCTAAACTAAACTAAACTTAAACTATCCAAACCTAACCTAAACTAAACTAAACTAAACTAACCTAACCTAACCTAACCTAAACTAAAATAAACTAAAATAAACTAAACTAACCTTACCTAACCTAACCTAACCTAACCTAAACTAAACTAAAATAACCTAACTTAACCTAACCTAACCTAACCTTAACTCAACTAAACTAAACTAAACTAACCTAACCTAACCTAAACTAAACTAAACTAAATTAAACTAAACTAAACTAAACTAAACTATAAGCTAAACTATAAACTAAACTAAACTAAATTTTAAATTAATCTAAAGTATAAACTAAACTAAACTAAACTAACCTAACCTGAACTAAACTAAACTAAACAAAACTAAACTAAAATATACTAACCTAACCTAACTTAACCTAAACTAAGGTAAACTAAACTAAACTACAATAACCTAATCAAACCTAAACTAAACTAATCTAAACTAAACTACATTAAACTATTCTATAAACTAAACTAAACTAAACTAAACTAACCTAACCTAACCTAACCAAAACTATACTAAACCAAACTAAAACTAAAATAAACTATAAACTAAACTATAAACTAAACTAAACTAAAGTATAAACTAAACTATGTACTAAATTAATTAACTAAACTATAAACTGAACTAAACTTAACTAAACTATACTAAACTAAACTTAACTAACCTTACCTAACCTAACCTAAGTTAACTTAACATAAACTAAACTAAACTAAGCTAACCTAACCCAACCTAACCTAACCTAACCTAAACGAAACTAAACTAAACTAAATTAAACTAAACTAAATTGAACTATAAACTAAACTATATACTTAACTAAACCAAATTAACTACCCTAAAATATAAACGTAACTAAACTAACCTAAACTAAACATAACTAAACTTAACTAAACTAATCTACCCTAACCTAAACTAAACAAAACTAAACTAAACGAAACTAAACTAAGCTAAACTAAACTAACCTAACCTAACCTTACCCAAACTGAACTAAACTAAACTTACCTAACTTAACCTAACCTAAAGTAAACTAAATAAAACTAAACTAAACGAAACTAAACTATAAACTAAACTATAAACTAAACTAAACTAAACTATTAACTAAACTAAAATAAAGTATATACTAAATTAAACTAAACTAAACTAACCTAACCTAACTTAAACTAAACTAAACTAAACTAGAAACTAAACTAAACTAAACTAAATTAACTATAAACTAAACTATACTTAATTAAACTAACCTAACCTAGCCTCACCTAACCTTAACTAAACAAAGCTAAACTAAACTAACCTAAACTAAACAAAACTACACTGAACTAAACTAAACTAAAATAAATTTAACTATAAATTAACTATAAACTAAACTTAATTAAATTATAAAATAAACTATAAACTAAATTATATGAACTAAACTAAAATAAAATAAACTAAACTAAACTAAACTAAACTAACCTAACCTAACCTAAACTTAACTAAACTTAACTAAATTAACCTAACCTAAACTAAACTAAAATAAACTAAACGAAACTAAACTAAACTTACCTAACCTAAACTAACCTAACCTAACCGAAATTTCCAACCTTCAAAAATAAATGGTTTCTTTTCGAGAATCTTTCCGATATAATATGCTTTTCTAAGGTTATCAAACAACAAAAATGAAAGAGAACCAGTTATCTCAAATAAGAACGGAAAAAAGGTGATTCTAATGAGGTTTGCAACCATCGAAATAAATCTTTTCTTTTCCGAATCTTTCTTGATTTTATGCTTTTCTAAGGCTATCAAATTACAATAATGAAGGAGAAATGGTTAACTCCATTTGAGACGCAAAAAAAGAAGATTCTTTTGGTTTCCAACCATCGAAAATAATTTTTTTACTAACTAAACTAACCTAACCTATCCTAAATTAAACTAAACTAAATTAAACTGAACTAAACTAAACTAAACTAAACGAAACTGACTAAACTAAACTAACTTAACCTAACCTAACCTAACATAACCTAACCTAAAATAAATAAAAGTAAATTAAACCAAACTAAACTAACCTAACCTAACCTAAACTAAACTAAACTAAACTAACCTAACCTAAACTAAACTAAACTAAAATAAACTAACCTAACCCAACCTAACCTAAACTAAACTGAACTAAAATAAACTAACCTAACCTAACCTAAACTAAACTAAATTAAACTAAATTGAACTAAACTAAATTATAAGCTAAACTATAAACTAAACTAAACTAAACATTAAACTAATCTAAAGTATAAACTAAACTAAAATAAACTAAACTTACCTAACATAACCTTACCTGACCTAAACTAAACTAAACAAAACTAAAATAAACTAAACAAACCTAAGTTTACTTAGCCTAAACTAAAGTAAACTAAACTAAACTACAATAACCTAATCAAACCTAAACTAAACTAATCTAAACTAAACTAATTAAACTGTTCTATAAACAAAACTAAACTAAACTAAACTAACCTAACCTAACCTAACCTAACCAAAACTAAACCAAACTAAACTAAAATAAACTATAAACTAAACTAAACTAAAGTATAAACCAAACTATAAACTAAATTAATTAACTAAACTATAAACTAAACTAAGCTTAACCAAACTAAACTAAACTAAACTTAACTAACCTAACCTAACCAAACTTAACTTAACTTAACATAAACTAAACTAAACTAAGCTAACCTAACCTAACCTAACCCTACCTAAACGAAACTAAACTAAACTAAACTAAATTAAACTAATCTAAACTAAACTAAACTAAATTCAACTAAATTAAACTAAACTAAACTAAACTACACTAACCTAACCTAAACTAATCTAATCTAAACTTAAGTAAACTAAACCAAACCAACCTACCCTAAACTAACCTAAACTATCTAAATTAAACTAAACTGAAGTATAAACTAAACTATAAACTAAACTAAACTAAACCACAAACTAAACTATAAACTAAACTAAACTAACCTAACCTAACCTAACATAACCTAAACTAAACTAAACTAAAATAAACTGATTTGACATAACCTAATCTAACCTAACCTTACCTTACCTAATCTAACCTAAACTAAACTAAACTAAAGTAAACTAAATTATAAACTATACTATAAACTAATCTATAAACTAAACTAAACTAAACTATAAACTAAAATAAACTAAACTAAACTAACTAACCTAACCTAACCTAACCTAACCTAAGATAAACTAAACTAAACTATATTCTAAACTAACTATAAAAAACTATAAACTAAAGGAAACTATAAACTAAACTAAGCTAAACTAAACTAACCTAACCTAAACTAACCTAAACTAAACTAATCTAACCTAACTTAACATAACCTAAACTAAACCAATCTAAACTAAACTAAATGTAAACTAAAACTATAAACTAAACTGAACTATAACCTAAACTAAACTAATCTAAACTAAACTAAACTAAAATCACCTTACCCAGCCTAACCTAACCTAAACTAAACTAAACTAAACTAACCTAACCTAACCTAACCTAACCTTAACTACCCTAACCTAAACTAAATTAAACTAAACTAAACCATAAACTAAACTAAACTATACTAAACAACACTAATCTAATATAACCTAACCTAGCGTCACCTAAACTAAACCAAACTAACCTAACCTAAACTAACCTAAACTAAACTTAACTAAACCAAAGTAAACTAAATTAAACTATACTAATCTATAAATTAAACTATAAACTAAACTAAACAAAACTATAAACTAAACTATAAACTAAAATAAACTAAACTATAAACAAAACTAAAGTAAAGTAAACTAACATAACCTAACAAAACTAAACCAAACTAACCTTACCTAACCTAACCTAAACTAACCTAAACTAACCTAAATTAAACTAAACGAATCTAACCTAACCTAACCTAATCTAATCTAAACTCAACTAAACTAAACTAAATTCAACTAAACAAAATAAACTAAACTAAACTACACTAACCTAACCTTTCCTAACCTAATCTAAACTAAACTAAACTAAACTAACCTAATCCAAACTAACCTAAACTAAACTAAACTATAAACTAAACTATAAACTAAACTATACTAAACTATAAATTAAACTATAAACTAAACTAAACTAAACTAATCTAAATTACACTAACCTAACCTAACCTAACTTAACCAAACTGAACTTAACGCACCTTACCTAACCTAACCTAACGTAACATAAATTAAACTAAACTAAACTAAGCTAACCTAAGCTAACCTAACCTAACCTAAACGAAACTAAACTAAACTAAACCAAACTAAACTAAATTCTAAACTAAACTATAAATTAAATAAAACTAACCTATAAATTAAACTATAAACTAATCTATACTAAACTAACCTAAACTAACCTAAACTAAACTGATCTAAACTAACCGAACCTAACGTAAACTAATCTTAACTAAACTGAACTAAACTAAATTCAACTAAACTAAATTAAACTAAACTAAACTACACTAACCTAACCTTTCCTAACCTAATCTAAACTAAACTAAAATAAACTAACATAATCCAAACTAACCTAAACTAAACTAAACTATAAACTAAAGTATAAACTAAACTAAACTAAACTAATGTAAATTACACTAACCTAACCTAACCTTAACTAAACCAAACTAAACTAACTTAACCTAACCTAACCTAAACTGACCTAATCTAAGCTAAACTAAACTAATCAAAACCAAAGTAAATTATAAACTAAACTATAAAGTAAACTTAATTAAACTATAAACTAAACTATAAACTAAACTAAAATAAACTAAACTAACCTTTCCTAACCTAACCTAACATAACCTAAACTAAACTAACTAACCTAACTTAACCTAACCTAACCTAACCTGACCTAAACTAAACTAAACTAAACTAAACTAACCTAAACTAAACACAACTACACCAAACCAAACTAAACTAAACTAAATTTAACTATAAATTATACTTAACTAAATTATAAAGTAAACTATAAACTAAATTATATTAACTAAACTAAAATAAACTAAACTAAAGTAAACTAAACTAACCTAACCTAACCTAAACTTAAGTAAACTTAACTAAATTAACATAACCTAATCTAACCTAAACTAAACTAAAATAAACTAAACGAAACTAAACTAAACTAAACTAAACTAAACTTACCTAACCTAACCTAGCCTAACCTAACCGAAATTTCCAACCTTCAAAAATAAATGGTTTCTTTTCGAGAATCTTTCCGACATAATATGCTTTTCTAAGGTTATCAAACAACAAAAATGAAAGAGAACCAGTTATCTCAAATAAGAACGGAAAAAAGGTGATTCTAATGAGGTTTGCAACCATCGAAATAAATCTTTTCTTTTCCGAATCTTTCTAGATTTTATGCTTTTCTAAGGCTATCAAATTACAATAATGAAGGAGAAATGGTTAACTCCATTTGAGACGCAAAAAAAGATTCTTTTGGTTTCCAAATATCGAAAATAATTTTTTTACTAACTAAACTAACCTAACCTATCCTAAATTAAACTAAACTAAATTAAACTAAACTAAACTAAACTAAACTAAACGAAACTAACTAAACTAAACTAACTTAACCTAACCTAACCTAACATAACCTAACCTAAAATAAATAAAAGTAAATTAAACCAAACTAAACTAACCTAACCCAACCTAAACTAAACTAAACTAAACTAAACTAACCTAACCTAACCTAACCTAACCTAAACTAAACTAAACTAAACTAACCTAACCCAACCTAACCTAAACTAAACTGAACTAAAATAAACTAACCTAACCTAACCTAAACTAAACTAAATTAAACTAAATTGAACTAAACTAAATTATAAGCTAAACTATAAACTAAACTAAACTAAACATTAAACTAATCTAAAGTATAAACTAAACTAAAATAAACTAAACTAACCTAACATAACCTTACCTGACCTAAACTAAACTAAACTAAACTAAGCTAACCTAACCTAACCTAACCCTACCTAAACGAAACTAAACTAAATTAAACTAATCTAAACTAAACTAAACTAAATTCAACTAAATTAAACTAAACTAAACTAAACTACACTAACATAACCTATACTAATCTAATCTAAACTTAAGTAAACTAAACCAAACCAACCTAGCCTAAACTAACCTTAACTATCTAAATTAAACTAAACTGAAGTATAAACTAAACTATAAACTAACCTAAACTAAACCACAAACTAAACTATAAACTAAACTAACCTAACCTAACCTCACCTAACATAACCTAAAGTAAACTAAACTAAAATAAACTGATTTGACATAACCTAACCTAACCTAACCTTACCTAACCTAATCTAACCTAAACTAAACTAAACTAAAGTAAACTAAATTATAAACTATACTATAAACTAATCTATAAACTAAACTAAACTAAACTATAAACTTAAATAAACTAAACTAAAACAAACTAAACTAAACTAACTAACCTAACCTAACCTAACCTAACCTAAGATAAACTAAACTAACCTAACCTTACCTAAACTGAACTAAACTAAACTATATTCTAAACTAACTATAAAAAACTATAAACTAAAGGAAACTATAAACTAAACTAAGCTAAACTAAACTAACCTAACCTAAACTAACCTAAACTAAACTAATCTAACCTAACTTAACATAACCTAAACTAAACAAATCTAAACTAAACTAAATGTAAACTATAAACTAAACTGAACTATAACCTAAACTAAACTAATCTAAACTAAACTAAACTAAAATCACCTTACCCAGCCTAACCTAACGTAACCTAAAATAAACTAAACTAAACTAACCCAACCTAACCTAACCTAACCTTAACTACCCGAACCTAAACTAAATTAAACTAAACTAAACCGTAAACTAAACTAAACTATACTAAACAACACTAATCTAATATTACCTAACCTTGCGTAACCTAAACTAAACACAACTAACCTAACCTAACCTAAACTAAACTAAACTTAACTAAACTAAACTAAATTAAACTATACTAAACTACAAATTAAACTATAAACTAAACTAAACAAAACTATAAACTAAACTATAAACTAAAATAAACTAAACTATAAACAAAACTAAAGTAAAGTAAACTAACATAACCTAACAAAACTAAACCAAACTAACCTTACCTAACCTAACCTAAACTAACCTAAACTAACCTAAATTAAACTAAACAAATCTAACCTAACCTAACCTAACCTAATCTAAACTCAACTAAACTAAACTAAATTCAACTAAACAAAATAAACTAAACTAAACTACACTAACCTAACCTTTCCTAACCTAATCTAAACTAAACTAAACTAAATTAACCTAATCCAAACTAACCTAAACTAAACTAAACTATAAACTAAACTATAAACTAAACTATACTAAACTATAAATTAAACTATAAACTAAACTAAACTAAACTAATCTAAATTACACTAACCTAACCTAACCTAACTTAACCAAACTAAACTTAACGCACCTTACCTAACCTAACCTAACGTAACATAAATTAAACTAAACTAAACTAAGCTAACCTAAGCTAACCTAACCTAACCTAAACGAAACTAAACTAAACTAAACCAAACTAAACTAAATTCTAAACTAAACTATAAACTAAATAAAACTAACCTATAAATTAAACTATAAACTAATCTATACTAAACTAACCTAAACTAACCTAAACTAAACTGATCTAAACTAACCGAACCTAACGTAAACTAATCTTAACTAAACTGAACTAAACTAAATTCAACTAAACTAAATTAAACTAAACTAAACTACACTAACCTAACCTTTCATAACCTAATCTAAACTAAACTAAAATAAACTAACATAATCCAAACTAACCTAAACTAAACTAAACTATAAACTAAAGTATAAACTAAACTAAACTAAACTAATGTAAATTACACTAACCTAACCTAACCTTAACTAAACCAAACTAAACTAACTTAACCTAACCTAACCTAAACTGACCTAATCTAAGCTAAACTAAACTAAACAAAACCAAAGTAAATTATAAACTAAACTATAAAGTAAACTTAATTAAACTATAAACTAAACTATAAACTAAACTAAAATAAACTAAACTAACCTTTCCTAACCTAACCTAACATAACCTAAACTAAACTAACTAACCTAACTTAACCTAACCTAACCTAACCTGACCTAAACTAAACTAAACTAAACTAAACTAACCTAAACTAAACACAACTACACCAAACCAAACTAAACTAAACTAAATTTAACTATAAATTATACTTAACTAAATTATAAAGTAAACTATAAACTAAATTATATTAACTAAACTAAAATAAACTAAACTAAAGTAAACTAAACTAACCTAACCTAACCTAAACTTAAGTAAACTTAACTAAATTAACATAACCTAATCTAACCTAAACTAAACTAAAATAAACTAAACGAAACTAAACTAAACTAAACTAAACTAAACTTACCTAACCTAACCTAGCCTAACCTAACCGAAATTTCCAACCTTCAAAAATAAATGGTTTCTTTTCGAGAATCTTTCCGATATAATATGCTTTTCTAAGGTTATCAAACAACAAAAATGAAAGAGAACCAGTTATCTCAAATAAGAACGGAAAAAAGGTGATTCTAATGAGATTTGCAACCATCGAAATAAATCTTTTCTTTTCCGAATCTTTCTAGATTTTATGTTTTTCTAAGGCTATCAAATTACAATAATGAAGGAGAAATGGTTAAATCCATTTGAGACGCAAAAAAAGATTCTTTTGGTTTCCAAATATCGAAAATAATTTTTTTACTAACTAAACTAACCTAACCTATCCTAAATTAAACTAAACTAAATTAAACTAAACTAAACTAAACTAAACTAAACGAAACTAACTAAACTAAACTAACTTAACCTAACCTAACCTAACATAACCTAACCTAAAATAAATAAAAGTAAATTAAACCAAACTAAACTAACCTAACCCAACCTAAACTAAACTAAACTAAACTAAACTAACCTAACCTAACCTAACCTAAACTAAACTAAACTAAACTAACCTAACCCAACCTAACCTAAACTAAACTGAACTAAAATAAACTAACCTAACCTAAACTAAACTAAATTAAACTAAATTGAACTAAACTAAATTATAAGCTAAACTATAAACTAAACTAAACTAAACATTAAACTAATCTAAAGTATAAACTAAACTAAAATAAACTAAGCTAACCTAACCTAACCTAACCCTACCTAAACGAAACTAAACTAAATTAAACTAAATTAAACTAATCTAAACTAAACTAAACTAAATTCAACTAAATTAAACTAAACTAAACTAAACTACACTAACATAACCTATACTAATCTAATCTAAACTTAAGTAAACTAAACCAAACCAACCTAGCCTAAACTAACCTTAACTATCTAAATTAAACTAAACTGAAGTATAAACTAAACTATAAACTAACCTAAACTAAACCACAAACTAAACTATAAACTAAACTAACCTAACCTAACCTCACCTAACATAACCTAAAGTAAACTAAACTAAAATAAACTGATTTGACATAACCTAACCTAACCTAACCTTACCTAACCTAATCTAACCTAAACTAAACTAAACTAAAGTAAACTAAATTATAAACTATACTATAAACTAATCTATAAACTAAACTAAACTAAACTATAAACTTAAATAAACTAAACTAAAACAAACTAAACTAAACTAACTAACCTAACCTAACCTAACCTAAGATAAACTAAACTAACCTAACCTAACCTAAACTGAACTAAACTAAACTATATTCTAAACTAACTATAAAAAACTATAAACTAAAGGAAACTATAAACTAAACTAAGCTAAACTAAACTAACCTAACCTAAACTAACCTAAACTAAACTAATCTAACCTAACTTAACATAACCTAAACTAAACAAATCTAAGCTAATCTAAATGTAAACTATAAACTAAACTGAACTATAACCTAAACTAAACTAATCTAAACTAAACTAAACTAAAATCACCTTACCCAGCCTAACCTAACGTAACCTAAAATAAACTAAACTAAACTAACCTAACCTAACCTAACCTAACCTTAACTACCCGAACCTAAACTAAATTAAACTAAACTAAACCGTAAACTAAACTAAACTATACTAAACAACACTAATCTAATATTACCTAACCTTGCGTAACCTAAACTAAACCAAACTAACCTAACCTAACCTAAACTAAACTAAACTTAACTAAACTAAACTAAATTAAACTATACTAAACTACAAATTAAACTATAAACTAAACTAAACAAAACTATAAACTAAACTATAAACTAAAATAAACTAAACTATAAACAAAACTAAAGTAAAGTAAACTAACATAACCTAACCAAAACTAAACTAAACTAACCTTACCTAACCTAACCTAAACTAACCTAAACTAACCTAAATTAAACTAAACAAAACTAACCTAACCTAACCTAACCTAATCTAAACTAAACTAAACTAAATTCAACTAAACAAAATAAACTAAACTAAACTACACTAACCTAACCTTTCCTAACCTAATCTAAACTAAACTAAACTAAACTAACCTAATCCAAACTAACCTAAACTAAACTAAACTATAAACTAAACTATAAACTAAACTATACTAAACTATAAACTAAACTATAAACTAAACTAATCTAAATTACACTAACCTAACCTAAGCTTAACTAAACCAAACTAAACTAACTTTACCTAACCTAACCTAACCTTACCTAACGTAATCTAAGCTAAACTGAACTAAACCAAACTAAACTATAAACTAAACTATAAACTAAACTTAATTAAACTATTAACTAAACTATAAACTAAACTAAAATAAACTAAACTATAAACTAATCTAACCTAACTTAAATTAAATTAAACTAACATAACTTAAACTAAACTAAACTAACCTAACATAACCTAAACTAAACTAAACGAAACTAAACCAAACTAAACTAAACTAACCTAACCTAAATTGAACTAAACTAAACTATAAACTAAACTAAACTATAAACTAAACTATAAACAAAACTAAAGTAAACTAAACTAACATAACCTAACCAAAACTAAACTAAACTAACCTTACCTAACCTAAACTAAACTAACCTAAACTAACCTAAATTAAACTACACAAAACTAACCTAACCTAACCTAACCTAATCTAAACTAAATTCAACTAAACTAAATTCAACTAAACTAAATTAAACTAAACTAAACTACACTAACCTAACCTTTCCTAACCTAATCTAAACTAAACTAAACTAACCTAATCCAAACTAACCTAAACTAAACTAAACTATAAACTAAACTAACCTAATCTAATATAAATTAAACTAACCTAACTTAAACTAAACTAAAATAAACTAACCTAACATAACCTAAACTAAACTAAACGAAACTAAACCAAACTAAACTAAACTAACCTAACCTAAATTGAACTAAACTAAACTATAAACTAAACTAAACTAAATTAAGTATAAACTAAATTAATTAAACTAACCTAACCTACCTTAACCTAACTTAACCTGACCCATCCCTAATTAAACTAACCTAAACTAAACTAAACTAAACTATAAACTAAATTATAAACTAAACTATAAAGTAAACTAAATTATAAACTAAACTAAACTAAACTTAACTATCCTAAAGTAACCTTACCTAAACTAAACCTAACTAAACCAACCTAACCTAACCTCACCCAACCTAAACTAAACAAAACTAACCTAACCTAACCCATCCTAACCTAACTGATCCTAATCTAACCTAAAATAAACTAGTCTAAACTAAACTAAACTAAACTATAAACTAAACTATAAATTAACTAAACCAAACTATATTATAAACTAAACTAAACTAAAGTAAACTATCCTAACATAACCTAACCTAACCTAAATTAAACAAAACTAAACTAAACTAAACTAAACAAAACTAAACTAAACTAAACTCAATTGAACTATAAACTTAACTCTATACTTAACTAAATTAAAGTATAAACTAAACTGAACTAAACTAACCTAACCAAAATATAACTAAACTTAACTAAACTAATCTAACCTAACCTAAAATAAATTAAACTAAACTAAACGAAACTAAATTAAGGTAAACTAAATTAACCTAACCTAACCAAATTAACTAATACTAAACTAAACTAAACTTACATAACTTAACCTAACCTAAAGTAAACTAACCTAAACTAAACTAAACGAAACTAAACTATAAAATAAACTATAAACTAAACTAAACTACACTAATCAATAAACTAAACTAAACTAAAATAAATAAACCTAACCTAACCTAACCGAACCTAGCCTAACCTAACCTTACCTAAATTAAACTCAACTAACCTAATCTAACCTAACCCAACCTAAATTAATCTAAACTAGCCTAACCTAATCTAACCTACCTAACCTAAACTAAACTATAAACTAAATTAAACTAAACTATACATAAACTATAAACTAAACTAAACTAAACTAAGCCATAAACTAAACTAAACTACACTAAATTAACCTAACATATCCTAAGCTAACCTATACTAATGTACACTGAACTAAACTCAACTATAAACTAAACTATAAATTAACTAAACTAAACTAAACTATAAACTAAACTATAAAGTAAACTAAACTAAACTAAACTATAAACTAGATTAAACTAAACTATACTAAACTAAACTAAACTAACCTAATCTAAACTCAACTAAACTAAACTAAACTAACTTAACCTAACCTAAACTAAACTGAATTAAACTAAACTAAATTCAACTAAACTAAACTAAACTAAACTAACCTAAACTAACCTAACCTAACATAACCTAAATTTAACTAAACTAAATTAAACTAAACTAAAACAAACTAAACAAAAGTATACTAAACTAAACTAAATTTAACTATAAACTAAACTATAAAGTAAACTTAATTAAATAATAAACTAAGCTATAAACTAAATTAAAATTAACTAAACTAAACTATAAATTAAACTAAAATAAACTAAACTAAACGAATCTAAACTATACTAAACTAACTAAACTAACCCAACCTAACGTAACGTAACCTAACTTAACCGAAGTTTTCAACCTTCAAAAATAAAATTTTTCTTTTCGGGATTCTTTCCGCATAATATGCTTTTCTAAGGTTATCAAACTACAAAAATGAAAGAGAACCAGTTATCTCAAATAAGAACGGAAAAAAAGTGATTCTAATGAGGTTTGGAATCATCGAAATAAATCTTTTGTTTGCGCGAATCTTTCTTCATTTTATGCTTTTCTAAAGCTATCAAACTAGAATAATGAAGGAGAAATAGTTAACTCCATTTAAGACGCAAAAAAAAGCAGATTCTTTTGGTTTCCAACATTCGAAAATAATTTTCTTCCTAACAAAACTAACCTAACCTAAACTAAACCAAACTAAACTAAATTAAACTAAACTCAATAAAACTAAACTAAACTAAACTAAACGAAACTAACTAAACTAAACAAAACTAAACTAAACTAACCTTACCTAACCTAACCTAACCTAACCTAAACTAAACTAAACTAAACTAACCTAACCTAACCTAACGTAAACTAAACTAAACTAAACTAACATAACTAAACTAAACTAAACTATAAACTAAACTTAACTATACTATAAACTAAACTATATACTAAACTAAACTAAACTATAAACTAAACTAAACTATAAACTAAACTAAGATAAACTAAACTAAACTATAAACTAAACTAAACTAAACTATTAACTAAACTAAGATAAACTAAACTAACCTAGCCTAACCTAAACTAAACTAAACTGAACTAACCTAACCTAAAATAAACTAAACTAAACTAAACTATAAACTAACCTAAAATAAACAAAACTAAACTAATATAACTTAAACTAACCTAACCTAACCTAACCTAACCTAACGTAACATAAACTAAACTAAACTAAACTAAACTAAACGAAACTAAACTAAACAAAACAGAAACTATAAACTAAACTAAACTATAAATTAAACTATAAACTAATCTAAACTAAACCAACCTAACCTAACCTAAACTAAACTGATTTAAACTAACCGAACCTAACGTAAAATAATGTTAACTATACTAAACTAAACTAAATTCAACCAAATTAAACTAAACTAAACTACACTAACCTAACCTTTCCTAACCTAATCTAAACTAAACTAAACTAAACTAACCTAATCCAAACTAACCTAAACTAAACTAAAATATAAACTAAACTATAAACTAAAGTATACTAAACTAAAAACTAAACTATAAACTAAACTAAACTAAACTAATCAAAATTACAATAACCTCACCTAACCTTAACTAAACCAAACTAATTTAACCTAACCTAACCTTACCTAACGTAATCTAAGCTAAACTAAACTAAACTAAACTATAAACTAAACTATAAACTAAATTTAATTAAACTATTAACTAAACTATAAACTAAACTAAAATAAACTAAACTATAAACTAAACTAAGCTAAACTAACTAAAATAAACTAACCTAACATAACCTATACTAAACTAAACTAAACGAAACTAAACGAAACTAAACTAAACTAACCTAACTTAAAATAAACTAAACTATAAACTAAACTAAACTAAAGTAAATTAAGTATAAACTAAATTAACTAAACTTACCTAACCTAAACTAACCTAAACCAAACAAAACTAAACTAACCTAACCTACCCTAACCTAACTTAACCTGACCCAACCCTAATTAAACTAATCTAAACTAAACTAAACTAAACTATAAACTAAATTATAAACTAAACTATAAATTAAACTAAACTAAACTATAAACTAAACTAAACTTAACTATCCTAAAGTAACCTAACCTAAACTAAACCTAACTAAACTAAGCTAACCTAACCACACCTAACCTAAACCAAACAAAACTAAACTATCCTAACCTATCCTAACCTAACTTAACCTAATCTAACCTAAACTAAACTAATTTAAACTAAACTAAACTAAACTATAAATTAAACTATACAGTAACCTAAACTAAACTAAATTATAAACTAAACTAAACTAAACAATCCTAACGTAACCTAACCTAACCAAAATTAAACTAAACTTACCTAACCTACACTAAACTAAACTAAACTAAACTAACTTAACCTAACATAAATTAACTGAATTAAACTAAACTAAATTCAACTAAACTAAATTAAACTAAACTAACCTAACCTAATCTAACCTAACCTAACCTAACATAACATAACCTAAACTAAACTAAACTAAACTAAACAAAAGTAAACTAAACTAAACTAAACTAAACTAAATTTAACTATAAACTAAACTATAAACTAAACTTAATTAAACTATAAACTAAACTAAAAACTAAATTAAATTAACTAAACTAAACTATAAACTAAACTAAAATAAACTAAACTAAACTAAACTAAACTAACCTAACCTAAACTTACTTACCTTAACTAAATTATCCTAACCTAACCTAAACTAAACTAAACTAAACGAAACTAAATTATACTAAACTAAACTAAAATAACCTAACCTATCGTTACCTAACCTAACCTAACTAACCGAAGTTTTCAACTTTGAAAAATAAATTTTTTCTTTTCGTGATTCTTTCCGCATAATATGCTTTTCTAAGGTTATCAAACTACAAAAGTGAAAGAGAACCAGTTATCTCAAATAAGAACGGGAAAAAGTGATTCTAATGAGGTTTCCAACCATCGAAATAAATCCTTTGTTTTCGCGAATGTTTCTTCATTTTATTCTTTTTTATGGCTATCAAACTACAATAATGAATGAGAAATAGTTATCTCCATTTGAAACGCAAAAAAAACGCGATTCTTTTGGTTTCCAACCTTCGAAAATAATTTTTTTCTTTTCGATATTCTTTCCGCATAATATGCTTTTCTAAGCCTATCAAAGTAGAAAAATGAAAGAAAACCATTTATCGCAAATAAGAACGGAAAAAAAAGTGATTCTAATGAAGTTTCCAACCATCGAAATAAATATCTTCTATTCGCGAATCTTTGTTGATTTTATGCTTTTCTAAGGCTATCAAACTAGAATAATGAAGGAGAAATAGTTAACTCTATTTGAGAAGCAAAAAAAGCAGATTCTTTTGGTTTCCAACCTTCGAAAATAATTTTCTTCCTAATTAAACTAATTAACCTAACCTAAACCAAACTAAACTAAATTAAACTAAACTTAAATAAAATAAACTAAACTAAAATAAACGAAACTAACTAAACTAAACGAAACTAACCAAACTAAACTAACCTAACCTACCCTAACATAACATAATCTAACCTAACCTAAACTAAATAAAAATAAATTAAACCAAACTAAATTAACCTAACCTAACCTATCCTAACCTAAAATAAACTAAATTAAACTAAACTAAACAAAACTAAACTAAACTAACCTAACCTAACCTATCCTAAACTAAACTAAACTAAAGTAAACTAAACTAAATTAAACTAAACTTAACTAACCTAACCTAACCTAACCTAAACTAAACTAAACTAAATTAAATTAAACTAAACTAAACTAAACTAAACTATAAGCTAAATCATAAACTAAACTAAACTATAAACTAATCTAAATTATAAACTAAACTAAACTAAACTAAACTAACCTAACCTAACCTAACCTAACATAACCTAAACTAAACTAAACAAAACTAAACTAAAATAAACTAACCTAACCTAACCTAACCTCAGCTAACCTAACCTAACCTAACCTATCCTAAACTAAACATAAGTAAACTAACCTAATGAAACCTAAACTAAACTAATCTAAACTAAAATAAAATAAACTATTCTGTAAACTAAACTAAACTAAACTAAACTAACCTAACCTAACCTAATCTAACCTAAACTAAACTAAACTAAACTAAACTAAACTGACCTAACCTAACCGAACCTAACCTAAAATAAACTAAACTAAATAACCTAACTAATCTAAACTAACCTGAACTAACCTAACCTTACCCAAATTAAACTAAACTAAACTAAACTAATCTAAACTAACCTAACCTAACCTAAACTAAACTAACCTAACCTAACCTAACGTAAAATAAACTAAATTAAACTAAACTAACTAAGCTAAACTAAACTAAACTGAACTAACCGAACCTAACCTAACCTAACCTAACCTAACATAAACTAAACTAAACTAAGCTAAACTAACCCAACCTAACTTAAACGTAACTAAACTAAACTAAACTAATCTAAACCAAACTAAACTAAACTAAACTAAACTAAATTCAACTAAATTAAACTAAAGTAAACTACACTAACCTAACCTTTCCTAACCTAATCTAAACTAAACTAAACTAACATAATCCAAACTAACCTAAACTAAACTAAACTATAAACTAAACTATAAACTAAACTATAAACTAAACTAAACTAAACTAATCTAAATTACACTAACCTAACCTAACCTTAATTAAACCAAACATAACTAACTTAACCTAACCAAACCTAACCTTACCTAACCTAATCTAAGCTAAACTAAACTAAACTAAACTAAATTATAATTAAACTATAAATTAAACTTATTTAAAATATAAACTAAACTATAAACCAAAACTAAAATAAACTAAACTAACCTAACTTAACCTAAACTAACCTAACCTAACCTAAACTAAACTAAACTAAACGAACCTAACTTAACCTAAACTAACCTAACCTAACCTAAACCAAACTAAACTAAACTAACCTAAACTAAACAAAACTACACTAAACTAAACTAAACTAAACTAAATTTAACTATAAATTAACTATAAACTATATTTAACTAAATTATAAACTAAACTATAAACTAAATTATATTAACTAAACTAAAATTTACTAAACTAAACTAACCTAACCTAACCTAAACTTAAGTAAACTTAACTAAATTAACATACCCTAACCTAACCTAAACTAAACTAAAATAAACTAAACGAAACTAAACTAAACTAAACTAAACTAAACTTACCTAACCTAACCTAACCTAACCTAACCGAAATTTCCAACCTTCAAAAATAAATGTTTTTTTTCCAGATTCTTTCCGCATAATATGCTTTTCTAAGGTTTTTAAACAACAAAAATGAAAGAGAACCATTTATCTCTATTAAGAACGGAAAAAAGGTGATTCTAATGAGGTTTGCAACCATCGAAATAAATCTTTTCTTTTCCGAATCTTTCTTTATTTTATGCTTTTCTAAGTCTATCAAATTAGAATAATGAAGGAGAAATGGTTAACTCCATTTGAGACGCAAAAAAAGAAGATTCTTTTCGTTTCCAACCATCGAAAATAATTTTTTTACTAACTAAACTAATCTAACCTAACCTAAATTAAACTAAATTAAATTAAACTAAACTAAGCTAAACTAAACTAAACGAAACTAACTAAACTAAACAGACTTAACCTAATAAAACTAAATAAAAGTAAATTAAACCAATCTAAACTATCCTAACCTAAACTAAACAAAACTAAACTAATCTATCCAAACCTAACCTAAACTAAACTAAACTAACCTAACCTAACCTAACCTAAACTAAAATAAACTAAAATAAACTAAACTAACCTTACCTAACCGAACCTAACCTAACCTAAACTAAACTAAAATAACCTAACTTAACCTAACCTAACCTAACCTAACCTAAACTGAACTAAACTAAACTAAACTAACCTAACCTAATCTAAACAAAACTAAACTAAATTAAACTAAACTAAACTAAACTATAAGCTAAATTATAAACTAAACTAAACTAAACTTTAAATTAATCTAAAGTATAAACTAAACTAAACTAAACTAACCTAACCTGAACTAAACTAAACTAAACAAAACTAAACTAAACTATACTAACCTAACCTAACTTAACCTAAACTAAGGTTAACTAAACTAAACTACAATAACCTAATCAAACCTAAACTAAACTAATCTAAACTAAACTAAATTAAACTATTCTATAAACTAAACTAAACTAAACTAAACTAACCTAACCTAACCTAACCAAAACTAAACTAAACCAAACTAAACTAAAATAAACTATAAACTAAACTATAAACTGAACTAAACTAAAGTATAAACTAAAATATATACTAAATTAATTAACTATACTATAAACTGAACCAAACTTAACTAAACTATACTAAACTAAACTTAACTAACCTAACCTAACCTAACCTAAGTTAACTCAACATAAACTAAACTAAACTAAACTAAGCTAACCTAACCCAACCTAACCTAACCTAACCTAAACGAAACTAAACTAAACTAAACTAAACTAAACTATACTAAACTAAACTAAACTAAATTCAACTAAATTAAACTAAACTAAGCTAAACTGCACTAACCTAACCTAATCTAATCTAAACTAAACTAAATTAACAAAACCAACCTAGCCTAAACTAACCTTAACTAATCTAATCTAACCTAACTTAACTAAACTAAACAAAACTAAACTAAACTAAACTAAATTGAACTATAAACTAAACTATATACTTAACTAAACCAAATTAACTACCCCAAAATATAAACTAAACTAAACTGCACTAAACTAACCTAACATATGGTAAGCTAACCTATACTAAAATATACTAAACTAAACTCAACTATAAACTAAACTATAAATTAACTAAACTAAACTAAACTATAAACATAACTATAAAGTAAACTAAACTAAACTATAAACTAGATTAAACTAAACTATACTAAACTAAACTTAACTAACGTAATCTAAACTCAACTAAACTAAACTAAACTAATTTAACTTAACCTACACTAAACTGAATTAAACTAAACTAAATTCAACTAAACTAAACTAAACTAACCTAACCTAACCTAAACTTAATTAAACTTAACTAAATTATCCTAACCTAACCTAAAGTAAAGTAAACCAAACTAAACGAAACTATACTAAAATAAACTAAACTAACCTAACCTAAAGTCACCTAACCTAACCTAACCGAAGTTTTCAACCATCAAAAATAAATTTTATCTTTTCCGGAGTCTTTCCGCATAATATGCTTTTCTAAGGTTATCATACTACAAAAATGAAAGAGAACCAGTTATCTCAAATAAGAACGGAAAAAAGGTGATTCTAATGAGGTTTGCAACCATCGAAATAAATATCTTCTATTCGCGAATCTTTCTTGATTTTATGCTTTCTAAGGCTATCAAATTAGAATAATGAAGGAGAAATAGTTAACTCCATTTGAGACGCAAAAAAGCAGATTCTTTTGGTTTCCAACCTTCGAAAATAATTTTCTTCCTAACAAAACTAAACTAACCTAACCTAAACCAAACTAAACTAAATTAAACTAAACTCAGTAAACCTAAACTAAACTAAAATAATCTAAACAAAACTAAACGAAACTAACTAAACTAAACTAAATTAAACTAAACTAACCTAACCTAACCTAACCTAAACTAAAATAAACTAAACAAACTTAACCTAACCTAACCTTACGTAAATTAAACTAAACTAAACTAAACTAAACTAAATTAACAAATCTAAACTAAACTAAATTTAACTATAAACTAACCTATAAACTAAATTTAACTATACTATAAACTAAACTATAAACTAAACTAAACTAAACTATAAACTAAACTAAGATAAACTTAACTAAACTATAAACTAAAATAACCTAAACTATAAACTACACTAAGATAAACTTAACTAAATTAAACTAAACTAACCTAACCTAACCTAACCTAACCTAAACTAAACTAAATTAAACAAAACTAAACTAAACTAAACTAAATTGAACTATAAACTAAACTATATACTTAACTAAACCAAATAAACTACCCTAAAATATAAACTAAACTAACCTAAACTAAACATAACTAATCTTAACTAAACTAACCTACCCTAACCTAAACTAAACTAAACTAAACGAAACTAAACTAAGCTAAACTAAACTAACCTAACCTTACCTTACCCAAACTGAACTAAACTAAACTTACATAACTTAACCTAACCTAAAATAAACTAAATTAAACTAAACTAAACGAAACTAAACTATAAACTAAACTATAAACTAAACTAAACTAAACTATAAACTAAACCAAATTAAACTTAACTATCCTAAAGTAACCTAACCTAAACTAAACCTAACTAAACTAACCTAACCTAACCTAACCTAAACTAAACTAAGCTAAACAAAAATAAACTAAACTATAAACTAAACTAAAGTATATACTAAATTAAACTAAACAAAACTAACCTAACTTAAACTAAACTAAACTAAACTAGAAACTAAACTAAACTAAGCTAAATTAACTATAAACTAAACTATACTTAATTAAACTAACCTAAGCTAACCTCACCTAAACTAAACTAAACAAAACTAAACTAAACTAACCCAAACTAAACAAACCTACACCCAACTAAACTAAACTAAACTTAATTTAACTATAAATTAACTATAAACTAAACTTAACTAAATTATAAAACAAACTATAAACTAAATTATATGAACTAAACTAAAATAAACTAAACTAAACTAAACTAAACTAAACTAACCTAACCTAAACTAAACTTAACTAAACTTAACTACATTAACCTAACCTAACCTAAACTAAACTAAAATAAACTAAACGAAACTAAACTAAAATAAAATAAACTAAACTAAACTTACGTAACCTAAACTAACCTAACCTAACCTAACCGAAATTTCCAACCTTCAAAAATAAATTTTTTCTTTTCGATATTCTTTCCGCATAATATGCGTTTCTAAGGTTATCAAAGAACAAAAATGAAAGAGAACCAGTTATCTCAAATAAGAACGGAAAAAAAGTGATTCTAATCAGGTTTGCAACCATCGAAATAAATCTTTTCTTTTCGGGTATCTTTCTTGATTTTATGCTTTTTTAAGGCTATCACATTAGAATAATGAAGGAGAAATGGTTAACTCCATTTGAGACGCAAAAATAGATGATTCTTTTGGTTTCCAACCATGGAAAATAATTTTTTTTCCTAACTAAACTAACCTAACCTAACCAAAATTAAACTAAACTAAATTGAACTAAACTAAACTAAACTAAACTAAACTAAAATAAACTAACTAAACTAAACTAACTTCACCTAACCTAACCTAACATAACCTAACCAAACCAAAATTAAATAAAACTAAATTAAATCAAACTAAACTAACCTAAACTAACCTAACCTAACCTAAACTAGACTAAACTAAATGAAACTAAACTAAACTAAACTAACATAACCTAATGTAACCTAAACTAAAATAAACTAAAATAAAGTAACCTAACATAACCTAACCTAAACTAAACTAAATTAAACTAAATTAAACTAAACTATAAACTAAACTAAAAACTAAACTAAACTAAACTAAAAACTAATCTAAAGTATAAACTAAACTGAACTAAACTAAACTAACCTAACCAAACCTAAATTGACCTAAACTAAATTAAATTAACCTAACATAACCTAACCTAACCTAACCTATCTTAACCTAAATTAAACTAAACTAAAACTAAAGTATTTTAACCTAATCAAACCTAAACTAAACTAATCTAAACTGAACTAAATTAAACTATCCTATAAACTAAACTAAACTAAACTAACCTAACCTAACGTAACCTAAACTAAACCAAATTAAACTAAAATAAACTATAAACTAAACTATAAACTAAACTAAACTATAAACTAAACTATAAATTAAATTAATTAACTAAACTATAAACTAAACTAAACTTGACTAAACTAAACTAAACTAAACTGAAATAACCTAACTTAACCTAACTTAACTTAACATAAACTAAACTAAACTAAATAAGTTAACCTAACCTAACCTAACCTAACCTAACCTAAACGAAACTAAACTAAAGTAAACTAATCTAAACCAAACTAAACTAATCTAAACTAAATTCAACTTAATTAAACTAAACTAAACTAAACTACACTAAGCTACCCTAACCTAATCTAATCTAAACAAAACTAAACTAAACCAAACCAACCTAGCCTAACTAACCTAAACTATCTAAACTAAACTAAACTGAACTATAAACTAAACTATAAATTAAACTAAACTATAAACTAAACTAAACTAAACTATAAACTAAACTATAAATTAAACTAACCTAACCTAACCTAACATAACCTAAACTAAACTAAACTAAAATAAACTAATTTAAAATAACCTAACCTAACCTAAACTAAACTAAACTAAACTAACCTAAACTAAACAAAACTACACTAAACTAAACTAAACTAAACTAAATTTAACTATAAATTAACTATAAACTATATTTAACTAAATTATAAACTAAACTATAAACAAAATATATTAACTAAACTAAAATTTACTAAACTAAACTAACCTAACCTAACCTAAACTTAAGTAAACTTAACTAAATTAACACACCCAAACCTAACCTAAACTAAACTAAAATAAACTAAACGAAACTAAACTAAACTAAACTAAACTTACCTAACCTAACCTAACCTAACCTAACCGAAATTTCCAACCTTCAAAAATAAATGTTTTATTTTCCAGATTCTTTCCGCATAATATGCTTTTCTAAGGTTTTCAAACAACAAAAATGAAAGAGAACCATTTATCTCTATTAAGAACGGAAAAAAGGTGATTCTAATGAGGTTTGCAACCATCGAAATAAATCTTTTCTTTTCCGAATCTTTCTTTATTTTATGCTTTTCTAAGTCTATCAAATTAGAATAATGAAGGAGAAATGGTTAACTCCATTTGAGACGCAAAAAAAGAAGATTCTTTTCGTTTCCAACCATCGAAAATAATTTTTTTACTAACTAAACTAATCTAACCTAACCTAAATTAAACTAAATTAAATTAAACTAAACTAAGCTAAACTAAACTAAACGAAACTAACTAAACTAAACAGACTTAACCTAATAAAACTAAATAAAAGTAAATTAAACCAATCTAAACTATCCTAACCTAACCTAAACTAAACAAAACTAAACTAATCTATCCAAACCTAACCTAAACTAAACTAAACTAACCTAACCTAACCTAACCTAAACTAAAATAAACTAAAATAAACTAAACTAACCTTACCTAACCTAACCTAACCTAAACTAAACTAAAATAACCTAACTTAACCTAACCTAACCTAACCTAACCTAAACTGAACTAAACTAAACTAAACTAACCTAACCTAATCTAAACTAAACTAAACTAAATTAAACTAAACTAAACTAAACTATAAGCTAAACTATAAACTAAACTAAACTAAACTTTAAATTAATCTAAAGTATAAACTAAACTAAACTAAACTAACCTAACCTGAACTAAACTAAACTAAACAAAACTAAACTAAACTATACTAACCTAACCTAACTTAACCTAAACTAAGGTTAACTAAACTAAACTACAATAACCTAATCAAACCTAAACTAAACTAATCTAAACTAAACTAAATTAAACTATTCTATAAACTAAACTAAACTAAACTAAACTAACCTAACCTAACCTAACCAAAACTAAACTAAACCAAACTAAACTAAAATAAACTATAAACTAAACTATAAACTAAACTAAACTAAAGTGTAAACTAAAATATATACTAAATTAATTAACTAAACTATAAACTGAACTAAACCTAACTAAACTATACTAAACTAAACTTAACTAACCTAACCTAACCTAACCTAAGTTAACTCAACATAAACTAAACTAAACTAAACTAAGCTAACCTAACCCAACCTAACCTAACCTAACCTAAACGAAACTAAACTAAACTAAACTAAACTAAACTATACTAAACTAAACTAAACTAAATTCAACTAAATTAAACTAAACTAAACTAAACTGCCCTAACCTAACCTAATCTAATCTAAACTAAACTAAATTAACAAAACCAACCTAGCCTAAACTAACCTAAACTAATCTAATCTAACCTAACTTAACTAAACTAAACAAAACTAAACTAAACTAAACTAAATTGAACTATAAACTAAACTATATACTTAACTAAACCAAATTAACTACCCCAAAATATAAACTAAACTAAACTGCACTAAACTAACCTAACATATGCTAAGCTAACCTATACTAAACTATACTAAACTAAACTCAACTATAAACTAAACTATAAATTAACTAAACTAAACTAAACTATAAACATAATTATAAAGTAAACTAAACTAAACTATAAACTAGATTAAACTAAACTATACTAAACTAAACTAAACTAACCTAATCTAAACTCAACTAAACTAAACTAAACTAATTTAACTTAACCTACACTAAACTGAATTAAACTAAACTAAATTCAACTAAACTAAACTAAACTAACCTAACCTAACCTAAACTTAATTAAACTTAACTAAATTATCCTAACCTAACCTAAAGTAAAGTAAACCAAACTAAACGAAACTATACTAAAATAAACTAAACTAACCTAACCTAAAGTCACCTAACCTAACCTAACCGAAGTTTTCAACCATCAAAAATAAATTTTATCTTTTCCGAAGTCTTTCCGCATAATATGCTTTTCTAACGTTATCAAACTACAAAAATGAAAGAGAACCAGTTATCTCAAATAAGAACGGAAAAAAGGTGATTCTAATGAGGTTTGCAACCATCTAAATAAATCTTTTCTTTTCGCGAATCTTTCTTCATTTTATGCTTTTCTAAAGGTATCAAACTAGAATAATGAAGGAGAAATAGTTATCTCCATTAGAAACGCAAAAAAAAAAAAAAAAAAAAAAAAAAAAAAAAATTCTTTTGGTTTCCAACCTTAGAAAATACATTTTTTTCCTTTAGAGATTCTTACCGCATAACATGCTTTTCTAAGGCTTTCAAAGTAAAAAAATGAAAGAAAACCATTTATCGCAAAAAAGAACGGAAAAAAAAGTGATTCTAATGAAGTTTCCAACCATCGAAATAAATATCATCTATTCACGAATCTTTCTTGATTTTATGCTTTCTAAGGCTATCAAATTAGAATAATGAAGGAGAAATAGTTAACTCCATTTGAGACGCAAAAAAAGCAGATTCTTTTGTTTTCCAACCTTCGAAAATAATTTTCTTCCTAACAAAACTAACCTAACCTAACCTAAACCAAACTAAACTAAATTAAACTAAACTCAGTAAACCTAAACTAAACTAAAATAAACTAAACAAAACTAAACGAAACTAACTAAACTAAACTAAATTAAACTAAACTAACCTAACCTAACCTAACCTAACCTAACCTAAACTAAAATAAACTAAACAAACTTAACCTAACCTAACCTTACGTAAATTAAACTAAACTAAACTAAACTAAACTAAATTAACAAATCTAAACTAAACTAAATTTAACTATAAACTAAACTATAAACTAAACTTAACTAAACTATAAACTAAACTATAAACTAAACTAAACTAAACTATAAACTAAACTAAGATAAACTAAACTAAACTATAAACTAAAATAAACTAAACTATAAACTACACTAAGATAAACTTAACTAAATTAAACTAAACTAACCTAACCTAACCTAACCTAACCTAAACTAAACTAAATTAAACAAAACTAAACTAAACTAAACTAAATTGAACTATAAACTAAATTATATACTTAACTAAACCAAATAAACTACCCTAAAATATAAACTAAACTAACCTAAACTAAACATAACTAATCTTAACTAAACTAATCTACCCTAACCTAAACTAAACAAAACTAAACTAAACGAAACTAAACTAAGCTAAACTAAACTAACCTAACCTAACCTTACCCAAACTGAACTAAACTAAACTTATCTAACTTAACCTAACCTAAAATAAACTAAATTAAACTAAACTAAACGAAACTAAACTATAAACTAAACTATAAACTAAACTAAACTAAACTATAAACTAAACCAAATTAAACTTAACTATCCTAAAGTAACCTAACCTAAACTAAACCTAACTAAACTAACCTAACCTAACCTAACCTAAACTAAACTAAACTAAACAAAAATAAACTAAACTATAAACTAAACTAAAGTATATACTAAATTAAACTAAACAAAACTAACCTAACTTAAACTAAACTAAACTAAACTAGAAACTAAACTAAACTAAGCTAAATTAACTATAAACTAAACTATACTTAATTAAACTAACCTAAGCTAACCTCACCTAAACTAAACTAAACAAAACTAAACTAAACTAACCCAAACTAAACAAACCTACACCCAACTAAACTAAACTAAACTTAATTTAACTATAAATTAACTATAAACTAAACTTAACTAAATTATAAAATAAACTATAAACTAAATTATATGAACTAAACTAAAATAAACTAAACTAAACTAAACTAAACTAAACTAAACTAACCTAACCTAAACTAAACTTAACTAAACTTAACTAAATTAACCTAACCTAACCTAAACTAAACTAAAATAAACTAAACGAAACTAAACTAAACTAAAATAAACTAAACTAAACTTACGTAACCTAAACTAACCTAACCTAACCTAACCGAAATTTCCAACCTTCAAAAATAATTTTTTTCTTTTCGATATTCTTTCCGCATAATATGCGTTTCTAAGGTTATCAAAGAACAAAAATGAAAGAGAACCAGTTATCTCAAATTAGAACGGAAAAAAAGTGATTCTAATCAGGTTTGCAACCATCGAAATAAATCTTTTCTTTTCGGGTATCTTTCTTGATTTTATGCTTTTTTAAGGCTATCACATTAGAATAATGAAGGAGAAATGGTTAACTCCATTTGAGACGCGAAAATAGATGATTCTTTTGGTTTCCAACCATGGAAAATAATTTTTTTCCTAACTAAACTAACCTAACCTAACCTAAAATTAAACTAAACTAAATTGAATTAAACTAAACTAAACTAAACTAAACTAAAATAAACTAACTAAACTAAACTAACTTCACCTAACCTAACCTAACATAACCTAACCAAACCAAAATTAAATAAAACTAAATTAAATCAAACTAAACTAACCTAAACTAACCTAACCTAACCTAAACTAGACTAAACTAAATGAAACTAAACTAAACTAAATTAACCTAACCTAATGTAACCTAAACTAAAATAAACTAAAAGAAAGTAACCTAACATAACCTAACCTAAACTAAACTAAATTAAACTAAATTAAACTAAACTAAACTATAAACTAAACTAAAAACTAAACTAAACTAAACTAAAAACTAATCTAAAGTATAAACTAAACTTAACTAAACTAAACTAACCTAACCAAACCTAACTTGACCTAAACTAAACTAAATTAACCTAACATAACCTAACCTAACCTAACCTATCTTAACCTAAATTAAACTAAACTAAAACTAAAGTACACTAACCTAATCAAACCTAAACTAAACTAATCTAAACTGAACTAAATTAAACTATCCTATAAACTAAACTAAACTAAACTAACCTAACCTAACCTAACGTAACCTAAACTAAACCAAATTAAACTAAAATAAACTATAAACTAAACTATAAACTAAACTAAACTAAACTATAAACTAAACTATAAACTAAATTAATTAACTAAACTATAAACTAAACTAAACTTGACTAAACTAAACTAAACTAAACTGAAATAACCTAACTTAACCTAACTTAACTTAACATAAACTAAACTAAACTAAATAAGCTAACCTAACCTAACCTAACCTAAACGAAACTAAACTAAACTAAAGTAAACTAATCTAAACCAAACTAAACTAATTTAAACTAAATTCAACTTAATTAAACAAAACTAAACTAAACTACACTAAGCTACCCTAACCTAATCTAATCTAAACTAAACTAAACTAAACCAAACCAACCTAGCCTAACTAACCTAAACTATCTAAACTAAACTAAACTGAACTATAAACTAAACTATAAATTAAACTAAACTAAACTAAACTATAAACTAAACTATAAATTAAACTAACCTAACCTAACCTAAACTAAACTAAACTAAAATAAACTAATTTAAAATAACCTAACCTAGCCTAACCTTACCTAACCTAACCTAACCTAAACTAAACTAAACTAACCAAAACTAAACTAAACTAAACTAAATTGAACTATAAACTAAAATATATACTTAACTAAACCAAATTAACTACACTAAACTAAAAACTAAACTAGCCTAAACTATACTAAACTAAACTAAACTAACCTAAACTAAACATACCTAAACTTAACTAAACTAATCTACCCTAACCTAAACTAAACAAAACTAAACTAAACGAAACTAAACTAAGCTAAACATAACTTACCTAACTTAACCTGACCTAAAGTAAACTAAATTAAACTAAACTAAACGAAACTAAACTATAAACTAAACTATAAACTAAATTAAACTAAACTATAAACTAAACTAAACTAAACTATAAACTAAACTAAACTAAACTTAACTATCCTAAAGTAAACTAACCTAAACTAAACCTAACTAAACTAACCTAACCTAAATTAAACTATACTAAACTAAACTAAACTAACCTAATCTAAACTAAACTAAACTAAACTACACTATCTTAACCTGACCTAAACTAAACTGAATTAAACTCAACTAAATTCAACTAAAGTAAACTAAACTAAACTAACCTAACCTAACGTAACCTAACCTAACATAACCTAAACTAAACTAAACTAAACTAAACTAAACTAAACAAAACTAAACTAAACTAAACCAAACTAAACTAAATTTAACTATAAACTAAATAATAAACTAAACTATAAACTAAATTAAATTAACTAAACTAAACTATAAACTAAACTAAAATAAACTAAACTAAACTAAACTAAAATAACCTAACCTAACATAAACTTAACTAAACTTAACCAAATTATTCTAACCTAACCTAAACTAAACTAAACCAAACTAAACGAAACTAAACTATACTAAACTAAAATAAACTAAACTAACCTAACCTAACCTAACCTAACCTAACCGAAGTTTTCAACCTTCAAAAATAAATTTTTTCTTTTGGGGATTATTTCCGCATAATATGGTTTTCTAAGGCTATCAAAGAAGAAAAATGAAAGAAAACCATTTATCGCAATAAGAACGGAAAAAAAAAGTGATTCTAATGAAGTTTCCAACCATCGAAATAAATATGTTCTATTCGCGAATCTTTCTTGATTTTATGCTTTTCTAAGGCTATCAAATTAGAATAATGAAGGAGAAATAGTTAACTGCATTTGAGAGGCAAAAAAAGCAGATACTTTTGGTTTCCAACTTTCGAAAATAATTTTCTTCCTAACAAAACTAACCTAACCTAACTTAAACCAAACTAAACTAAATTCTAAACTCACTAAAACTAAACTAAACTAAAATAAACTAAACGAAACTAACCGAAACTAACTACACTAAACTAAACAAAACTAAACTAAACTAACCTTACCTAACCTAACCTAACCTAAACTAAACTAAACTATACTAACCTAAACTAATTAAACAAATCTAAACTAAACTAAACTAAACTATAAACTAAACTTAACTATACTATAAATTATACTATAAACTAAAATAAACTATACTATAAACAAAACTAAAGTAAACTAAACTAACCTAACAAAACCTAATCTAACCTAAATTAAACTAAACTAACCTTAGCTAACCTAACCTCAACTAACCAAAACTAAACTAAACAACACTACCCTAACCTAACCTAACCTAACCTAAACTAAACTAAACTAAACAAAACTAAACTAAACTAAACTAAATTGAACTATAAACTAAACTATATACTTAACTAAACCAAATTAACTACACTAAAATATAAACTAAATTAACCTAAACTAACCTAAACTAAACTAAACTAACCTAAACTAAACATAACTAAACTTAACTAAACTAATCTACAATTACCTAAACTAAACAAAACTAAACGAAACTAAAATTAACTAAGCTAAACTAAACTAACCTAACCTAACCTTACCTAAACTGAACTAAACTAAAGTTACCTAACTTAACCTAACCTAAAGTAAACTAAACTAAACTAAGCGAAACTAAACTATAAACTAAACTAAATTAAACTTAACTATCCTAAAGTAATCTAACCTAAACTAAACCTAACTAAACTAACCTAACTTAACCTAACCTAAACTAAACTAAACTAAAATAAAGTAAACTATAAACTAAACTAAACTAGTAACTAAACTAAACTAAAGTATATATTAAATTAAACTAAACTAAACTAACCTAACCTAACTTAAACTAAACTACACTAAAATAGAAAGTAAACTAAACTAAACTAAATTAACTGTAAACTAAACTATACTTAACTAAACTAACCTAACCTAGCCTCACCTAACCTAAACTAAACGAAACTAAACTAAAATAAACTAAACTAAACTAACCTATCCGACCTAAACTTAAGTAAACTTAACTAGATTAACATAACCTAACCTAACCTATACTAAACTAAAATAAACTAAACGAAACTAAACTAAACTAAACTAAACTAAACTTACCTAACCTAACCTAAACTAACCTAACCGAAATTTCCAACCTTCAAAAATAAATGTTTTCTTTTCAAGATTCTTTCCGCATAATATGCTTTTCTAAGGTTTTCAAACAACAAAAATGTAACAGAACCATTTATCTCTAATAAGAACGGAAAAAAGGTGATTCTAATCAGGTTTGCAACCATCGAAATAAATCTTTTCTTTTCCGAATCTTTCTTTATTTTATGCTTTTCTAAGTCTATCAAATTAGAATAATGAAGGAGAAATGGTTATCTCCATTTGAGACGCAAAAAAAAAAGATTCTTTTGGTTTCCAACCATCGAAAATAATTTTTTTACTAACTAAACTAATCTAACCTAACCTAAATTAAACTAAATTAAATTAAACTAAACTAAACTAAACTAAACGAAACTAACTAAACTAAACAGACTTAACCTAACCTAAACTAACATAACCTAACCTAAACTAAATAAAAGTAAATTAAACCAATCTAAACTAACCTAACCTAACCTAAACTAAACTAAAATAACCTAACTTAACCTAACCTAACCTAAACTAAACTAAACTAAACTAAACTAAACTAACCTAACCTAACCTAAACTAAAATAAACTAAAATAAACTAAACTAACCTTACCTAACCTAACCTAACCTAAACTAAACTAAAATAACCTAACTTAACCTAACCTAACCTAACCTAAACTGAACTAAACTAAACTAAACTAACCTAACCTAACCTAATCCAAACTAAACTAAATTAAACTAAACTAAACTAAACTAAACTATAAGCTAAACTATAAACTAAACTAAACTAAACTTTAAATTAATCTAACGTATAAACTAAACTAAACTAAACTAACCTAACCTGAACTAAACTAAACAAAACTAAATTAAACTATACTAACCTAACCTAACTTAACCTAAACTAAGGTAAACTAAACTAAACTACAATAACCTAATCAAACCTAAACTAAACTAATCTAAACTAAACTAAATTAAACTATTCTATAAACTAAACTAAACTAAACTAACCTAACCAAACCAAAATTAACTAAACCAAACTAAACTAAAATAAACTATAAACTAAAATATAAACTAAACTAAACTAAAGTATAAACTAAACTATTTACTAAATTAATTAACTAAACTATAAACTGAACTAAACTTAACTAAACTATACTAAACTAAACTTAACTAACCTAACCTAACCTCTCCTAAGTTAACTTAACATAAACTAAACTAAACTAAACTAAGCTAACCTAACCCAACCTAACCTAATCTAACCTAAACGAAACTAAACTAAACTAAACTAAACTAAACTAAATTCAACTAAATTAAACTAAACTAAACTAAACTGCACTAACCTAACCTAACCTAATCTAAACTAAGCTAAAGTAAACTAAACCAAACCAACCTAGCCTAAACTACCCTAAACTAAACTAATCTAACCTAACTTAACTAAACTAAACTAAACTAAATTGAACTATAAACTAAACTATAAACTTAACTAAACCAAATTAACTACCCTAAAATATAAACTAAACTAAACTGCACTAAACTAACCTAACATATGCTAAGCTAACCTATACTAAACTATACTAAACTAAACTCAACTATAAACTAAACTATAAATTAACTAAACTAAACTAAACTATAAACCTAACTATAAAGTAAACTAAACTAAACTAAACTATAAACTAGATTAAAATAAACTATACTAAACTAAACTAAACTAACTTAATCTAAACTCAACTAAACTAAACTAAACTAATTTAACCTAACCTACACTAAACTGAATTAAACTAAACTAAATTCAACTAAACTAAACTAAACTAAACTAACCTAACCTAACCTAAACTTAATTAAACTTAACTAAATTATCCTAACCTAACCTAAAGTAAACTAAACCAAACTAAACGAAACTATACTAAAATAAACTAAACTAACCTAACCTAAAGTCACCTAACCTAACCTAACCGAAGTTTTCAACCATCAAAAATAAATTTTATCTTTTCCGGAGTCTTTCCGCATAATATGCTTTTCTAAGGTTATCAAACTACAAAAATGAAAGAGAACCAGTTATCTCAAATAAGAACGGAAAAAAGGTGATTCTAATGAGGTTTGCTACCATCTAAATAAATCTTTTCTTTTCGCGAATCTTTCTTCATTTTATGCTTTTCTAAAGGTATCAAACTAGAATAATGAAGGAGAAATAGTTATCTCCATTAGAAACGCAAAAAAAAAAAAAAAAAAAAAAAAACAAATTCTTTTGGTTTCCAACCTTAGAAAATAAATTTTTTTCCTTTAGAGATTCTTTCCGCATAACATGCTTTTCTAAGGCTATCAAAGTAAAAAAAATGAAAGAAAACCATTTATGGCAAATAAGAACGGAAAAAAAAGTGATTCTAATGAAGTTTCCAACCATTGAAATAAATATCTTCTATTCGCGAATCTTTCTTGATTTTATGCTTTCTAAGGCTATCAAATTAGAATAATGAAGGAGAAATAGTTAACTCCATTTGAGACGCAAAAAAAGCAGATTCTTTTGGTTTCCAACCTTCGAAAATAATTTTCTTCCTAACAAAACTAACCTAACCTAACCTAAACCAAACTAAACTAAATTAAACTTAACTCAGTAAACCTAAACTAAACTAAAATAAACTAAACAAACCTAACCTAACCTAACCTTACGTAAACTAAACTAAACTAAACTAAACTAAACTAAATTAACAAATCTAAACTAAACTAAACTAAACTATAAACTAAACTATAAACTAAAATTAACTATACTATAAACTAAACTATAAACTAAACTAAACTAAATTATAAACTAAACTAAGATAAACTAAACTAAACTATAAACTAAAATAATCTAAACTATAAACTAAACTAAGATAAACTAAACTAAATTAAACTAAACTAACCTAACCTAACCTAACCTAAACTAAACTAAATTAAACAAAACTAAACTAAACTAAACAAAATTGAACTATAAACTAAACTATATACTTAACTAAACCAAATTAACTACCCTAAAATATAAACTAAACTAAACTTAACTAAACTAATCTACCCTAACCTAAACTAAACAAAACTAAACTAAACGAAACTAAACTAAGCTAAACTAAACTAACCTAACCTAACCTTACCCAAACTGAACTAAACTAAACTTACCTAACTTAACCTAACCTAAAAAAATTAAATTAAACTAAACTAAACGAAACTAAACTATAAACTAAACTATAAGCTAAACTAAATTAAGCTAAATTAACTATAAACTAAACTATACTTAATTAAACTAACCTAACCTAACCTCACCTAATCTAAACTAAACAAAACTAAACTAAACTAACCTAAACTAAACAAACCTACACCGAACTAAACTAAACTAAACTTAATTTCACTATAATTTAACTATAAACTAAACTTAACTAAAATATAAAATAAACTATAAACTAAATTATATGAACTAAACTAAAATAAACTAAACTAAACTAAACTAAACTAACCTAACCTAAACTAAACTTAACTAAACTTAACTAAATTAACCTAACCTAACCTATTCTAAACTAAAATAAACTATACGAAACTAAACTAAACTAAACTAAACTAAACTAAACTTACCTAACCTAAATTAACCTAACCTAACCTAACCGAAATTTCCAACCTTCAAAAATAAATTATTTCTTTTCGATATTCTTTCCGCATAATATGCGTTTCTAAGGTTATCAAACAACAAAAATGAAAGAGAACCAGTTATCTCAAATAAGAACGGAAAAAAAGTGATTCTAATGAGGTTTGCAACCATCGAAATAAATCTTTTCTTTTCGGGTATCTTTCTTGATTTTATGCTTTTTTAAGGCTATCAAATTAGAATAATGAAGGAGAAATGGTTAACTCCATTTGAGATGCAAAAAAAGAAGATTCTTTTGGTTTCCAACCATGGAAAATAATTTTTATCCTAACTAAACTAACCTAACCTAACCTAAATTAAACTAATCTAAATTAAACTAAACTGAACTAAACTAAACTAAACTAAACGACACTAACTAAACTAAACTAACTTAACCTAACCTAACCTAACATATCCTAAGCAAACCAAAATTAAATAAAACTAAATTAAATCAAACTAAACTAACCTAAACTAACTTAAACTAACGTAACCTAAACTAAAATAAACTAAAATAAACTAACCTAACATAACCTAACCTAAACTAAACTAAATTAAACTAAATTAAACTAAACTAAACTATAAGCTAAACTAAAAACTAAACTAAACTAATCTAAAAACTAATCTAAAGTATAAACTAAACTGAACTAAACTAAACTAACCTTACCAAACCTAACCTGACCTATACTAAACTAAACTAAACTAAACTAAATTAACCTTACATAACCTAACCTAACCTAACCTAACCTAAACTAAACTAAACTAAACTAAAGTACACTAACCTAATCAAACATAAACTAAACTAATCTAAACTGAACTAAATTAAACTATTCTATAAACTAAACTAAACTAAACTAACCTAACGTAAACTAAACCAAAATAAACTAAAATAAACTATAAACTAAACTATAAACTAAACTAAACTAAACTATAAACTAATCTATAAACTAAATTAATTAACTAAACTATAAACTAAACTAAACTTGACTAAACTAAACTAAACTAAACTGAACTAACCTAAGCTAACCTAACCTAACTTAACTTAAAATAAACTAAACTAAACTAAACTAACCTAACCTAACCTAACCTAACCTAAACGAAACTAAACTAAACTAAAGTAAACTAATCTAAACCAAACTAAACTAATCTAAACTAAATTGAACTTAAATAAACTAAACTAAACTAAACTACACTAAGCTAACTTAACCTAATCTAATCTAAACTAAACTAAACTGAACTATAAACTAAACTATAAACTAAACTAAACTAAACTATAAACTAAACTAAACTAAACTATAAACTTAACTATAAATTAAACTAACCTAACCTAACATAACATAACCTAAACTAAACTAAACTAAAATAAACTAATTTAAAATAAGTTAACCTAGCCTAACCTTACCTAACCTAACATAACCTAAACTAAACTAAACTAAACAAAAGTAAACTAAACTAAACTAAATTGAACTATAAACTAAAATATATACTTAACTAAACCAAATTAACTACAATAAACTAAAAACTAAACTAGCCGAAACTAACTAAACTAAACTAACCTAAACTAAACATAACTAAACTTAACTAAACTAATCTACCCTAACCTAAACTAAACAAAACTAAACTAAACGAAACTAAACTAAGCTAAACTAAACTTACCTAACTTAACCTGACCTAAAGTAAACTAAATTAAACTAAACTAAACGAAACTAAACTATAAACTAAACTATAAACTAAATTAAACTAAACTATAAACTAAACTAAACTAAACTATAAACTAAACTAAACTAAACCTTACTATCCTAAAGCAACTTAACCTAAACTAAACCTAACTAAACTAACCTAAACTAAATTAAACTATACTAAACTAAACTAAACCTACCTAATCTAAACTAAACTAAACTAAACTACACTATCTTAAAATGACCTAAACTAAACTGAATTAAACTCAACTAAATTCAACTAAAGTAAACTAAACTAAACTAACCTAACCTAACGTAACCTAACCTAACATAACCTAAAATAAACTAAACTAAACTAAACAAAACTAAACTAAACTAAACAAAACTAAACTAAACTAAACCAAACTAAACTAAACTAACTATAAACTATACTAAAATAAACTAAACTAACCTAACCTAAAGTCACCTAACCTAACCTAACCGAAGTTTTCAACCATCAAAAATAAATGGTTTCTTTTCGAGAATCTTTCCGATATAATATGCTTTTCTAAGGTTATCAAACAACAAAATTGAAAGAGAACCAGTTATCTCAAATAAGAACGGAAAAAAGGTGATTCTAATGAGGTTTGCAACCATCGAAATAAATCTTTTCTTTTCCGAATCTTTCTTGATTTTATGCTTTTCTAAGGCTATCAAATTACAATAATGAAGGAGAAATCGTTAACTCCATTTGAGACGCAAGAAAAGAAGATTCTTTTGGTTTCACCCCATCGAAAATAATTTTTTTACTAACTAAACTAACCTAACCTATCCTAAATTAAACTAAACTAAATTAAACTAAACTAAACTAAACTAAATGAAACTAACTAAACTGAACTAACTTAACCTAACCTAACCTAACATAACCTAACCTAAAATAAATAAAAGTAAATTAAACAAAACTAAACTAACCTAACCTAACCTAAACTAAATTAAACTAAACTAAACTAACCTAACCTAACCTAACCTAACCTAAACTAAACTAAACTAAACTAACCTAACCCAACCTAACCTAAACTAAACTAAACTAAAATAACCTTACCTAACCTAACCTAACCTAACTTAACCAAACTAAACTTAACGCACCTTACCTAACCTAACCTAACGTAACATAAATTAAACTAAACTAAACTAAGCTAACCTAAGCTAACCTAACCTAACCTAAACGAAACTAAACTAAACTAAACCAAACTAAACTAAATTCTAAACTAAACTATAAACTAAATTAAACTAAACTATAAATTAAACTATAAACTAATCTATACTAAAATAACCTAACCTAACCTAAACTAAACTGATCTAAACTAACCGAACCTAACGTAAACTAATCTTAACTAAACTAAACTAAATTCAACTAAACTAAATTAAACTAAACTAAACTACACTAACCTAACCTTTCCTAACCTAATCTAAACTAAACTAAAATAAACTAACTAATCTAAACTAACCTAAACTAAACTAAACTATAAACTAAACTATAAACTAAACTAAACTAAACTAATGTAAATTACACTAACCTAACCTAACCTTAACTAAACAAAACTAAACTAACTTAACCTAACCTAACCTCACCTAATCTAAGCTAAACTAAACTAAACAAAACTAAACTAAATTATAAACTAAACTATAAAGTAAACTTAATTAAACTATAAACTAAACTATAAACTAAACTAAAATAAACTAAACTAACCTTTCCTAACCTAACCTAACATAACCTAAACTAAACTAACTAACCTAACTTAACCTAACCTAACCTAAACTAAACTAAACTAAACTAAACTAACCTAAACTAAACACAACTACACTAAACCAAACTAAACTAAATTAAATTTAACTATAAATTAACTATAAACTATACTTAACTAAATTATAAAGTAAACTATAAACTAAATTATATTAATTAAACTAAAATAAACTAAACTAACCTAACCTAACCTAAACTTAAGTAAACTTAACTAAATTAACATAACCTAACCTAACCTAAACTAAACTAAAATAAACTAAAACGAAACTAAACTAAACTAAACTAAACTAAACTTACCTAACCTAACCTAGCCTAACCTAACCGAAATTTCCAACCTTCAAAAATAAATGGTTTCTTTTCGAGAATCTTTCCGATATAATATGCTTTTCTAAGGTTATCAAACAACAAAAATGAAAGAGAACCAGTTATCTCAAATAAGAACGGAAAAAAGGTGATTCTAATGAGGTTTGCAACCATCGAAATAAATCTTTTCATTTCCGAATCTTTCTTGATTTTATGCTTTTCTAAGGCTATCAAATTACAATAATGAAGGAGAAATGCTAAACTCCATTTGAGACGCAAAAAAAGAAGATTCTTTTGGTTTCCAACCATCGAAAATAATTTTTTTACTAACTAAACTAACCTAACCTATCCTAAATTAAACTAAACTAAATTAAACTAAACTAAACTAAACTAAACTAACTAAACTAAACTAACTTAACCTAACCTAACCTAACATAATGTAACCTAAAATAAATAAAAGTAAATTAAACCAAACTAAACTAACCTAACCTAACCTAAACTAAACTAAACTAAACTAACCTAACCTAACCTAACCTAACCTAAACTAAACTGAACTAAAATAAACTAACCTAACCTAAACTAAACTAAATTAAACTAAATTAAACTAAACAAAATTATAAGCTAAACTATAAACTAAACTAAACTAAACATTAAACTAATCTAAAATAAACTAAACTAACCTAACATAACCTTACCTGACCTAAACTAAACTAAACTAAACTAACCTAAGCTTACTTAGCCTAAACTAAAGTAAACTAAACTAAACTACAATAACCTAATCAAACCTAAACTAAACTAATTAAACTATTCTATAAACTAAAATAAACTAACCTAACCTAACCTAACCTAACCAAAACTAAACCAAACTAAACTAAAATAAACTATAAACTAAACTAAACTAAACTATAAACTAAATTAATTAACTAAACTATAAACTAAACTAAGCTTAACTAAACTAAACTAAACTAAACTTAACTAACCTAACCTAACCTAACCTAATTTAACTTAACATAAACTAAACTAAACTAAGCTAACCTAACCCAACCTAACCCTACCTAAACGAAACTAAACTAAATTAAACTAAATTAAACTAATCTAAACTAAACTAAACTAAATTCAACTAAATTAAACTAAACTAAACTAAACTACACTAACATAACCTAAACTAATCTAATCTAAACTTAAGTAAACTAAACCAAACCAACCTAGCCTAAACTAACCTAAACTATCTAAATTAAACTAAACTGAAGTATAAACTAAACTATAAACTAACCTAAACTAAACCACAAACTAAACTATAAACTAAACTAACCTAACCTAACCTAACCTAACATAACCTAAAGTAAACTAAACTAAAATAAACTGATTTGACATAACCTAACCTAACCTAACCTTACCTAACCTAATCTAACCTAAACTAAACTAAACTAAAGTAAACTAAATTATAAACTATACTATAAACTAATCTATAAACTAAACTAAACTATAAACTAAAATAAACTAAACTAAAACCAACTAAACTAAACTAACTAACCTATCCTAACCTAACCTAACCTAAGATAAACTAAACTAACCTAACCTAACCTAAACTGAACTAAACTAAACTATATTCTAAACTAACTATAAAAAACTATAAACTAAAGGAAACTATAAACTAAACTAAGCTAAACTAAGCTAACCTAACCTAAACTAACCTAAACTAAACTAATCTAACCTAACTTAACATAACCTAAACTAAACAAATCTAAAATAAACTAAATGTAAACTATAAACTAAACTGAACTATAACCTAAACTAAACTTATCTAAACTAAACTAAACTAAAATCACCTTACCCAGCCTAACCTAACCTAACGTAAACTAAACTAAACTAAACTAACCTAACCTAACCTAACCTAACCTTAACTACCCGAACCTAAACTAAATTAAACTAAACTAAACCATAAACTAAACTATACTAAACAACACTAATCTAATATTACCTAGCCTTGCGTAACCTAAACTAAACCAAACTAACCTAACCTAACCTAACCTAAACTAAACTTAACTAAACTAAACTAAATTAAACTATACTAAACTACAAATTAAACTATAAACTAAACTAAACAAAACTATAAACTAAACTATAAACTAAAATAAACTAAACTATAAACAAAACTAAAGTAAACTAACATAACCTAACCAAAACTAAACTAAACTACCCTTACCTAACCTAACCTAAACTAACCTAAACTAACCTAAATTAAACTAAACAAAACTAACCTAACCTTACCTATCCTAATCTAAACTAAACTAAACTAAATTCAACTAAACAAAATAAACTAAACTAAACTACACTAACCTAACCTTTCCTAACCTAATCTAAACTAAACTAAACTAAACTAACCTAATCCAAACTAACCTAAACTAAAATAAACTATAAACTAAACTATACTAAACTATAAACTAAACTATAAACTAAACTAAACTAAACTAATCTAAATTACACTAACCTAACCTAAGCTTAACTAAGCCAAACTAAACTAACTTCACCTAACCTAACCTAACCTTACCTAACGTAATCTAAGCTAAACTGAACTAAACTAAACTAAACTATAAACTAAACTATAAACTAAATTTAATTAAACTATTAACTAAACTATAAACTAAACTAAAATAAACTAAACTATAAACTAATCTAACCTAACCTAAACTAAATTAAACTAACCTAACTTAAACTAAACTAAACTAACCTAACATAACCTAAACTAAACTAAACCAAACTAAACCAAACTAAACTAAACTAACCTAACCTAAATTGAACTAAACTAAACTATAAACTAAACTATAAACAAAACTAAAGTAAACTAAACTAACATAACCTAACCAAAACTAAACTAAACTAACCTTACCTAACCTAACCTAAACTAACCTAAACTAACCTAAATTAAACTACACAAAACTAACCTAACCCAACCTAACCTAATCTAAACTAAATTAAACTAAACTAAATTCAACTAAACTAAATTAAACTAAACTAAACTACACTAACCTAACCTTTCCTAACCTAATCTAAACTAAACTAACCTAATCCAAACTAACCTAAACTAAACTAAACTAAACTATAAACTAAACTATACTAAACTATAAACTAAACTATAAACTAAACTAACCTAAACTAAACTAAATTAACTAACTTAACTTAAACTAAACTATAATAAACTAACCTAACATAACCTAAACTAAACTAAACGAAACTAAACCAAACTAAACTAAACTAACCTAACCTAAATTGAACTAATCTAAACTATAAACTAAACTAAACTAAATTAAGTATAAACTAAATTAACTAAACTAACCTAACCTACCCTAACCTAACTTAACCTGACCCATCTCTAATTAAACTAATCTAAACTAAACTAAACTAAACTATAAACTAAATTATAAACTAAACTATAAAGTAAACTAAACTATAAACTAAACTAAACTAAACTTAACTATCCTAAAGTAACCTAACCTAAACTAAACCTAACTAAACCAACCTAACCTAACCTCACCCAACCTAAACTAAACAAAACTAAACTAACCTAACCCATCCTAACCTAACTGATCCTAATCTAACCTAAACTAAACTAGTCTAAACTAAACTAAACTAAACTATAAACTAAACTATAAATTAACTAAACCAAACTAAATTATAAACTAAACTAAACTAAACTAAAATATCCTAACATAACCTAACCTAACCTAAATTAAACAAAATTAAACTAAACTAAACTAAACAAAACTAAACTAAATTAAACTCAATTGAACTATAAACTTAACTCTATACTTAACTAAATTAAAGTATAAACTAAACTGAACTAAACTAACCTAACCAAAATATAACTAAACTTAACTAAACTAATCTAACCTAACCTAAAATAAATTAAACTAAACTAAACGAAACTAAATTAAGGTAAACTAAACTAACCTAACCTAACCTAACTAATACTAAACTAAACTAAACTTACATAACTTAACCTAACCTAAAGTAAACTAACCTAAACTAAACTAAACGAAACTAAACTATAAAATAAACTATAAACTAAACTAAACTACACTAATCAATAAACTAAACTAAACTAAAATAAATAAACCTAACCTAACCTAACCTAACCGAACCTAGCCTAACCTAACCTTACATAAATTAAACTCAACTAACCTAATCTAACCTAACCCAACCTAAATTAATCTAAACTAACCTAACCTAATCTAACCTACCTATCCTAAACTAAACTAAACTATAAACTAAATTAAACTAAACTATACATGAACTATAAACTAAACTAAACTAAACTAAGCCATAAACTAAACTAAACTAAACTAAACTACACTAAATTAACCTAACATATCCTAAGCTAACCTATACTAATGTACACTAAACTAAACTCAACTATAAACTAAACTATAAATTAACTAAACTAAACTAAACTATAAACTAAACTATAAAGTAAACTAAACTAAACTATAAACTAGATTAAACTAAACTATACTAAACTAAACTAAACTAACCTAATCTAAACTCAACTAAACTAAACTAACTTAACCTAACCTAAACTAAACTGAATTAAACTAAACTAAATTCAACTAAACTAAACTAAACTAAACTAACCTAAACTAACCTAACCTAACATAACATAACCTAAATTAAACTAAACTAAATTAAACTAAACTAAAACAAACTAATCAAAAGTATACTAAACTAAACTAAATTTAACTATAAACTAAACTATAAAGTAAACTTAACTAAATAATAAACTAAACTATAAACTAAATTAAAATTAACTAAACTAAACTATAAACTAAACTAAAATAAACTAAACTAAACGAATCTAAACTATACTAAACTAACTAAATTAACCCAACCTAACGTAACGTAACCTAACTTAACCGAAGTTTTCAACCTTCAAAAATAATTTTTTTCTTTTCGGGATTCTTTCCCTATAATATGCTTTTCTAAGGTTATCAAACTACAACAATGAAAGAGAACCAGTTATCTCAAATAAGAACGGAAAAAAAGTGATTCTAATGAGATGAGGTTTGGAATCATCGAAATAAATCTTTTGTTTGCGCGAATCTTTCTTCATTTTATGCTTTTCTATAGCTATCAAACTAGAATAATGAAGGAGAAATACTTATCTCCATTTGAAACGCAAAAAAAAAAAAAAAAAAAAAAAAAAAAAAAAAACAGATTCTTTTGGTTTCCAACCTTAGAAAATATGTTTTTTTTTCCTTTAGAGATTCTTTCCGCACAATATGCTTTTCTAAGGCTATCAAAGTAGAAAAATGAAAGAAAACAATTAATCGCAAATAAGAACGGAAATAAAAAGTGATTCTAATGAAGTTTCCAACCATGGAAATAAATATCTTCTATTCGCGAATCTTTCTTGATTTTATGCTTTTCTAAGGCTATCAAACTAGAATAATGAAGGAGAAATAGTTAACTCCATTTAAGACGCAAAAAAAGCAGATTCTTTTGGTTTCCAACATTCGAAAATAATTTTCTTCCTAACAAAACTAACCTAACCTAACCTAAACCAAACTAAACTAAATTAAACTAAACTCAATAAAACTAAACTAAACTAAACTAAACGAAACTAACTAAACTAAACTAAACTAAACTAAACTAACTTTACCTAACCTAACCTAACCTAACCTAAACTAAACTAAACTAAACTAACCTAACCTAACCTAACGTAAACTAAACTAAACTAAACTAACATAACTAAACTAAACTAAACTATAAACTAAACTTAACTATACTATAAACTAAACTATAAACTAAACTAAACTATAAACCAAACTAAACTATAAACTAAACTAAGATAAACTAAACTAAACTATAAACTAAACTAAACTATAAACTAAACTAAGATAAACTAAACTAACCTAGCCTAACCTAAACTAAACTAAACTGAACTAACCTAACCTAAAATAAACTAAACTAAACTAAACTATAAACTAACCTAAAATAAACAAAACTAAACTAATATAACTTAAACTAACCTAACCTAACCTAACCTAACCTAACCTAACGTAACATAAACTAAACTAAACTAAACTAAGCTAAGCTAAGGTAAATTAACCTAAACGAAATTAAACTAAACTAAACTAAACCAAACTAAACTAAACTAAACAGAAACTATGAACTAAACTAAACTAAACTATAAACTAATCCAAACTAAACCAACCTAACCTAACCTAAACTAAACTGATCTAAACTAACCGAACCTAACGTAAAATAATGTTAACTATACTAAACTAAACTAAATTCAACCAAATTAAACTAAACTAAACTACACTAACCTAACCTTTCCTAACCTAATCTAAACTAAACTAAACTAAACTAACCTAATCCAAACTAACCTAAACTAAACTAAAATATAAACTAAACTATAAACTAAAGTATACTAAACTAAAAACTAAACTATAAACTAAACTAAACTATAAACTAAACTAAACTAAACTAATCTAAATTACAATAACCTAACCTAACCTTAACTAAACCAAACTAAACTAACTTAACCTAACCTAACCTTACCTAACGTAATCTAAGCTAAACTAAACTAAACTAAACTATAAACTAAACTATAAACTAAATTTAATTAAACTATTAACTAAACTATAAACTAAACTAAAATAAACTAAACTATAAACTAAACTAAGCTAAACTAACTAAAATAAACTAACCTAACATAACCTATACAAAACTAAACTAAACGAAACTAAACGAAACTAAACTAACCTAACTTAAAATAAACTAAACTATAAACTAAACTAAAGTAAATTAAGTATAAACTAAATTAACTAAACTTACCTAACCTAACCTAACCTAATCCAAACAAAACTAAACTAACCTAACCTACCCTAACCTAACTTAACCTGACCCAACCCTAATTAAACTAATCTAAACTAATTTAAACTAAACTAAACTAAACTATAAATTAAACTATAAAGTAACCTAAACTAAACTAAATTATAAACTAAACTAAACAATCCTAACGTAACCTAACCTAACCAAAATTAAACTAAACTTACCTAACCTACACTAAACTAAACTAAACTATAAAATAAACCAAAATATTAAGTAATCTATAAACTAATCTAAACTAAACAAAATAACCTAACCTAACCTATCGTAACCTAATCTAAACTAAACAAAACTAAATTAACCTAACCTAACTTAACCTAACCTAAAATAAACTAATCCAAACTAAACTAAGCTAAACTAAACTAAACTAAACTAAACTAACCTAACCTAACCTACCCAACCTAAACTAAACTAAACTAAACTAACCTAACCTAACCTAAAATAAAATAAACTAAACTATAAACTAAACTATAACCTAAATTAAAGTAAATTATAAACTAAAATAAACTAAACTAACCTTACCTAACCTAACCTAACCTAACCTAAACTAAACTAAAATAACCTAACTTAACCTAACCTAACCTAAACTAAACTGAACTAAACTAAACTAACCTAACCTAACCTAACCTAAACTAAACTAAAATAACCTAACTTAACCTAACCTAACCTAACCTAACCTGACCTAAACAAAACTAAACTAACCTAAACTAAACTAATCTAAACTAAACTAAATTAAACTATTCTATAAACTAAACTAAACTAAACTAACCTAACCTAGCCTAACCCAAACTAAACCAAACTAAACTAAAATAAACTATAAACTAAACTATAAACAAAACTAAACTTAACTAAACTAAACTAAACATAACTAACCTAACCTAACCTAACTTAACATAAACTAAACTAAACTTCGCTAACCTAACCTAATCTAACCTAACCTAAACGAAACTAAACTAAACTAAACTAAATTCAACTAAATTCAACTAAAATTAACTACACCAACCTAACGTAACCTAATATTATCTAAACTAAACTAAACTGCACTAAACCAAACTAACATAAGCCTAACTAACCCAAACTATCCAAACTAAACTGAACTATAAAGTAAACTATAAATTAAACTAAACTCTAAACAATAAACTAAAATAAACCAAACCATGAACTAAACTATAAACTAAACTAACCTAACCTAACCTAACCAAACATAACCTAAACTAAACTAAACTAAAATAAACTAATTTAACATAACCTAACCTAACCTAACCTTACATAACCTAATCTAACCTAAACTAAATTAAAGTAAACTAAATTATAAACTATACTATAAACTAATCTATAAACTAAACTAAACTAAACTATATAATAAACTAAACTAAACTAACTAACCTAAATTAACCTAACCTTACCTAACCTAAGCTAAACTAAACTAACCTAACCTAACTAAACTAAACTAAAGTAAACTAAACTGTATTCTAAACTATCTATAAAAAACTCTAAACTAAAGGAAACTATAAACTAAACTAAACTAAACTAAACTAACCTAACCTAACCTAAACAAAACTAATCTAACCTAACCTAACCTACCCTAAACTAAACTAATCTAAACTAAACTAAACTAAAATCACCTTACCCAACCTAACCTAACCTTACCTAAACTAAATTATACTAAACTAACCTCACCTAACCTAAACTAACCTAACGTAAACTAAATTAAACTAAACTAAAGTAAACTAAACTAAACCATAAACTCAACTAAACTAAACTAAACAAATCTAATGTAATATAACCTACCCTAACGTAACCTAAACTAAACCAAACTAACCTAACCTAACCTAACCTAATCTAAAATTATCTAAACTAAACTAAACTAAACTGTACTAAACTATAAACTAAATTATAAACTAAACTATAAACTAAACTAAACAAAACTATAAACTAAACAATAAACTAAACTAAACTAAACTAAACTAAACTAACCTAACCTAAACATAACTAAACTTAACTAAACTAATCTAACTTAACCTAAACTAAACTAAACTAAACGAAACTAAATTAAGCTAAACTAAACTAACCTAATCTAACCTTACCTAAACTAAACTAAACTAAACTTACCTAACTTAACCTAACCTAAAGTAAACTAAACTAAACTAAACTAAACGAAACTAAACTATAAACTAAACTATAAATTAAACTAAATTAACTAAACTAAACTATAAACTTAACTAAACTAAACTAAACTAACCTAACCTAACCTAACCGAACCTATCCTAACCTAAATTAAACCAAACTACCTAACCTAACCTACCCCAACCTAAACTAATCTAAACTAACCTAACCTAACCTAACCTAAACTAAACTAAACTATAAACTAAATTAAACTAAACTATAAATAAACTATAAACGAAACTAAACTAAACTAAGCCATAAACTAAACCAAACAAAACTAAACTACACTAAAATAACCTAACATATTCTAAGCTAACCTATACTAAACTAAACTAAATTAACTAAATTATAACTAAACTATAAATTAACTAAACTAAACTATAAACTAAACTATAAAGTAAACTAAACTAAACTAAACTATAATCTATAATAAACTAAACTAAAATAAACTAAACTAAACTAACCTAACCTAAACTCAACTAAACTAAACTAAACTAACTTAACCTAACCTAAATTAACTGAATTAAACTAAACTAAATTCAACTAAACTAAATTAAACTAAACTAACCTAACCTAATCTAACCTAACCTAACGTAACCTAACATAACCTAAACTAAACTAAACTAAACTAAACTAAACAAAACTAAACTAAACTAAACTAAACTAAATTTAATTACAAACTAAACTATAAACTAAACTTAATTAAACTATAAACTAAACTAAAAACTAAATTAAATTAACTAAACTAAACTATAAACTAAAATAAACTAAACTAAACTAAACTAAACTAACCTAACCTAAACTTACTTACCTTAACTAAATTATCCTAACCTAAACTAAACTAAACTAAACTAAACGAAACTAAATTATACTAAACTAAACTAAAATAACCTAACCTATCGTTACCTAACCTAACCTAACTAACCGAAGTTTTCAACTTTGAAAAATAAATTTTTTCTATTCGTGATTCTTTCCGCATAATATGCTTTTCTAAGGTTATCAAACTACAAAAGTGAAAGAGAACCAGTTATCTCAAATAAGAACGGGAAAAAGTGATTCTAATGAGGTTTCCAACCATCGAAATATATCTTTTGTTTTCGCGAATGTTTCTTCATTTTATTCTTTTTTATGGCTATCAAACTACAATAATGAATGAGAAATAGTTATCTCCATTTGAAACGCAAAAAAAACGCTATTCTTTTGGTTTCCAACCTTCGAAAATAATTTTTTTCTTTTCGATATTCTTTCCGCATAATATGCTTTTCTAAGCCTATCAAAGTAGAAAAATGAAAGAAAACCATTTATCGCAAATAAGAACGGAAAAAAAAGTGATTCTAATGAAGTTTCCAACCATCGAAATAAATATCTTCTATTCGCGAATCTTTGTTGATTTTATGCTTTTCTAAGGCCATCAAACTAGAATAATGAAGGAGAAATAGTTAACTCTATTTGAGAAGCAAAAAAAGCAGATTCTTTTGGTTTCCAACCTTCGAAAATAATTTTCTTCCTAACCAAAATAATTCACCTAACCTAAACCAAACTAAACTAAATTAAACTAAACTCAATAAAACTAAACTTAAATAAAATAAACTAAACTAAAATAAACGAAACTAACTAAACTAAACGAAACTAACCAAACTAAACTAACCTAACCTACCCTAACATAACATAATCTAACCTAAACTAAACTAAATAAAAATAAATTAAACCAAACTAAATTAACCTAACCTAACCTATCCTAACCTAAAATAAATTAAATTAAACTAAACTAAACCAAACTAAACTAAACTAACCTAATATAACCTATCCTAAACTAAACTAAACTAAAGTAAACTAAACTAAATTAAACTAAACTTAACTAACCTAACCTATCCTAACCTAAACTAAACTAAACTAAATTAAACTAAACTAAACTAAACTAAACTAAACTATAAGCTAAATCATAAACTAAACTAAACTATAAACTAATCTAAATTATAAACAAAACTAAACTAAACTAAACTAACATAACCTAACCTAACCTAACATAACCTAAACTAAACTAAACAAAACTAAACTAAAATAAACTAACCTAACCTAACCTAACCTCAGCTAACCTAACCTAACCTATCCTAAACTAAACATAAGTAAACTAACCTAATGAAACCTAAACTAAACTAATCTAAACTAAAATAAAATAAACTATTCTATAAACTAAACTAAACTAAACTAAACTAACCTAACCTAACCTAATCTAACCTAAACTAAATTAAACTAAACTAAACTGACCTAACCTAACCGAACCTAACCTAAAATAAACTAAACTAAATAACCTAACTAATCTAAACTAACCTGAACTAACCTAACCTTACCCAAATTAAAGTAAACTAAACTAAACTAATCTAAACTAAACTAATCTAAACTAACCTAACCTAACCTAACCTAACCTAAACTAAACTAACCTAACCTAACCTAACCTAAACTAAACTAAATTAAACTATACTAACTAAGCTAAACTAAACTAAACTAAACTAACCGAACCTAACCTAACCTAACCTAACATAAACTAAACTAAACTAAGCTAAACTATCCCAACCTAACTTAAACGTAACTAAACTAAACTAAACTAATCTAAACCAAACTAAACTAAACTAAACTAAATTCAACTAAATTAAACTAAAGTAAACTACACTAACCTAACCTTTCCTAACCTAATCTAAACTAAACTAAACTAACATAATCCAAACTAACCTAAACTAAACTAAACTATAAACTAAACTATAAACTAAACTATAAACTAAACTAAACTAATCTAAATTACACCAACCTAACCTAACCTTAATTAAACCAAACATAACTAACTTAACCTAACCAAACCTAACCTTACCTAACCTAATCTAAGCTAAACTAAACTAAACTAAACTAAATTATAATTAAACTATAAATTAAACTTAATTAAAATATAAACTAAACTATAAACCAAAACTAAAATAAACTAAACTAACCTAACTTAACCTAAACTAACCTAACCTAACCTAAACTAAACTAAACTAAACGAACCTAACTTAACCTAAACTAACCTAACCTAACCTAAACTAAACTAAACTAAACTAACCTAAACTAAACAAAACTACACTAAACTAAACTAAACTAAACTAAATTTAACTATAAATTAACTATAAACTATATTTAACTCAATTATAAACTAAACTATAAACTAAATTATATTAACTAAACTAAAATTTACTAAACTAAACTAACCTAACCTAACCTAAACTTAAGTAAACTTAACTAAATTAACATACCCCAACCTAACCTAAACTAAACTAAAATAAACTAAACGAAACTAAACTAAACTAAACTAAACTTACCTAACCTAACCTAACCTAACCTAACCGAAATTTCGAACCTTCAAAAATAAATGTTTTCTTTTCGAGATTCTTTCCGCATAATATGCTTTTCTAAGGTTTTCAAACAACAAAAATGAAAGAGAATCATTTATCTCTAATAAGAACGGAAAAAAGGTGATTCTAATGAGGTTTGCAACCATCGAAATAAATCTTTTCTTTTCCGAATCTTTCTTTATTTTATGCTTTTCTAAGTCTATCAAATTAGAATAATGAAGGAGAAATGGTTAACTCCATTTGAGACGCAAAAAAAGCAGATTCTTTTGGTTTCCAACATTCGAAAATAATTTTCTTCCTAACAAAACTAACCTAACCTAACCTAAACCAAACTAAACTAAATTAAACTAAACTCAATAAAACTAAACTAAACTAAACTAAACGAAACTAACTAAACTAAACTAAACTAAACTAAACTAACCTTACCTAACCTAACCTAACCTAACCTAACCTAAACTAAACTAAACTAAACTAACCTAACCTAACCTAACGTAAACTAAACTAAACTAAACTAACATAACTAAACTAAACTAAACTATAAACTAAACTTAACTATACTATAAACTAAACTATAAACTAAACTAAACTAAACTATAAACTAAACTAAACTATAAACTAAACTAAGATAAACTAAACTAAACTATAAACTAAACTAAACTAAACTATAAACTAAACTAAGATAAACTAAACTAACCTAGCCTAACCTAAACTAAACTAAACTGAACTAACCTAACCTAAAATAAGCTAAACTAAACTAAACTATAAACTAACCTAAAATAAACAAAACTAAACTAATATAACTTAAACTAACCTAACCTAACCTAACCTAACCTAACGTAACATAAACTAAACTAAACTAAGCTAAGCTAAGCTAAGGTAAATTAACCTAAACGAAACTAAACTAAACTAAACTAAACTAAACCAATCTAAACTAAACTAAACAGAAACTATAAACTAAACTAAACTAAACTATAAATTGAACTATAAACTAATCTAAACTAAACCAACCTAACCTAACCTAAACTAAACTGATCTAAACTAACCGAACCTAACGTAAAATAATGTTAACTATACTAAACTAAACTAAATGCAACCAAATTGAACTAAACTAAACTACAGTAACCTAACCTTTCCTAACCTAATCCAAACTAAACTAACCTAATCCAAACTAACCTAAACTAAACTAAAATATAAACTAAACTATAAACTAAAGTATACTAAACTAAAAACTAAACTATAAACTAAACTAAACTATAAACTAAACAAAACTAAACTAATTTAAATTACAATAACCTAACCTAACCTTAACTAAACCAAACTAAACTAACTTAACCTAACCTAACCTTACCTAACGTAATCTAAGCTAAACTAAACTAAACTAAACTATAAACTAAACTATAAACTAAATTTAATTAAACTATGAACTATAGTATAAACTAAACTAAAATAAACTAAACTATAAACTAAACTAAGCTAAACTAACTAAAATAAACTAACCTAACATAACCTATACTAAACTAAACTAAACGAAACTAAACGAAACTAAACTAAACTAACCTAACTTAAAATAAACTAAACTATAAACTAACCTAAACTAAACTAATCTAAACTAAACTAAATTAAACTATTCTATAAACTAAACTAAACTAAACTAAACTAACCTAACCTAGCCTAACCCAAACTAAACCAAACTAAACTAAAATAAACTATAAACTAAACTATAAACTAAACTAAACTATAAACTAAATTAATTAACTAAATTATAAACTAAACTAAACTTAACTAAACTAAACTAAACATAACTAACCTAACCTAACCTAACCTAACTTAACTTAACATAAACTAAACTAAACTAAGCTAACCTAACCTAACCTAACCTAAACGAAACTAAACTAAACTAAACTAAATTCAACTAAATTCAACTAAAATTAACTACACTAACCTAACGTAACCTAATCTAATCTAAACTAAACTAAACTGCACTAAACCAAACTAACCTAAGCCTAACTAACCCAAACTATCCAAACTAAACTGAACTATAAAGTAAACTATAAATTAAACTAAAGTCTAAACAATAAACTAAAATAAACCAAACCATGAACTAAACTATAAACTAAACTAACCTAACCTAACCTAACCAAACATAACCTAAACTAAACTAAACTAAAATAAACTAATTTAACATAACCTAACCTAACCTAACCTTACATAACCTAATCTAACCTAAACTAAATTAAAGTAAACTAAATTATAAACTATACCATAAACTAATCTATAAACTAAACTAAACTAAACTATAAAATAAACTAAACTAAACTAACTAACCTAAATTAACCTAACCTTACCTAACCTAAGCTAAACTAAACTAACCTAACCTAACTAAACTAAACTAAAGTAAACTAAACTGTATTCCAAACTAACTATAAAAAACTCTAAACTAAAGGAAACTATAAACTAAACTAAACTAAACTAACCTAACCTAACCTAAACAAAACTAATCTAACCTAACCTAACCTACTCTAAACTAAACTAATCTAAACTAAACTAAACTAAAATCACCTTACCCAACCTAACCTAACCTTACCTAAACTAAACTATACTAATCTAACCTAACCTAACCTAAACTAACCTAACCTAAACTAAATTAAACTAAACTAAAGTAAACTAAACTAAACCATAAACTCAACTAAACTAAACTAAACAAATCTAATCTAATATAACCTACCCTAACGTAACCTAAACTAAACCAAACTAACCTAACATAACCTAACCTAATCTAAACTTATCTAAACTAAACTAAACTAAACTGTACTAAACTATAAACTAAATTATAAACTAAACTATAAACTAAACTAAACAAAACTATAAACTAAACAATAAACTAAACTTAACTAAACTAAACTAACCTAACCTAAACATAACTAAACTTAACTAAACTAATCTAACTTAACCTAAACTAAACTAAACTAAACGAAACTAAATTAAGCTAAACTAAACTAACCTAATCTAACCTTACCTAAACTAAACTAAACTAAACTTACCTAACTTAACCTAACCTAAAGTAAACTAAACTAAACTAAACTAAACGAAACTAAACTATAAACTAAACTATAAATTAAACTAAACTAAACTAAACTAAACTATAAACTTAACTAAACTAAACTAAACTAAACTAACCTAACCTAACCGAACCTATCCTAACCTAACCTAAATTAAACTAAACTAAATAACCTAACCTACCCCAAACTAAACTAATCTAAACTAAAATAACCTAACCTAACCTAAACTAAACTAAACTATAAACTAAATTAAACTAAACTATAAATAAACTATAAACGAAACTAAACTAAACTAAGCCATAAACTAAACTAAACAAAACTAAACTACACTAAACTAACCTAACATATTCTAAGCTAACCTATACTAAACTAAACTACATTAACTAAATTATAACTAAACTATAAATTAACTAAACTAAACTATAAACTAAACTATAAAGTAAAATAAACTAAACTAAACTATAATCTATATTAAACTAAACTAAAATAAACTAAACTAAACTAACCTAACCTAAACTCAACTAAACTAAACCAAACTAACTTAACCTAACCAAAATTAACTGAATTAAACTAAACTAAATTCAACTAAACTAATTTAAACTAAACTAACCTAACCTAATCTAACCTAACCTAACCTAACATAACATAACCTAAACTAAATTAAACTAAACTAAACTAAACAAAACTAAACTAAACTAAACTAAACTAAATTTAACTATAAACTAAACTATAAACTAAACTTAATTAAACTATAAACTAAACTAAACTAAAAACTAAATTAAATTAACTGAACTAAACTATAAACTAAACTAAAATAAACTAAACTAAACTAAACTAAACTAACCTAACTAAACTTACTTACCTTAACTAAATTATCCTAACCTAAACTAAACTAAACTAAACGAAACTAAATTATACTAAACTAAATTAAAATAACCTAACCTATCGCTACCTAACCTAACCTAACTAACCGAAGTTTTCAACTTTGAAAAATAAATTTTTTCTTTTCGTGATTCTTTCCGCATAATATGCTTTTCTAAGGTTATCAGACTACAAAAGTGAAAGAGAACCAGTTATCTCAAATAAGAACGGGAAAAAGTGATTCTAATGAGGTTTCCAACCATCGAAATAAATCTTTTGTTTTCGCGAATGTTTCTTCATTTTATTCTTTTTTATGGCTATCAAACTACAATAATGAATGAGAAATAGTTATCTCCATTTGAAACGCAAAAAAAACGCGATTCTTTTGATTTCCAACCTTCGAAATTAATTTTTTTCTTTTCGATATTCTTTCCGCATAATATGCTTTTCTAAGCCTATCAAAGTAGAAAAATGAAAGAGAACCATTTATCGCAAATAAGAACGGAAAAAAAAGTGATTCTAATGAAGTTTCCAACCTTCGAAATAAATATTTTCTATTCGCGAATCTTTGTTGATTTTATGCTTTTCTAAGGCTATCAAACTAGAATAATGAAGGAGAAATAGTTAACTCTATTTGAGAAGCAAAAAAAGCAGATTCTTTTGGTTTCCAACCTTCGAAAATAATTTTCTTCCTAACTAAACTAATTAACCTAACCTAAACCAAACTAAACTAAATTAAACTAAACTCAATAAAACTAAACTTAAATAAAATAAACTAAACTAAAATAAACGAAACTAACTAAACTAAACGAAACTAACCAAACTAAACTAACCTAACCTACCCTAACATAACATAATCTAACCTAACCTAAACTAAATAAAAATAAATTAAACCAAACTAAATTAACCTAACCTAACCTATCCTAACCTAAAATAAACTAAATTAAACTAAACTAAACCAAACTAAACTAAACTAACCTAACCTAACCTATCCTAAACTAAACTAAACTAAAGTAAACTAAACTAAATTAAACTAAACTTAACTAACCTAACCTAACCTAACCTAAACTAAACTAAACTAAATTAAACTAAACTAAACTAAACTAAACTAAACTATAAGCTAAATCATAAACTAAACTAAACTATAAACTAATCTAAATTATAAACTAAACTAAACTAAACTAAACTAACCTAACCTAACCTAACCTAACATAACCTAAACTAAACTAAACAAAACTAAACTAAAATAAACTAACCTAACCTAACCTAACCTCAGCTAACTTAACCTAACCTAACCTATCCTAAACTAAACATAAGTAAACTAACATAATGAAACCTAAACTAAACTAATCTAAACTAAAATAAAATAAACTATTCTATAAACTAAACTAAACTAAACTAAACTAACCTAACCTAACCTAATCTAACCTAAACTAAACTAAACTAAACTAAACTGACCTAACCTAACCTAAACTAAACTAAATTCAACTAAATTAAACTAAAGTAAACTACACTAACCTAACCTTTCCTAACCTAATCTAAACTAAAATAATCCAACATACTCCAAACTAACCTAAACTAAACTAAACTATAAACTAAACTATAAACTAAACTATAAACTAAACTAAACTAAACTAATCTAAATTACACTAACCTAACCTAACCTTAATTAAACCAAACATAACTAACTTAACCTAACCAAACCTTACCTTACCTAACCTAATCTAAGCTAAACTAAACTAAACTAAACTAAATTATAATTAAACTATAAATTAAAATTAATTAAAATATAAACTAAACTATAAACCAAAACTAAAATAAACTAAACTAACCTAACTTAACCTAAACTAACCTAACATAACCTAAACTAAACTAAACTAAACGAACCTAACTTAACCTAAACTAACCTAACCTAACCTAAACTAAACTAAACTAAACTAACCTAAACTAAACAAAACCACACTAAACTAAACTAAACTAAACTAAATTTAACTATAAATTAACTATAAACTATATTTAACTAAATTATAAACTAAACTATAAACTAAATTATATTAACTAAACTAAAATTTACTAAACTAAACTTACCTAACCTAACCTAAACTTAAGTAAACTTAACTAAATTAACATACCCTAACCTAACCTAAACTAAACTAAAATAAACTAAACGAAACTAAATTAAACTAAACTAATCTAAACTTACCTAACCTAACCTAACCTAACCTAACCGAAATTTCCAACCTTCAAAAATAAATGTTTTCTTTTCGAGATTCTTTCCGCATAATATGCTTTTCTAAGGTTTTCAAACAACAAAAATGAAAGAGAACCATTTATCTCTAATAAGAACGGAAAAAAGGTGATTCTAATGAGGTTTGCAACCATCGAAATAAATCTTTTCTTTTCCGAATCTTTCTTTATTTTATGCTTTTCTAAGTCTATCAAATTAGAATAATGAAGGAGAAATGGTTAACTCCATTTGAGACGCAAAAAAAGAAGATTCTTTTGGTTTCCAACCATCGAAAATAATTTTTTTACTAACTAAACTAATATAACCTAACCTAAATTAAACTAAATTAAATTAAACTAAACTAAGCTAAACTAAACTAAACGAAACTAACTAAACTAAACAGACTTAACATAATAAAACTAAATAAAAGTAAAAATAACCAATCTAAACTATCCTAACCTAACCTAAACTAAACAAAACTAAACTAATCTAACCAAACCTAACCTAAACTAAACTAAACTAACCTAACCTAACCTAACCTAAACTAAAATAAACTAAAATAAACTAAACTAACCTTACCTAACCTAACCTAACCTAACCTAAACTAATTTAAAATAACCTAACTTAACATAACCTAACCTAACCTAACCTAATCTAAACTAAACTAAACTAAATTAAACTAAACTAAACTAAACTAAACTATAAGCTAAACTATAAACTAAACTAAACTAAACTTTAAATTAATCTAAAGTATAAACTAAACTAAACTAAACTAACCTAACCTGAACTAAACTAAACTAAACAAAACTAAACTAAACTATACTAACCTAACCTATCTTAACCTAAACTAAGGTTAACTAAACTAAACTACAATAACCTAATCAAACCTAAACTAAACTAATCTAAACTAAACTAAATTAAACTATTCTATAAACTAAACTAAACTAAACTAAACTAACCTAACCTAAACAAAACTAAACTAAACCAAACTAAACTAAAATAAACTATAAACTAAACTATAAACTAAACTAAACTAAAGTATAAACTAAAATATATACTAAATTAATTAACTAAACTATAAACTGAACTAAACTTAACTAAACTATACTAAACTAAAGTTAACTAACCTAACATAACCTAACCTAAGTTAACTCAACATAAACTAAACTAAACTAAACTAAGCTAACCTAACCCAACCTAACCTAACAACCTAAACGAAACTAAACTAAACTAAACAATACTAAACTAAACTAAACTAAATTCAACTAAATTAAACTAAACTAAACTAAACTGCACTAAACTAACCTAATCTAATCTAAACTAAAGTAAATTAACCAAACCAACCTAGCCTAAACTAACCTAAACTAATCTAATCTAACCTAACTGAACTAAACTAAACAAAACTAAACTAAACTAAACTAAATTGAACTATAAACTAAACTATATACTTAACTAAACCAAATTAACTACCCTAAAATATAAACTAAACTAACCTGCACTAAACTAACCTAACATATGCTAAGCTAACCTATACTAAACTATACTAAACTAAACTCAACTATAAACTAAACTATAAATTAACTAAACTAAACTAAACTATAAACCTAACTATAAAGTAAACTAAACTAAACTAAACTATAAACTAGATTAAAATAAACTATACTAAACTAAACTAAACTAACTTAATCTAAACTCAACTAAAATAAACTAAACTAATTTAACCTAACCTACACTAAACTGAATTAAACTAAACTAAATTCAACTAAACTAAACTAAACTAAACTAACCTAACCTAACCTAAACTTAATTAAACTTAACTAAATTATCCTAACCTAACCTAAAGTAAACTAAAACAAACTAAACGAAACTATACTAAAATAAACTAAACTAACTTAACCTAAAGTCACCTAACATAACCTAACCGAAGTTTTCAACCATCAAAAATAAATTTTATCTTTTCCGGAGTCTTTCCGCATAATATGCTTTTCTAAGGTTATCAAACTACAAAAATGAAAGAGAACCAGTTATCTCAAATAAGAACGGAAAAAAGGTGATTCTAATGAGGTTTGCAACCATCTAAATAAATCCTTTCTTTTCGCGAATATTTCTTCATTTTATGCTTTTCTAAAGGTATCAAACTAGAATAATGAAGGAGAAATAGTTATCTCCATTAGAAACGCAAAAAAAAACAAAAACAAAAACAAATTCTTTTGGTTTCCAACCTTAGAAAATAAATTTTTTTCCTTTAGAGATTCTTTCCGCATAACATGCTTTTCTAAGGCTATCAAAGTAAAAAAATGAAAGAAAACCATTTATCGCAAATAAGAACGGAAAAAAAAGTGATTCTAATGAAGTTTCCAACCATCGAAATAAATATCTTCTATTCGCGAATCTTTCTTCATTTTATGCTTTCTAAGGCTATCAAATTAGAATAATGAAGGAGAAATAGTTAACTCTATTTGAGACGCAAAAAAAGCAGATTCTTTTGGTTTCCAACCTTCGAAAATAATTTTCTTCCTAACAAAACTAACCTAACCGAACCTCAACCAAACTAAACTAAATTAAACTATACTCAGTAAACCTAAACTAAACTAAAATAAACTAAACAAAACTAAACGAAACTAACTAAACTAAACTAAACTAAACTAAACTAACCTAACCTAACCTAACCTAACCTAAACTAAAATAAACTAAACAAACCTAACCTAACCTAACCTTACGTAAATTAAACTAAACTAAACTAAACTAAATTAACAAATCTAAACTAAACTAAATTTAACTATAAACTAAACTATAAACTAAACTTAACTATACTATAAACTAAACTATAAACTAAACTAAACTAAACTATAAACTAAACTAAGATAAACTAAACTAAACTATAAACTAAAATAAACTAAACTATAAACTAAACTAAGATAAACTTAACTAAATTAAACTAAACTAACCTAACCTAACTTAACCTAACCTAAACTAAACTAAATTAAACAAAACTAAACTAAACTAAACTAAATTGAACTATAAACTAAACTATATACTTAACTAAACCAAATAAACTACCCTAAAATATAAACTAAACTAACCTAAACTAAACATAACTATACTTAACTAAACTAATCTACCCTAACCTAAACTAAACAAAACTAAACTAAACGAAACTAAACTAAGCTAAACTAAACTAACCTAACCTAACCTTACCCAAACTGAACTAAACTAAACTTACCTAACTTAACCTAACCTAAAATAAACTAAATTAAACTAAACTAAACGAAACTAAACTATAAACTAATCTATAAACTAAACTATAAACTAAACTAAATTAAACTTAACTATCCTAAAGTAACCTAACCTAAACTAAACCTAACTAAACTAACCTAACCTAACCTAACCTAACCTAAACTAACTAAACTAAACAAAAATAAACTAAACTATAAACTAAACTAAACTAAAGTATATACTAAATTAAACTAAACAAAACTAACCTAACTTAAACTAAACTAAACTAAACTAGAAACTAAACTAAACTAAGCTAAATTAACTATAAACTAAACTATACTTAATTAAACTAACCTAAGCTAACCTCACCTAACCTAAACTAAACAAAACTAAACTAAACTAACCCAAACTAAACAAACCGACACCCAACTAAACTAAACTAAACCTAATTTAACTATAAATTAACTATAAACTAAACTTAACTAAATTATAAAATAAACTATAAACTAAATTATATGAACTAAACTAAAATAAACTAAACTAAACTAAACTAACCTATTCTAAACTAAACTTAACTAAACTTAACTAAATTAACCTAACCTAACCTAAACTAAACTAAAATAAACTAAACGAAACTAAACTAAAATAAAATAAACTAAACTAAACTTACCTAACCTAAACTAACCTAACCTAACCTAACCGAAATTTCCAACCTTCAAAAATAAATTTTTTCTTTTCGATATTCTTTCCGCATAATATGCGTTTCTAAGGTTATCAAAGAACAAAAATGAAAGAGAACCAGTTATCTCAAATAAGAACGGAAAAAAAGTGATTCTAATCAGGTTTGCAACCATCGAAATAAATCTTTTCTTTTCGGGTATCTTTCTTGATTTTACGCTTTTTTAAGGCTATCACATTAGAATAATGAAGGAGAAATGGTTAACTCCATTTGAGACGCAAAAAAAGATGATTCTTTTGGTTTCCAACCATGGAAAATAATTTTTTTCCTAACTAAACTAACCTAACTTAACCTAAATTAAACTAAATTAAATTAAACTAAACTAAACTAAACTAACCTAACCTAACGTAACCTAAACTAAAATAAACTAAAATAAACTAACCTAACATAACCTAACCTAAACTAAACTAAATTAAACTAAATTAAACTAAACTAAAAACTAATCTAAAGTATAAAGTAAACTAAACTAAACTAAACTAACCTAACCTAACCTACCCTAACCTAACCTGACCTAAACTAAAATAAACTAAACTAAACTAACTTAACCTAACATAACCTAACCTAACCTAACCTAACTTAATCTAAACTAAACTAAACTAAACTAAAGTACACTAACCTAATCAAACCTAAACTAAACTAATCTAAACTGAACTAAATTAAACTATTCTATATACTAAACTAAACTAAACTAAACTAACCTAACCTAAACTAAACCAAACTAAACTAAAGTAAACTATAAATTAAACTATAAACTAAATTAATTAACTAAACTATAAACTAAACTAAACTTAACTGAACTAAACTAAACTAAAATTAACTAACCTAACCTAACCTAACTTAACATAACATAAACTAAACTAAACTAAACTAACCTAAACTAAACATAACTAAACTTAACTAAACTAAACCACCCTAACCTAAACTAAACAAAACTAAACTAAACGAAACTAAAGTAAGCTAAACTAAACTAACCTAAACTAACCTTACCTAAACTTAACTAAACTAAACTTACCTAACTTAACCTGACCTAAAGTAAACTAAATTAAACTAAACTAAACGAAACTAAAGTATAAACTAAACTATAATCTAAATTAAACTAAACTATAAACTAAACTAAACTAAACTTTACTATCCTAAAGTAACCTAACCTAAACTAAACCTAACTCAACTAACCTAACCTAACCTAAAGTAAACTAAACTAAACTATAAACTAAACTAAACTATAAACTAAACAAACTAAAATGTATACTAAATTAAATTAAACTAAAATAACCTAACCTAACTTAAACAAAACTAAACTAAACTATAAACTAAACCAAACTAAACTAAATTAACTATAAACGAAACTAAACTTAATTAAACTAACCTAACCTAACCTCACTTAACCTAAACTAAACAAAACTAAACTAAACTAACCTACCCTAACCTAAACTAAACTAATCTAAACTAAACTAAACTAAACTATAAAATAAATTATATACTAAACTATAAAGTAAACTAAACTAAATTATAAACTAAACTAAACTAACTATCCTAACGTAACCTAACCTAACGTAAATTAAACTAAACTTACCTAACCTACACTTAACATATCTAAACTAAACTATAAACTAAACCAAACTATTAACTAAACTATAACCTAATCTAAACTAAACTAAACAAAATAACCTAACTTAGCCTATGGTAACCTAACCTAAACTAAACAAAACTAAACTAAACAAAAATAAACTATATTAAACTAAATTGAACTATAAACTTAACTATATACTTAACTAAACTAAATTAACTAAACTAAAGTATAAACTAAATTAAACTAAACTAAACTAACCTAACTAAAACATAACTAAACTTAACTAAACTAAATTAACCTAACTTAAAATAAATTAAACTAAACTAAACGAAACTAAATTAAGCTAATCTAAACTAACCTAACCTAATCTAACCTAATCTAACCTAAACTAAACTAAACTATAAATTAAATTAAGCTATAAATAAACTATAAACTAAACTATACTAAACTCAGCCATATACTAAACTAAACTAAATTAAACTACACTAAACTAACCTAACATATCCTAAGCTAACCTATACTAATGTATACTAAACTAAACTTAACTATAAACTGAACTATAAATTAACCAAACTAAACTATAAACTAAACTATAAAGTAAACTAAACTAAACTAAACTATAAACTAGTTTAAACTAAACTACACTAAACTAAACTAAACTAAGCTAATCTAAACTCAACTAAACTAAACTAAACTAACTTAACCTAAGCTAAACTAAACTGAATTAAACTAAACTAAATTCAACTAAACTAAACTAACAAAACCTAACCTAACCTAACCTAAACCAAACTAATCTAAAAAAAACTATAAACTAAACTATAAACTAAATTAATTAACTAAACTATAAACTAAACTAAACTTAATTAAACTAAACAAAACTAAACTTAACTAACCTAACCTCACCTAACCTAACCTAAACGAAACTAAACTAAACTAAACTAAACTAAATTAAACTAATCTAATCTAAACTAAACTAAACTAAATTCAACTAAATTAAACTAAACTAAAGTAAACTACACTAACCTAACCTAACCTAATCTAATCTAAAGTAAAGTAAACTAAACCAAACCAACCTAGCCTAAACTAACCTAAACTATCTAAATTAAACTAAACTGAACTATACACTAAACTATGAACTATAAACTAAACTAAACTAAACTATAAACTAAACTATAAACTAAACTAAACTAACCTACCTAACATAACCTAAACTAAACTAAACTAAAATAAACTGATTTGACATAACCTAACCTAACCTTACCTAACCTAATCTAACCTAAACTAAACTAAACTAAAGTAAACTAAATTATAAACTATACTATAAACTAATCTATAAACTAAACTAAACTAAACTATAAACGAAAAATAAACCAAACTAAAACAAACTAAAATAAACTAACTAACCTAAACTAACCTAACCTAACCTAAGATAAACTAAACTAACCTAACCTAATCTAAACTGAACTAAACTAAACTATATTCTAAACTAACTATAAAAAACTATAAACTAAAGGAAAATATAAACTAAACTAAGCTAAACTAAACTAACCTAACCTAACCTAACCTAAACTAAACTAATGTAACCTAACTTAACATAACCTAAACTAAACAAATCTGAACTAAATTAAATGTAAACTAAAACTATAAACTAAACTGAACTATAAACTAAAGTAAACTAATCTAAACTAAACTAAACTAAAATCACCTTACCCAACCTAACCTAACCTAAACTACCCTAACCTAAACTAAATTAAACTAAACTAAACCATAAACTAAACTAAACTATACTAAACAAAACTAATCTAATGTAACCTACCCTAACGTAACCTAAACTAAACCAAACTAACCTAACCTAACCTAATCTAAACTTATCTAAACTAAACTAAAATAAATAAACAAAATAAATTAAACTATACTAAACTATAAATTAAAATATAAACTAAACTAAACAAAACTATAAACTAAACTATAAACCAAAATAAACTAAACCTTAAACAAAACTAAAGTAAACTAAACTAACATAACCTAACCAAAACTAAACTAAACTAACCTTACCTAACCTAACCTAAACTAACCTAAATTAAACTAAACAAAACTAACCTAACCTAACCTAGCCTAATCTAAACTAAACTAAACTAACTTCAACTAAACTAAATTAAACTAAACTAAACTACACTAACCTAACCTTTCCTAACCTAATCTAAACTAAACTAAACTAAACTAACCTAATCCAAACTAACCTAAACTAAACTAAACTATAAACTAAACTACATACTAAATTATAAACTAAACTATAAACTAAACTAAACTAATCTAAATTACACTAACCTAACCTAACCTTAACTAAACCAAACTAAACTAACTTAACCTAACCTAACCTAAACTTACCTAATGTAATCTAAGCTAAACTAAACTAAACTAAACTAAACTATAAACTAAACTATAAACTAAACTTAATTAAACTATAAACCAAACTATAAACTAAAGTACAATAAACTAAACTATAAAATAAACTAAGTTAAACTAAACCAAACTAAACTAACCTAACCTATCCTAAACTAAACTAAAATAAAATAACCTAACATAACCGAAACTAAACTAAACTAAACGGAACTAAACCAAACTAAACTAAACTAAACTAACCTAAATTAAACTAAACTAAACTATAAACTAAACTAAACTAAACTAAATTAAGTATAAACTAAATTAACTAAACTAACCTAACCTACTCTAACCTAATTTAACCTGACCCAACCCTAATTAAACTAATCTAAACCAAACTAAACTTAACTATAAACTAAATTATAAACTAAACTATAAAGTAAACTAAACTAAACTATAAACTAAACTAAACTAAACTTAACTATCCTAAAGTAACCTAACATAAACTAAACCTAACTAAACTAACCTAACCTAACCTCACCTAACCTAAACTAAACAAAACTAAACTAACCTAACCTATCCTAACCTATTTTATCTTAATCTAACCTAAACTAAACTAGTCTAAACTAAACTAAACTAAACTATAAACTAAACTATAAATTAAATAAACTAAACTAAATTATAAACTAAACTAAACGAAACTAAATTAAGGTAAACTAAACTAACCTAACCTAACCTTACCTAAACTACACTAAACTAAACTTACCTAACTTAACGTAACCTAAAGTAAACTAAACTAAACTAAAGTAATCGAAACTAAAGTATAAACTAATTTATAAACTAAACTAAACTAAACTAAACTATAAACTTAACTAAACTAAACTAAACTAAACTAACCTAACCTAACCTAACCTAAACTAAACTAAAGTAAACTAAACTAACCTAACTTAACCTAACCTAACCTAACCAAAATTAAACTAAACTAAACTATAAAATAAACTATAAATTAAATTAAACTACACTAATCTATATACTAAACTAAACTAAACTAACCTAAATAAACCTAACCTAACCTAACCTAACCGAACCTAGCCTAACCTAACCTTACCTAAATTAAATTGAACTAACCTAATCTAACCTAACCCAAACTAAATTAATCTAAACTAACCTAACCTAATCTAACCTACCTAACCTAAACTAAACTAAACTATAAACTAAATTAAACTAAACTATAAATAAACTAAAAACTAAACTAAACTAAACTAAGCCAAAAACTGAACTAAACTAAACTACACTAAATTAACCTAACATATCCTAAGCTAACCTATACTAATGTATACTAAACTAAACTCAACTATAAACTAAACTATAAATTAACTAAACTAAACTAAACTATAAACTAAACTATAAAGTAAACTAAACTAAACTATAAAGTACATTAAACTAAACTATACTAAACTAAACTAAACTTACCTAATCTAAACTCAACTAAACTAAACTAAACTAACTTAACCTAACCTAAACTAAACTGAATTAAACTAAACTACATTCACCTAAACTAAACTAAACTAAACTAACCTAAACTAACCTAACCTAACATAACATAACCTAAATTAAACTAAACTAAATTAAACTAAACTAAACAAAACTAAACTAAACTATACTAAACTAAACTAAATTTAACTATAAACTAAACTATAAAGTAAACTTAACTAAATAATAAACTAAACTATAAACTAAATTAAATTAACTAAACTAAACTAAAATAAACTAAACTATACGAAACTAAACTATACTAAACTAACTAAACTAACCCAACCTAACGTAACCTAACCTAATATAACCGAAGTTTTCAACCTTCAAAAATAAATTTTTTCTTTTCGGGATTCTTTCCGCATAATATGCTTTTCTAAGGTTATCAAACTACAAAAATGAAAGAGAACCAGTTACCTCAAATAAGAACGGAAAAAAAGTGATTCTAATGAGGTTTGCAACCATCGAAATAAATCTTTTGTTTTCGCGAATCTTTCTTCATTTTATGCTTTTCTAAAGCTATCAAACTAGAATAATGAAGGAGAAATACTTATCTCCATTTGAAACGCAAAAAAAAAAAAAAATGTTTCTTTTGGTTTCCAACCTTAGAAAATAAGTTTTTTTTCCTTTAGAGATTCTTTCCCCACAATATGCTTTTCTAAGGCTATCAAAGTGGAAACATGAAAGAAAGCCATTTATCGCAAAAAAGAACGGAAAAAAAAGTGATTCTAATGAAGTTTCCAACCATGGAAATAAATATCTTCTATTAGCGAATCTTTCTTGATTTTATGCTTTTCTAAGGCTATCAAACTAGAATAATGAAGGAGAAATAGTTAACTCCATTTGAGACGCAAAAAAAGCAGATTCTTTTGGTTTCCAACCTTCGAAAATAATTTTCTTCCTACCAAAACTAACCTTACCTAACCTAAACCAAACTAAACCAAATTCAACTAAACTCAATAAAACTAAACTAAACTAAAATAAACTAAACTAAACTAAACGAAACTAACTAAACTAAACTAAACTAAACTAAACTAACCTTACCTAAACTGACCTAACCTAACCTAACCTAAACTAAACTAAACTAACCTAACCTAACCTAACATAACGTAAACTAAACTAAACTAAACTAAATTAACAAAACTAAACTAAACTAAACTATAAACTAAACTATAAACTAAAATGAACTAAACTAAACTAAAATAAACAAAACTAAACTAATATAACTTAAACTAACCTAACCTAACCTAACCTAAACTAAACTAAACATAATTCAAATAACCTATCCTAACCTAACCTCACGTAACATAAACTAAACTAAACTAAACTAAGCTAAGCTAAGCTAAGCTAAATTAACCTAAACGAAACTAAACTAAACTAAACTAAACCAAACCAAACTAAACTAAACTAAACAGAAACTATAAACTATACAATACTAAACAATAAATTAAACTATAAACTAATCTAAACTAAACCAACCTAACCTAACCTAAACTAAACTGATCTAAACTAACCGAACTTAACGTAAACTAATGTTAATTATACTAAACTAAACTAAATTAAACTAAACTAAACTACTCTAACCTAATCCAAACTAACCTAAACTAAACTATAAACTAAACTCTAAACTAAACTATAAACTAAACTAAACTATTAACTAAACTAAACTAAACTGATCTAAATTACACTAACCTAACCTAACCTTAACTAAACCAAAATAAACTAACTTAACCTAACCTAACCTTACCTAACGTAATCTAAGCTAAACTAAACTAAACTAAACTATAAACTAAACTATAAACTAAATTTAATGAAACTATAAACTAAACTATAAACTAAACTAAAATAAACTAAACTATAAACTAAATTAACCTAAACTAAACTAAACTAACCTAACATAACCTAAACTAAACTAAAATAAACTAACCTAACATAACCTAAACTAAACTAAACTAAACGAAACTTAACGAAAGTAAACTAAACTAACCTAACCTAAATTAAAATAAACTAATCTATAAACTAAACTCAACTAAACTAAATTAAGTATAAACTAAATTAACTAAACTAACCTAACCTGACCTAACCTAAACTAAACAAAACTAAACTAACCTAACCTACCCTAACCTAACTGAACCTGACCCAACCCTAATTAAACTAATCTAAATAAAAAATAAACTAAACTATAAACTAAATTGTAAACTAAACTATAAAGTAAACTAAACTAAACTATAAACTAAACTAAACTAAACTTAACTATCCTAAAGTAACCTAACCTAAATTAAACCTAACTAAACTAAGCTAACCTAACATCACCTAACCTAAACTAAACAAAACAAAACTAACCTAACCTATCCTAACCTAACTTAACCTAATCTAACCTAAACTAAACTAATCTAAACTAAACTAAACTAAACTATAAACTATTCTATAAACTAAACTAAACTAAACTAAACTATCCTAACGTAACCTAACCTAACCTAAATTAAACTAAACTTACCTAACCTACAATAAACTAAACTAAACTAAACTATAAAATAAACCAAACTATTAACTAATCTATAAACTAATGTAAACTAAACTAAACAAAACAACCTAACCTAACCTATGGTAACCTAATCTAAACTAAACAAAACAAAATTAACCTAACCTAACTTAACCTAATCTAACCTAAAATGAACTAATCTAAACTAAACTAAGCTAAACTAAACTATACTAAACTAAACTAACCTAACCTAACCTACCCTAACGTAACCTAACCTAACGTAAACTAACCTAACCTAACCTACCCTAACGTAACCTAACCTAACGTAAACTAAAATAAACTAACCTAACCTAACCTAACCTAACCTAAACTAAACTAAACTAAATTAACCTAAACTAAACAAAACTACACTAAACTAAACTAAACTAAACTAAATTTAACAGTAAATTAACTATAAACTAAACTCAACTAAATTATAAACTAAACTATAAACTAAATTATATTCGCTAAACTAAAAGAAACTAAACTGAACTAAACTAAACTAAACTAACCTAACCTAAACTTAACTAAACTTAACTAAATTAACCTAACCTAAACTAAACTAAAATAAACTAAACGAAAATAAACTAAACTAAACTAAACTTACCTAACATAACCTAACCTGACCTAACCTAACCGAAAATTCCAACCTTCAAAAATAAATTTTTTCCTATCGATATTCTTTCCGCATAATATGCTTTTCTAAGGCTATCAAACAACAAAAATGAAAGAGAACCAGTTATCTCAAATAAGAACGGAAAAAAATGATTCTAATGACGATTGCAACCATCGAAATAAATCTTGATTTTATGCTTTTCTAAGGCTATCAAATTCGAATAATGAAGGAGAAATGGTTAACTCCATTTTAGACGCAAAAAAAGAAGATTCTTTTGGTTTTCAACCATCGAAAATAATTTTTTTCCTAACTAAACTAACCTAACCTAACCTAAACTAAATTAACCTAAACTATAAACTAAACTAAACTAAACTATAAACTAAACTAAACTAAACCTTACTATCCTAAAGTAACTTAACCTAAACTAAACCTAACTAAACTAACCTAAACTAAATTAAACTACACTAAACTAAACTAAACCTACCTAATCTAAACTAAACTAAACTAAACTACACCATCTTAAAATGACCTAAACTAAACTGAATTAAACTCAACTAAATTCAAGTAAAGTAAACTAAACTAAACTAACCTAACCTAACGTAACCTAACCTAACATAACCTAAACTAAACTAAACTAAACTAAACTAAACAAAACTAAACTAAACTAAACAAAACTAAACTAAACTAAACCAAACTAAACTAAATTTAACTATAAACTAAACTTAACTAAATAATAAACTAAACTATAAACTAAATTAAATTAACTAAACTAAACTATAAACTAAACTAAAATAAAATAAACTAAACTAATCTAAAATAACCTAACCTAACCTAAACTTAACTAAACTTAACCAAATTATCCTAACATAACCTAAACTAAACGAAACCAAACTAAACGAAACTAAACTATACTAAACTAAACTAAACGAAACTAACTAAACTAAACTAACTTAACCTAACCTAACCTAACATATCCTAAGCAAATCAAAATTAAATAAAACTAAATTAAATCAAACTAAACTAACCTAAACTAACCTAACCTAACCTAAACTAGACTAAACTAAATGAAACTAAACTAAACTATACTAACCTAACCTAACGTAATCTCAACTAAAATAAACTAAAATAAACTAACCTAACATAACCTAACCTAAACTAAACTAAATTAAACTAAATTAAACTAAACTAAACTATAAGCTAAACTAAAAACTAAACTAAACTAATCTAAAAACTAATCTAAAGTATATACTAAACTGAACTAAACTAAACTAACCTAACCAAACCTAACCTGACTTATACTAAACTAAACTAAACTAAACTAAATTAACCTTACATAACCTAACCTAACCTAACCTATCTTAACCTAAACTAAACTAAACTAAACTAAAGTACACTAACCTAATCAAACCTAAACTAAACTAATCTAAACTGAACTAAATTAAACTATTCTATAAACTAAACTAAACTAAACTAACCTAACCTAACCTAAACTAAACCAAACTAAACTAAAATAAACTATAAACTAAACTATAAACTAAACTAAACTAAACTATAAACTAATCTATAAACTAAATTAATTAACTAAACTATAAACTAAACTAAACTGAACTAACCTAACCTAACCTAACCTAACTTAACTTAAAATAAACTAAACTAAACTAAACTAACCTAACCTAACCTAACTAACCTAAACGAAACTAAACTAAACTAAAGTAAACTAATCTAAACCAAACTAAACTAATCTAAACTAAATTCAACTTAATTAAACTAAACTAAACTAAACTGCACTAAGCTAACCTAACCTAATCTAATCTAAACTAAACTAAACTGAACTATAAACTAAACTATAAATTAAACTAAACTATAAACTAAACTAAACTAAACTAAACTAAACAAAACTAAACTAAACTAAACAAAACTAAACTAAACTAAAATAACCTAACCTAACCTAAACTGAACTAAAGTTAACCAAATTATCCTAACCTAACCTAAACTAAAAGAAACCAAACTAAACGAAACTAAACTATACTAAACTAAACTAAACTAAACTAACCTAACCTAACCGAAGTTTTCAACCTTCAAAAATAAATTTTTTCTTTTAGGGATTATTTCCGCATAATATGGTTTTCTAAGGCTATCAAAGAAGAAAAATGAAAGAAAACCATTTATCGCAAATAAGAACGGAAAAAAAAAGAGATTCTAATGAAGTTTTCAACCGTCGAAATAAATATATTCTATTCGCGAATCTTTCTAGATTTTATGCTTTTCTAAGGCTATCAAATTAGAATAATGAAGGAGAAATACTTAACTCCATTTGAGAGGCAAAAAAAGCAGATTCCTTTGGGTTCCAACCTTCGAAAATAATTTTCTTCCTAACAAAACTAATCTAACCTAACCTAAACCAAACTAAACTAAATTCTAAACTCACTAAAACTAAACTAAACTAAAATAAACTAAACGAAACTAAACGAAACTAACTAAACTAAACTAAACAAAACTAAACTAACCTTACCTAACCTAACCTAACCTAACCTAAACTAAACTAAACTAAACTAACCTAAACTAAATTAACAAATCTAAACTAAACTAAACTATAAACTAAACTATAAACTAAACTTAACTATACTATAAACTAAACTATAAACTAAAATAAACTATACTATAAACAAATGTAAGTAAACTAAACTAACCTAACAATACCTAATCTAACCTAAATTAAACTAAACTAACCTTAGCTAACCTAACCTAAACTAACCAAAACTAAAATAAACAAAACTAACCTAACCTAACCTAAACTAAAATAAACTAAACAAAACTAAACTAAACTAAACTAAATTGAACTATAAACTAAACTATATACTTAACTAAACCAAATTAACTACACTAAAATATAAACTAAACTAACATAAACTAAACTAAACTAAACTAACCTAAACTAAACATAAGTAAACTTAACTAAACTAATCTACAATAACCTAAACTAAACAAAACTAAACGAAACGAAAATTAACTAAGCTAAACTAAACTAACCTAACTATAACCTTACCTAAACTAAAATAAACTAAACTTACCTAACTTAACCTAACCTAAAGTAAACTAAATTAAACTAAACTAAGCGAAACTAAACTATAAGCTAAACTAAATTAAACTTAACTATCCTAAAGTAACCTAACCTAAACTAAACCTAACTAAACTAACCTAACTTAACCTAACCTAAACTAAACTAAACTAAAATAAAGTAAACTATAAACTATTAACTAAACTAAACTAAAGTATATACTAAATTAAACTAAACTAAACTAACCTAACCTAACTTAAACTAAACTAAACTAAACTAGAAACTAAACTAAACTAAACTAAATTAACTATAAACTAAACTATACTTAATTAAACTAACCTAACGTAGCCTCACCTAACCTAAACTAAACAAAACTAAACTAAACTAACCTAAACTAAACAAAACTACACCGAACTAAACTAAACTAAAATTTATTTAACTATAAATTAACTATAAACTAAACTTAACTAAATTATAAAATAAACTATAAACTAAATTATATGAACTAAACTAAAATAAAATAAACTAAACTTAACTAAACTTAACTAAATTAACCTAACCTAAACTAAACTAAAATAAACTAAACGAAACTAAACTAAACTTACCTAACCTAAACTAACCTAACCTAACCGAAATTTCCAACCTTCAAAAATAAATTTTTTCTTTTCCATATTCTTTCCGCATAATGTGCGTTTCTAAAGTTATCAAACAACAAAAATGAAAGAGAACCAGTTATCTCAAATAAGAACGGAAAAATGTGATTCTAATGAGGTTTGCAACCAACGAAATAAATCTTTTCTTTTCGGGAATCTTTCTTGATTTTATGCTTTTCTAAGGCTATCAAATTAGAATAATGAAGGAGAAATGGTCAACTCCATTTGAGACGCAAAAAAAGAAGATTCTTTTGGTTTCCAACCATGGAAAATAATTTTTTCCTAACTAAACTAACCTAACTTAACCTAAATTAAACTAAACTAAATTAAACTAAACTAAACTAAACTAACCTAACCTAACCTAACGTAACCTAAACTAAAATAAACTAAAATAAACTAACCTAACATAACCTAACCTAAACTAAACTAAATTAAACTAAATTAAACTAAACTAAAAACTAATCTAAAGTATAAAGTAAACTAAACTAAACTAAACTAACCTAACCTAACCTACCCTAACCTAACCTGACCTAAACTAAAATAAACTAAACTAAACTAACTTAACCTAACATAACCTAACCTAACCTAACCTAACTTAATCTAAACTAAACTAAACTAAACTAAACTAAAGTACACTAACCTAATCAAACCTAAACTAAACTAATCTAAACTGAACTAAATTAAACTATTCTATATACTAAACTAAACTAAACTAAACTAACCTAACCTAAACTAAACCAAACTAAACTAAAGTAAACTATAAATTAAACTATAAACTAAATTAATTTACTAAACTATAAACTAAACTAAACTTAACTGAACTAAACTAAACTAAAATTAACTAACCTAACCTAACCTAACTTAACTTAACATAAACTAAACTAAACTAAACTAACCTAAACTAAACATTACTAAACTTAACTAAACTAAACCACCCTAACCTAAACTAAACAAAACTAAACTAAACGAAACTAAAGTAAGCTAAACTAAACTAACCTAAACTAACCTTACCTAAACTTAACTAAACTAAACTTACCTAACTTAACCTGACCTAAAGTAAACTAAATTAAACTAAACTAAACGAAACTAAAGTATAAACTAAACTATAATCTAAATTAAACTAAACTATAAACTAAACTAAACTAAACTTTACTATCCTAAAGTAACCTAACCTAAACTAAACCTAACTCAACTAACCTAACCTAACCTAAAGTAAACTAAACTAAACTATAAACTAAACTAAACTATAAACTAAACTAAACTAAAATGTATACTAAATTAAATTAAACTAAAATAACCTAACCTAACTTAAACAAAACTAAACTAAACTATAAACTAAACCAAACTAAACTAAATTAACTATAAAAGAAACTAAACTTAATTAAACTAACCTAACCTAACCTCACTTACTCTAAACTAAACAAAACTAAACTAAACTAACCTACCCTAACCTAAACTAAACAAATCTAAACTAAACTAAAATAAACTATAAAATAAATTATATACTAAACTATAAAGTAAACTAAACTAAATTATAAACTAAACTAAACTAACTATCCTAACGTAACCTAACCTAACGTAAATTAAACTAAACTTACCTAACCTACACTTAACATATCTAAACTAAACTATAAACTAAACCAAACTATTAACTAAACTATAACCTAATCTAAACTAAACTAAACAAAATAACCTAACTTAGCCCATGGTAACCTAACCTAAACTAAACAAAACTAAACTAAACAAAAATAAACTATATTAAACTAAATTGAACTATAAACTTAACTATATACTTAACTAAACTAAATTAACTAAACTAAAGTATAAACTAAATTAAACTAAACTAAACTAACCTAACTAAAACATAACTAAACTTAACTAAACTAATTTAACCTAACTTAAAATAAATTAAACTAAACTAAACGAAACTAAATTAAGCTAATCTAAACTAACCTAACCTAATCTAACCTCATCTAACCTAAACTAAACTAAACTATAAATTAAATTAAACTATAAATAAACTATAAACTAAACTATACTAAACTCAGCCATATACTAAACTAAACTAAATTAAACTACACTAAACTAACCTAACATATCCTAAGCTAACCTATACTAATGTATACTAAACTAAACTTAACTATAAACTGAACTATAAATTAACCAAACTAAACTATAAACTAAACTATAAAGTAAACTAAACTAAACTAAACTATAAACTAGTTTAAACTAAACTACACTAAACTAAACTAAACTAAGCTAATCTAAACTCAACTAAACTAAACTAAACTAACTTAACCTAAGCTAAACTAAACTGAATTAAACTAAACTAAATTCAACTAAACTAAACTAACAAAACCTAACCTAACCTAACCTAAACCAAACTAAACTAAAATAAACTATAAACTAAACTATAAACTAAACTAAACTATAAACTAAACTATAAACTAAATTAATTAACTAAACTATAAACTAAACTAAACTTAACTAAACTAAACAAAACTAAACTTAACTAACCTAACCTCACCTAACCTAACCTAAACGAGACTAAACTAAACTAAACTAAACTAAATTAAACTAATCTAATCTAAACTAAACTAAACTAAATTCAACTAAATTAAACTAAACTAAAGTAAACTACACTAACCTAACCTAACCTAATCTAATCTAAAGTAAAGTAAACTAAACCAAACCAACCTAGCCTAAACTAACCTAAACTATCTAAATTAAACTAAACTGAACTATACACTAAACTATGAACTATAAACTAAACTAAACTAAACTATAAACTAAACTATAAACTAAACTAAACTAACCTACCTAACATAACCTAAACTAAACTAAAATAAACTGATTTGACATAACCTAACCTAACCTTACCTAACCTAATCTAACCTAAAATAAAGTAAACTAAATTATAAACTATACTATAAACTAATCTATAAACTAAACTAAACTAAACTATAAACGAAAAATAAACCAAACTAAAACAAACTAAAATAAACTAACTAACCTAAACTAACCTAACCTAACCTAAGATAAACTAAACTAACCTAACCTAATCTAAACTGAACTAAACTAAACTATATTCTAAACTAACTATAAAAAACTATAAATTAAAGGAAAATATAAACTAAACTAAGCTAAACTAAACTAACCTAACCTAACCTAAACTAAACTAATGTAACCTAACTTAACATAACCTAAACTAAACAAATCTGAACTAAACTAAATGTAAACTAAAACTATAAACTAAACTGAACTATAAACTAAAGTAAACTAATCTAAACTAAACTAAACTAAAATCACCTTACCCAACCTAACCTAACCTAAACTACCCTAACCTAAACTAAATTAAACTAAACTAAACCATAAACTAAACTAAACTATACTAAACAAAACTAATCTAATGTAACCTACCCTAACGTAACCTAAACTAAACCAAACTAACCTAACCTAACCTAATCTAAACTTATCTAAACTAAACTAAACAAAATAAACAAAATAAATTAAACTATACTAAACTATAAATTAAACTATAAACTAAACTAAACAAAACTATAAACTAAACTATAAACCAAAATAAACTAAACCTTAAACAAAACTAAAGTAAACTAAACTAACATAACCTAACCAAAACTAAACTAAACTAACCTTACCTAACCTAACCTAAACTAACCTAAATTAAACTAAACAAAACTAACCTAACCTAACCTAGCCTAATCTAAACTAAACTAAACTAACTTCAACTAAACTAAATTAAACTAAACTAAACTACACTAACCTAACCTTTCCTAACCTAATCTAAACTAAACTAAACTAAACTAACCTAATCCAAACTAACCTAAACTAAACTAAACTATAAACTAAACTACATACTAAACTATAATCTAAACTATAAACTAAACTAAACTAAACTAAACTAATCTAAATTACACTAACCTAACCTAACCTTAACTAAACCAAACTAAACTAACTTAACCTAACCTAACCTAAACTTACCTAATGTAATCTAAGCTAAACTAAACTAAACTAAACTAAACTATAAACTAAACTTAATTAAACTATAAACCAAACTATAAACTAAAGTACAATAAACTAAACTATAAACTAACCTAAACTAAACTAGTCTAAACTAAACTAAACTAAACTATAAACTAAACTATAAATTAAATAAACTAAACTAAATTATAAACTAAACTAAACGAAACTAAATTAAGGTAAACTAAACTAACCTAACCTAACCTTACCTAAACTACACTAAACTAAACTTACCTAACTTAACGTAACCTAAAGTAAACTAAACTAAACTAAAGTAATCGAAACTAAAGTATAAACTAATTTATAAACTAAACTAAACTAAACTAAACTATAAACTTAACTAAACTAAACTAAACTAAACTAACCTAACCTAACCTAACCTAAACTAAACTAAAGTAAACTAAACTAACCTAACTTAACCTAACCTAACCTAACCAAAACTAAACTAAAATAAACTATAAAATAAACTATAAATTAAATTAAACTACACTAATCTATATACTAAACTAAACTAAACTAACCTAAATAAACCTAACCTAACCTAACCTAACCGAACCTAGCCTAACCTAACCTTACCTAAATTAAATTGAACTAACCTAATCTAACCTAACCCAAACTAAATTAATCTAAACTAACCTAAACTAATCTAACCTACCTAACCTAAACTAAACTAAACTATAAACTAAATTAAACTAAACTATAAATAAACTAAAAACTAAACTAAACTAAACTAAGCCAAAAACTGAACTAAACTAAACTACACTAAATTAACCTAACATATCCTAAGCTAACCTATACTAATGTATACTAATCTAAACTCAACTATAAACTAAACTATAAATTAACTAAACTAAACTAAACTATAAACTAAACTATAAAGTAAACTAAACTAAACTATAAAGTACATTAAACTAAACTATACTAAACTAAACTAAACTTACCTAATCTAAACTCAACTAAACTAAACTAAACTAACTTAACCTAACCTAAACTAAACTGAATTAAACTAAACTACATTCACCTAAACTAAACTAAACTAAACTAACCTAAACTAACCTAACCTAACATAACATAACCTAAATTAAACTAAACTAAATTAAACTAAACTAAACAAAACTAAACTAAACTATACTAAACTAAACTAAATTTAACTATAAACTAAACTATAAAGTAAACTTAACTAAATAATAAACTAAACTATAAACTAAATTAAATTAACTAAACTAAACTAAAATAAACTAAACTATACGAAACTAAACTATACTAAACTAACTAAACTAACCCAACCTAACGTAACCTAACCTAATATAACCGAGGTTTTCAACCTTCAAAAATAAATTTTTTCTTTTCGGGATTCTTTCCGCATAATATGCTTTTCTAAGGTTATCAAACTACAAAAATGAAAGAGAACCAGTTACCTCAAATAAGAACGGAAAAAAAGTGATTCTAATGAGGTTTGCAACCATCGAAATAAATCTTTTGTTTTCGCGAATCTTTCTTCATTTTATGCTTTTCTAAAGCTATCAAACTAGAATAATGAAGGAGAAATACTTATCTCCATTTGAAACGCAAAAAAAAAAAAAAAATGTTTCTTTTGGTTTCCAACCTTAGAAAATAAGTTTTTTTTCCTTTAGAGATTCTTTCCCCACAATATGCTTTTCTAAGGCTATCAAAGTGGAAACATGAAAGAAAGCCATTTATCGCAAAAAAGAACGGAAAAAAAAGTGATTCTAATGAAGTTTCCAACCATGGAAATAAATATATTCTATTAGCGAATCTTTCTTGATTTTATGCTTTTCTAAGGCTATCAAACTAGAATAATGAAGGAGAAATAGTTAACTCTATTTGAGACGCAAAAAAAGCAGATTCTTTTGGTTTCCAACCTTCGAAAATAATTTTCTTCCTACCAAAACTAACCTTACCTAACCTAAACCAAACTAAACCAAATTCAACTAAACTCAATAAAGCTAAACTAAACTAAAATAAACTAAACTAAACTAAACGAAACTAACTAAACTAAACTAAACTAAACTAAACTAACCTTACCTAAACTGACCTAACCTAACCTAACCTAAACTAAACTAAACTAACCTAACGTAACCTAACATAACGTAAACTAAACTAAACTAAACTAAATTAACAAAACTAAACTAAACTAAACTATAAACTAAACTATAAACTAAAATGAACTAAACTAAACTATAAACTAAACTAAAATAAACAAAACTAAACTAATATAACTTAAACTAACCTAACCTAACCTAACCTAAACTAAACTAAACATAATTCAAATAACCTATCCTAACCTAACCTCACGTAACATAAACTAAACTAAACTAAACTAAGCTAAGCTAAGCTAAGCTAAGCTAAATTAACCTAAACGAAACTAAACTAAACTAAACTAAACCAAACCAAACTAAACTAAACTAAACAGAAACTATAAACTATACAATACTAAACAATAAATTAAACTATAAACTAATCTAAACTAAACCAACCTAACCTAACCTAAACTAAACTGATCTAAACTAACCGAACCTAACGTAAACTAATGTTAATTATACTAAACTAAACTAAATTAAACTAAACTAAACTACTCTAACCTAATCCAAACTAACCTAAACTAAACTATAAACTAAACTCTAAACTAAACTATAACCTAAACTAAACTATTAACTAAACTAAACTAAACTGATCTAAATTACACTAACCTAACCTAACCTTAACTAAACCAAAATAAACTAACTTAACCTAACCTAACCTAACCTTACCTAACGTAATCTAAGCTAAACTAAACTAAACTAAACTATAAACTAAACTATAAACTAAATTTAATTAAACTATAAACTAAACTATAAACTAAACTAAAATAAACTAAACTATAAACTAAATTAACCTAACATAACCTAAACTAAACTAAAATAAACTAACCTAACATAACCTAAACTAAACTAAACTAAACGAAACTTAACGAAAGTAAACTAAACTAACCTAACCTAAATTAAAATAAACTAAACTATAAACTAAACTCAACTAAACTAAATTAACTATAAACTAAATTAACTAAACTAACCTAACCTGACCTAACCTAAACTAAACAAAACTAAACTAACCTAACCTACCCTAACCTAACTGAACCTGACCCAACCCTAATTAAACTAATCTAAATAAAAAATAAACTAAACTATAAACTAAATTGTAAACTAAACTATAAAGTAAACTAAACTAAACTATAAACTAAACTAAACTAAACTTAACTATCCTAAAGTAACCTAACCTAAATTAAACCTAACTAAACTAAGCTAACCTAACATCACCTAACCTAAACTAAACAAAACTAAACTAACCTAACCTATCCTAACCTAACTTAACCTAATCTAACCTAAACTAAACTAATCTAAACTAAACTAAACTAAATTACAAACTATTCTATAAACTAAACTAAACTAAACTATCCTAACGTAACCTAACCTAACCTAAATTAAACTAAACTTACCTAACCTACAATAAACTAAACTAAACTAAACTATAAAATAAACCAAACTATTAACTAATCTATAAACTAATCTAAACTAAACTAAACAAAACAACCTAACCTAACCTATGGTAACCTAATCTAAACTAAACAAAACAAAATTAACCTAACCTAACTTAACCTAATCTAGCCTAAAATAAACTAATCTAAACTAAACTAAGCTAAACTAAACTAAACTAAACTAAACTAACCTAACCTAACCTACCCTAACGTAACCTAACCTAACGTAAACTAAAATAAACTAACCTAACCTAACCTAACCTAAACTAAAATAAACTGAAGTATAAACTAAACTATAACCTAAATTAAAGTAAACTATAAACCAAAATAAACTAAACTAACCTTACCTAACCTAACCTAACCTAAACTAAACTAAACTAACCTAACTTAACCTAACCTAACCTAACCTAAACTAAACTAAACTAAAGTAACCTAAACTAAACAAAACTACACTAAACTAAACTAAACTAAACTAAATTTAACAGTAAATTAACTATAAACTAAACTCAACTAAATTATAAACTAAACTATAAACTAAATTATATTCGCTAAACTAAAAGAAACTAAACTGAACTAAACTAAACTAAACTAACCTAACCTAAACTTAACTAAACTTAACTAAATTAACCTAACCTAACCTAAACTAAACTAAAATAAACTAAACGAAAATAAACTAAACTAAACTAAACTTACCTAACATAACCTAACCTAACCTAACCTAACCGAAAATTCCAACCTTCAAAAATAAATTTTTTCCTATCGATATTCTTTCCGCATAATATGCTTTTCTAAGGCTATCAAACAACAAAAATGAAAGAGAACCAGTTATCTCAAATAAGAACGGAAAATAATGATTCTAATGACGATTGCAACCATCGAAATAAATCTTGATTTTATGCTTTTCTAAGGCTATCAAATTCGAATAATGAAGGAGAAATGGTTAACTCCATTTTAGACGCAAAAAAAGAAGATTCTTTTGGTTTTCAACCATCGAAAATAATTTTTTTCCTAACTAAACTAACCTAACCTAACCTAAATTAAACTAAACTAAACGAAACTAACTAAACTAAACTAACTTAACCTAATCTAACCTAACATAACCTAACCTAAACTAAATAAAACTAAATTAAACCAAACTAAACTAACCTAACCTAACCTAACTTAAACTAAACTAAACTAAACTAAACTTAACTAACCTAACCTAACCTAACCTAAACTAAACTAAACTAAACTAAACTAACCCAACCTAACCTAACCTAACCTAAACTAAAATAAACTAAAATAAACTAACCTAACCTAAACTAACCTAAACTAAACTAAATTAAACTAAATTAAACTAAACTAAACTAAACTATTAGCTAAACTATAAACTAAACTAAACATAACTAAACTAACCTAACCTAACCTAAAATGACCTAAACTAAACTAAACTAAACCAAACTAAACTAATCTAAACTAAATTAATTAAACTATTCTATTAACTAAACTAAACTAAAATAAACTAACCTAACCTAGCCTAACCTAAACTAAACCAAACTAAACTAAAATAAACTATAAACTAAACTATAAACTAAACTATTAACTACATTAATTAACTAAACTATAAACTAAACTAAACTTAACTAAACTAAACTAAACTAAACTTAATTAACCTAACCTAACCTATTTTAACTTAACTTAACATAAACTAAACTAAACTAAGCTAACCTAACCTAACCTAAACGAAACTAAAGTAAACTAAACTAAACTAATCTAAACCAAACTAAACTAAAATAAACTAAACTAAATTCAACTAAATTCAAGTAAACTAAACTAAACTACACTAACCTAACGTAACCTAATCTAATCTAAACTAAACTAAACTACACTAAACCAAACTAACCTATTCCTAACTAACCTAAACTATCTAAACTAAACTGAACTATAAACTAAACTATAAATTAAACTAAACTATAAACTAAAATAAACTAAACTATGAACTAAACTATAAACTAAACTAACCTAACCTAACCAAACATAACCTAACTAAACTAAACTAAACTAAAATAAACTACTTTAACATAACCTAACCTAAAATAACCTTACATAAACTAATCTAACCTAAACTAAATTAAAGTAAACTAAATTATAAATTATACTATAAACTAATCTATAAACTAAACTAAACTATAAACAAAAATAAACTAAAATAAAATAAACTAAACTAAACTAACTAACCTAAACTAACCTAAACTTACCTAACCTAAGCTAAACTAATTTAACTTAACCTAACCTAAACTAAACTAAACTAAACTAAACTGTATTCTAAACTAACTATAAAAATCTATACACTAAAGGAAATTATAAACTAAACTAAACTAAACTAACCTATCCTAACCTAACCTAAACTAAACTAATCTAACCTAACCTAACCTACCGTAAACTAAACTAATGTAAACTAAACTAAACTAAAATTACCTTACCCACCTAACCTAACCTAAACTAAACTACACTAAACTAACCTAACCTAACCTAACCTAAACTAACCTAACATAAACTAAATTAAACTAAATTAAATTAACTAAACTAAACCATAAACTAAACTAAACTAAACTAAACTAATCTAATCTAATATAACCTACACTAACGTAACCTAAACTAAACCAAACTAACCTAACCTAACCTAACCTAATCTAAACTTATCTAAACTAAACTAAACTATACTAAACTATAAACTAAAGCAAACAAAACTATAAACTAAACAATAAACTAAATTAAACTAAACTGAACTAAACTAACCTAACCTAAACATAACTAAACTTAACTAAACTAATCTAACCTGACCTAAACTAAACTAAACTAAACGAAAATAAATTAAGCTAAACTAAATTAACCCAACCTAACCTTACCTAAACCAAACTAAACTAATCTTACCTAACTTAACCTAACCTAAAGTAAATAAACTAAACTAAACTAAACGAAACTAAACTATAAACTGAACTATAAACTAATTAAACTAAACTAAATTAAACTATAAACTTAACTAAACTAAACTAAACTAACCTAACATAACCTAACCGAACCTAAACTAAACTAAACTAAATTAAATTGAACTATAAACTAAATTATATACTTAACTAAACCAAATTAACTACACTAAAATATAAACTAAACTAACCTAAACTAAACATAACTAAACTTAACTAAACTAATGAACCCTACCTAAACTAAACAAAACTAAACTAAACGAAACTAAACTAAGCTAAACTAAACTAACCTAACCTAACCTTACCTAAACTAAACTGAACTAAACTTACCTAACTTAACCTAACCTAAAGTAAACTAAATTAAACTAAACTAAACGAAACTAAACTATAAACTAAATCATAAACTAAACTAAACTAAACTAAATTAAACTTAACTATCCTAAAGTAACCTAACCTAAACTAAACCTAACTAAACTAAACTAACCTAACCTAAACTAAACTAAACTAAACTAAGATAAACTAAACTATAAACTAAACTAAAATATAAACTAAACTAAACTAAAGTATATACTAAATTAAACTAAACTAAACTAACATAACCTAACCTAAACTAAACTAAACTAGAAACTAAACTAAACTAAGCTAAACTAACTTAATCTAACCTAACCTAACCTAAACTAAACTAAACTAACTTTTCTAACCTAAAATAAACTAAACTAAACTAAACTATAAACTAAACTATAAACTAAACATAAGTACACTATAAACTAAACATAAATAAACTAAACTATGAACTAAACTAAGCTAAACTAAACTAAACTAAACTAACCTAACCTAAAATAAACTAAAATAAACTAACCTAACATAACCTAAACTAAACTAAACTAAACGAAACTAAACTAATCTAAACTAACATAACCTAACTTCAACTAAACTAAACTAAACTATAAACTAAACTAAATTAAATTAACTACAAAACTAAACTAAACTATACTAACCTAAACTAAACAAAACTAAACTAACCTAACTTACCCTAACCTTATTTTAACTTAACCTAAACTAAACTGATCTAAACTAAACTAAAATAAACTATAAACTAAATTATAAAGTAAACTATAGAGTAAACTAAACTAAACTATAAACTAAACTAAACTAATCTAAACTAAACTATCCTAACGTAACCTAACCTAACCTAAACTAAACCTAGCTAAATTAACCTAACCTAACGTAAACTAAACTAAACTAAACTAAAATCTAAACTAAACTATAAACTAAACTAAACTATAAACTAAACAAAACTAAAATATATATTAAACTAAATTAAACTAAACTAAACTAACCTAACCTAACCTAACTTAAATTAAACTAAACTAACCTAACATAGCCTAACCTAAACTGAACTGAACTAAACTAAACTATAAACTAAACTAAACTATTATCTAAACTATAAACTAAACTAAACTAAACTAAACAAAATAACATAACCTAACCTAACGTAACCTAACCTATACTAAACAAAATAAACTAACCTAACCTAACTAACTTAAACTAACCTAACCTAAACTAAACTAATCTAAACTAAACTAAGATAAACTAAACTAAACTAAACTAAACTATAAACTAAACTATAAACTAAATGAAACAAAACTATAAACTAAGCTATAAATTAAAGTACACTAAACTAAACTAAACTATAAACTAAAGTAAACTAAACTAAACTAACCTAACCAAACCTAATCTAACCTAACATAACCTAACTCAACTTAAACTAACCTAACATAACCTAACCTAACCTAAACTAAACTAAAATAAACTAAGCTAAGCTAACCTAGCCTAACCTAACCTTATCTAACCTATCCTAAACTAAACTAAACTAAACTATAAACTAAACTATAAATTAACTAAACTAAATTAAACTATAAACTAAACTAAACTACACTATAAACTAGACTAAACTAAATTAAACTAAAATAAACTAAACTAACCTAACCAAACTAACCTACCCTAACCTAACCTAATCTTTCCTAAACTAACCTAACCTAACCTAAGCTAACCGAAACTAAACTAAACTAAAATAATCTCAACTAAACTAAACTAATATAACCTAACCTAACAAATCCTAAACTAAACAAACCTAACCTAACCTAAACTAAAATAAACTAAACTAAACTAACCTTACCTAACCTAACCTAACATAACCTAAACTAAAATAAACTAAACTAACCTAACATAACATAACCTAATGTAAACTAAAATAAACTAAACTATACTAAACTAAACAAAACTAAACTAAACTAAACTGTAAACTAAACTTTAAACTAAACCTTAAACTAAACTTAACTAAACTATAAACTAAACTATAAAATAAACTATAAACTAAACTAAGATAAACTAGACTAAACTAAACTAAACTAACCTAACCTAACCTAAACTAAACTAAACTAACCTAACCTAACCTAAAACAAACTAAAGTAAACGAATAAAAACTAAACTAAACTAAACTAACCTAAACTAACCTAAACTAAACTAACCTAACATAACTTAACCTAAACTTAATTAAATTAAACTAAATAAACTAAACTAAATTAACTATAAACTAAACTAAACTAACATAACCTAACCCAACCTAAACTAAACTAAACTATAAACTATACTATAAAATAATCTATAAACTAAACTAAACTAAACTATAAACTAAAATAAACTAAACCAAATTAAACTAAATTAAACTAACTAACCTAATCTAAGCTAAAGTAAATTAACCTAACCTAACCTAATCTAAACTAAACTATATTCCAAAATTAACTATTAAAAAAACTATAAACTTAAGTAAACTATAAACTAAACTAAACTAAACTTATCTAACCTAACATTACCTAACCTAAACTAAAGTAGTCTAACCTAACCCAACCTAACCTAACCAAAACTAAACTAAACTAAACTAAATTGTAAACTAAACTATAAACTAAACTATCCTATCAACTAAACTAAACTAATCTAAACTAAAATAAACCAAAATCACCTTACCCAACCTAACCTAACCGAACCTAACCTACACTAAACTAAACTAAACTAACCTAACCTAACCTAACCTGAACTAACCTAACACAAACTAATTTAAACTAAACCAAATTAAACTAAACTAAACGAAACGAAACTAAACTAAACTATAAACTAAATTAAACTAAACTATAAACCTAACTATAAACTAAACTAAACTAAACTATAAACTAAACTGAAATAAACAATACTAAACTAATATAACCTAACCTAACCTATCCTAACCTAACCTAACCTAAACTAAACTAAACTAAACTAACCTAACCTAACCTAACTTAACTTAACTTAACTAAACTAAACTTAACGCACCTAACCTATCCTAACCTAACGTAACATAAACTAAACTAAACTAAACTAAGCTAAGCTAAGCTAATCTAACATAACCTAAACGAAACTAAACTAAAGTAAAATAAACTAAACTAAACTAAACCAAACAAAACTAAACTAAACTATAAACTAAAGTTGTTTAAACTAAACTAATCTATAAACAAAACTCTAAACTAATCTAACTTAACCTAACCTAAACCAAACTAAACTAAACTAACCGAACCTAACCTAAACTAATCTTAACTAAAATAAACTAAACTAAATTAAACTAAACTACACTACACTAACCTAATCATTCATAACCTAATCTAAACTAAACTAAACTAAATTAACCTAACACAAACTAACCTAAACTAAACTAAACTATAAACTAAACTATAAACTAAACTGAACTAAATTTTAAACTAAATTATAAACTAAACTATACTAAACTATAAACTAAACTAAACTAAACTAACCTAATCTAACCTAACCTAAACTAAACTAAACTAAACTTACTTAACCTAACCTAATCTAACCTAAACTAAACTAAACGAAACTAAACTATACTAAACTAAACTAAACTAACCTAACCTAACCTAACCTAACCTAACATTACCTAACCTAATCTAACCTAAACTAAAATAAACCAAACTATAAACTAAACTAAGCTAAACTAAACTAAACTAACCTAACCTAACCTTACCTAACTAAACTAAAATAAACTAACCTAATATAACTTAAACTAATCTATATTAAACGAAACTAAACTAAACTAAACTAACCTAACCTAACCTAAACTAAACAAAACTAAACTAACTTAACATACCCTAAACTAACTTAACCTAACGTAACCTAAACTAAACTAATCTAAACTAACCTAAACTAACCTATGCTAATCTAACCTAACCTTACCTATTTTAATCTAACCTAAAATAAACTAAAATAAACTAAACTATAAACTAAACTATAAACTAAACATTAGTACACTATAAACTAAACAAAAATAAACTAAACTATGAACTAAACTAAGCTAAACTAAACTAAACTAAACTAACCTAACCTAACCTAAATTAATCCAAAATAAACTAACCTAACATAACCTAAACTAAACTAAACTAAACGAAACTAAACTAATCTAAACTAACCTAACCTAACTTAAACTAAACTAAACTGTAAACTAAACAACATTAAATTAACTACAAAACTAAACTAAACTAACCTAACCTAACCTAAACTAAACAAAACTAAACTAACCTAACCTACCCTAACCTAACTTAACCTAACCTCAACCAAACTAATCTAAACTATAAACTAAATTATAAACTAAACTATAAAGTAAACTAAACTAAACTATAAACTAAACTAAACTAATCTAAACTAAACTATCCTAACGTAACCTAACCTAACCTAAACTAAACTTAACTAAACTAACCTAATCTAACGTAAACTAAACTAAACTAAACTAAAATCTAAACTAAACTATAAACTAAACTAAACTATAAACTAAACTAAACTATAAACTAAACAAAACTAAAATATATATTAAACTAAATTAAACTAAACTAAACTAACCTAACCCAACTTAAATTAAACTAAACTAACCTAAACTAACATAACTTAACCTAAACTGAACTAAACTAAACTAAACTATAAACTAAACCATAAACTAAACTAAAGTATTATCTAAACTATAAACTAAACTAAACTAAACTAAATAAAATAACCTAACCTAACGTAACCTAACCTATACTAAACAAAACTAAAATAACCTAACCTAAACTAACTTAAACTAACCTAACCTAAACTAAACTAATCTAAACTAAGCTAAACTAAACTAAACTAAACTATAAACTAAACTATAAACTAAATTAAACCAAACTAACCTAATCTAACCTAACATAACCTAACTCAACTTAACCTAACCTAACATAACCTAACCTAAACTAAACTAAAATAAACTAAGCTAAGCTAACCTAGCCTAACCTAACGTTATGTAACCTATCCTAAACTAAACTAATCTATAAACTAAACTATAAATTAACTAAACTAAATTAAACTATAAACTAAACTAAACTAAACTATAAACTAGACTAAACTAAATTAAACTAAACTAAACTAAACTAACCTAACCAAACCTAACCTAAATTAAACTAAACCAAACTAACCTAACCTAACCTTTCCAAAACTAACCTAACCTAAGCTAACCGAAACTAAACTAAACTAAACTAATCTCAACTAAACTAAACTAATCTAACCTAACCTAACATAACCTAAACTAAACAAACCTAACCCAACCTAAATTAACCTAAACTAAACTAAACTAAACTAACCTTACCTAACCTAACCTAACCTAAACTAAACTAAACTAAACTAACCTAACCTAACCTAACCTACTGTAAACTAAAATAAACTAAACTATACTAAACTAAACAAAACTAAACTAAACTAAACTATAAACTAAACTATAAACTAAACCTTAAAATAAACTTAACTAAACTATAAACTAAACTATAAACTAAACTATAAACTAAACAAAGATAAACTAGACTTAACTAAACTAAACTAACCTAACCTAACCTAAACTAAACTAAACTAACCTAACCTAAACTAAAACAAACTAAAGTAAACGAATAAAAACTAAACTAAACTAAACTAACCTAACCTAACTTAAACTAAACTAACCTAACATAACTTATTATAAACTTAATTAAATTAAACTTAATAAACTAAACTAAATTAACTATAAACTAAACTAAACTAAACTAACATAACCTAACCTAACCTAAACTAAACTAAACTAAACAAAACTAAATTGAACTATAAACTAATCTATATACTTAACTAAACTAAATTATCTAGACTAAACCATAAACTAAACTAAACTAAACTAAACTAAACTAACCTAACCTAAACATAACTAAACTTAACTAAACTAATATAACCTAACCTAAACTAAACTAAACTAAACGAAACTAAACTAAACTAAACTAACCTAACCTAACCTAACCTAAGCTAAACTAAACTAAACTTAACTAACTTAAACTAAAATAAAGTAAACTAAACTAAACTAAACGAAACTAAAACTATAAACTAAACTAAACTAAACAAAACTGTAAACTAAACTAAACTAAACTGAACTAAACTAAACTATCCTAACCTAACTTAACCGAACCTAACCTAACCTAACCTAAACTAAACTCAACTAAACTTAGCTAACTTAACCTAACCTAAATTAAACTAAAATAAACTAAAATAAATAAAACTAAACTAAACTAAACTATAAACTAAACTTAACTAAACTAAACTAACCTAACCTAACCGAACCTAACCTAACCTAACCTAAATTAAACTAAACTAACCTAACCTAAACTTACCTAACCTAAACTAATGTAACGTAACCTACCCTAACCTAAACTAAACTAAACTATAAACCCAATGAAACTAAACTATAAATAAACTATAAACTAAATTAAACTAAACTAACTCATAACCTAAACTAAACTAAACTACACTAAACTAACCTAACCTATCCTAAGCTAACCTAAACTAAACTAAACTATAAACTAAACTATAAATTAACTAAACTAAATTAACTGTAAACTAAACTATAAAGTAAACTAAACTAAACTAAACTCTAAACTAGACTAAACTAAACTTAACTAAACTAACCTAACCTCTACTAAACTAAACTAAACTAACTTAACCTAACCTAAACTAAACTGAATTAAACTAAACTAAATTCAACTAAACTAAACTAAACTAACATAACCTAACCTAACCTAACATAGCTAAACTAAACTAAACTAAATTTAACTATATACTAAGTTATAAAATATACTTAACTAAACTATAAACTAAACAATAAACTAAATTAAATTAACTGAACTAAACTATAAACTAAACTAAAATAAACTAAACTAAACTAAACTGAACTAACCTAACCTAAACTTAACTAAACTTAACTTATTTAACCTAACCTAACCTTAACTAATCTAAATTAAACGAAACTAAACTATACTAAACTAAACTAAACTAACCTAACCTAACCTAACCTAACCGAAGTTTCCAACCTTCAAAAATAATTTTTTTCTTTTCGAGATTCTTTCCGCAATAAATGCTTTTCTAAGGTTATCAAACTACAAAAATGAAAGATAACCAGTTATCTCAAATAAGAACGGAAAAAAAGTGATTCTAATGATGTTTCCAACCATCGAAATAAATCTTTACATTTCGCTATTTTTCTTCATTTTATGCTCTTCTAAGCCTATCAAATTAGAATATTGAAGGAAAAATAGTTATCTCCATTTGAAATGCAAAAAAAAAAAAAAAAAAAAACGCGATTCTTTTGACGTTTCCAACCGCTGTAAATAAATTTCTTCTTTTGTAGATTCTTTTCGCATAATACGCTTTTCTAAGGCTATCAAACTAGAAAAATGAAAGAAAACGATTTATCTCAAAAGAGAATGGAAAAAAAAGTGATTCTAATGAACTTTACAACCATCGAAATAAATATCTTCTATTCGCGAATCTTTCTTGATTTTATGCTTTTCTAAGGCTATCAAATTGGAATAATGAAGGAGAAATAGTTAACTCCATTTGAGACGCAAAAAAAGCAGATTCCTTTGGTTTCCAACCTTCGAAAATAATTTTTTTCCTAATTAAACTAACCTAACCTAACCTAAACCAAACTAAACTAAATTAAACTAAACTCAATAAAACTATACCAAACTAAACTAAACTAAACTAAACGAAACTAACTAAACTAAACGAAACTAACTAAACTAAACTAAAATAACCTAAGCTAACCTAACATAACCTAAACTAAAGTAATCTAAACTAAACTAAACTAAACTTACCTAACATAACCTAACCTAACCTAAACTAAATCAAACTAAATTAAACCAAACTAAACTAACCTAACCTAACCTAACCTTACTTAACCTAACCTAACCTAAACTAAAGTAATCTAAACTAAACTAAACTAAACTATAAACTAAATTATATATTAAACTATAAAGTAAACTAAATTAAACTAAACTAAACTATCCTAACGTAAACTAACCTAACCTAAATTAAACTAAACTTACATAACCTAACATAACCTAACCTACACTAAATTAAACTAAACTAAACTATAAACTAAACCAAACTATTAACTAAACTATAAACTAAACTAAACTAAACAAAATAACCTAATCTAACCTAACGTAACCTAACCTAAAGCAAACAAAACTAAACTAATCTAAACTAAATTAAGCTAAACCAAACTAAACTAAACTAAATTAAACTAACCTAATCTAACCTAAACTAAAGTTATCTAAATTAAACTAAACTAAACTAAAGTATAAGCAAAACTATAAACTAAACTTAACTATAAACTACACTATAAACTAAAATAAAATAAACTATAAACAAAACTAAAGTAAACTAAACTAACACAACATAACCTAACCTAAACTAAACTAAACTAACCTAACCTAACCTAACCTCACCTAACCTAAACTAAACTAAACTATAAACTGAACTATAAACTAAACTATAAACTAAATTAAACTAAACTATAAACTAAACTAAACTAAACTAAACTAGCCTAACCTAACATAACCGAACCTAACGTAACCTAACCTAAACTAAACTAAAGTAAACTAAACTAACCTAACCCAACCTAACCTAACCTAAACTAAACTAAACTAAACTTACCTAAATTAACCTAACCTAAAGTAAACTAAACTAAACTAAACTAAACTAACCTAACCTAACCTAACCTATCCTAACGTAAATTAAACTAAACTAACCTAACCTAAACTAATCTAAACTAACCTAAACTAACCTAACTTAACCTAATCTAAACTAAACTAAACTATAAACTAAATTAAACTAAACTATAAATAAACTGTAAACTAAACTAAACCTAACTAAACCACAAACTAAACTAAACTAAACTAAAAGACACCAAACTAACCTAACCTCTCCTAAGCTAACCTAAAC